>CM064515.1:13578226-13663918 GCA_032716605.1 Paralithodes platypus | reverse complement strand
TCAATATTGAAATAGGGGTACACTGTACCGGCTATGGTACATCAGGTACTCATTATATTGATAGTGGATTGTGCTGAGGCTTGGGGATAGGGTCTGGAGCCACAATATTATTAGCTTGCTATTCGAGGTCTGACTGGTATGGAGGTCACAATATTGATATAGGGGTACACTGTACCGGCTATGGTACACCAGGTACTCGTTATATTAATAGTTGATTGTGTTTAGGGTTGTGGATAAGGACTGGAGCCACAATACCATTACCTTGCTATATGAGGTCTGACCGGTATGGAGGTCACAATATTGACATAGGGGTACAGTGTACCGGTTATGATTCACCAGGTACTCGTTATATTAATAGTGGATTGTGTTGAAGGTTGTGGATAGGGACTGGAGCCACAATATCTTTAGCTTGATATATGAGGCCTGACCGGCATTGAGGTCATAATATTGACATAAGGGGTACACTGTACCGGCTATGGTACACCAGGTACTCGTTATATTAATTGCGGGTTGTGTTGAGGGTTGTGGATAGGGTCTGGAGCCACAATATCATTAGCTTGCTAAATGAGGTCTGCCGGGTATGAAGGTCACAATATTGACATAGGGGTACACTGTACCGGCTATGGTACACCAGGTACTCGTTATATTAATTGCGGGTTGTGTTGAGGGTTGTGGATAGGGTCTGGAGCCACAATATCATTAGCTTGCTAAATGAGGTCTGCCGGGTATGAAGGTCACAATATTGACATAGGGGTACACTGTACCGGCTATGGTACACCAGGTACACGTTATATTAATCGAAGTGGCTGCGGGACACCACCAGGGGTGTCACGACACTACCAGTGGTGTCTCGCAGCCCAGCCACACTGGGTAGGCTACGGGACACCACCACAAGTGTTTTCGTATTTATCGCCATATAATTCAGCCAATTAGACTGTTGAATCGAAATTATTTGGATTATTATTTATAGTATCATTAAAAACGTTTGACTTTATTAAATTATAATCTTACTTGTTGTATATACAGACCTATTCCACACTCAAGTCCCTACGCCCCTACGCCACACACACTCACACATACCTATTTATACATCTAACTAGGCCTTATATATAGCCATTATATTTGTGTGTATATTATTCTTCTTACACATCCATCTTATAAGAACATATGGGAGTCTGCAGAAAGTCGATTGACCCACACAAGGCAGATCCGTCTCACACCCAACCCATCTCGTTCATATGTTTATCTAATTTTATTTTGAAACTCTATCGTTCTTGATCCCACAATGGCGCTAGGTAGCCTATTCCACATGTCTATTGTCTACATATCTGTTACCATTATGATATAATGATCAAACAGAAGTAATGTCATTCATACTTGCATAACGTGCTATAAGACAGCTTGACGACGTTCACAGGCACAAGTGCGTCAATGTGTGGATAGTTACATGTGTTTGTGTAAATAAATATGTTTGTGAGAATATAAAGTAATGCAAATACAATATATGTGCGTAAATTAATGTTTGTTTACGAATGTTATATGGATGTGCAAATGCATGTCTACATGAGTATGTGTGTGCGTTTGTAATGGCATGCATGTTTGGGTCATAATTTGGAACAAAATTATATATTTGTGAAAGAAATTGCAAAGTACCGGTACACTGTACAGTGATCAGCTCAGTAGCAGTAGGCTTTCAAGAATAAACTGGATACTACTTAATGAATTAATTCAGTGCGAGTTTGATCTGCCTTGCGTAGGCCAGTTGGGGGGGGGGGGGGGGAGCTTGCGTGCATGAGTACGAATGTGCATGTACGAGCATAAAGTTTGTACGTTTGTGAGTGGAAATATGTGTTTGTATATTGGATGTACAAAATTAATAATGAATGTACAATATGTTTGTGAGTGTGTGTGTATGTGTTTGTGTGTGTGTGTGTGTGTGTGTGTGATAGAGAGAGAGAGAGAGAGAGAGAGAGAGAGAGAGAGTCATTCACATGACTTGTCTTTGTGAATGTGTGTTTGTGATTAGGAATGCGAATATGTATTTGTGCGTGTGGTTCTGAAAGACAATTAGAGTGTGGGTATGATTGTGGGAGGGAATATCAATGTGTGTGTGTTTGTGTATTCGGATTGGAAATGTGAAGGCGAGTGCGTAGTTGTGAATGTATGTTCGAATATATGTGCGTTGTCGAGTGGTAATCTAAAAGTGTGTGTGTGTGTGTGTGTAGATATATGAATATAAATCACCGAACTTGTTCTTCAAGGTGAATACACGCAATGCGAGTTTATGACATTGTGGGTAGGAATACGAATATGTGTTCCTGAATGATTTTGTGTGTGAAAATGTGAATGTGCATGAGTTTGTGTGTGTTTATATAGTGAATCAACATGGAAGATAATAGGTACAATTTCTCAATTGATGATGCATGTATTGTCTAGTGATTATAATTGGCATCCAAGTGTGATGTTTGGTTAAGTTAGGATAGGGATGGTAATTGGTAAATCTGTAGCATTATAAAACATTAATATTGCTACCATATGTGAGTGCGGCCGAAGAAGGTTGCGAGAAAAAAAAACCCCGCTGACCAACCTCTGGATACCAGCGTATAGTACGTGGACCCTTTACCTTAAGATCTCAAGCTAATCCAGGTAATCCAGAACATTAACACCTACTTGTAAATTGTACCTACCAGCATAATATTCTGATGGTCTGGACTCTCACTCTCACTCTCTCTCTCTCTCTCTCTCTCTCTCTCTCTCTCTCTCTCTCTCTCTATATATATATATATATATATATATATATATATATATATATATATATATTAACAACCTTGATGTAGGAATAACTAGCAAAATCAGTAAATTTACAGATGACACTAAAATGGGAACACTACAAATAGATTTAGACATACTACACGAATGGGTAGTAAATTGGCAGATGAAGTTCAATGTAGGTAAATTCAGAGTAGTAAAATTGAGTAAATCGATAGAAAATGCAGGATACAATTTCGATAACGTGGATTAACTAACTCAAAAAGACTTGAGAATCATCGTCCACTGTGATTTGAAACCAAATAATCAATGCATCAGTGTTCGAAATAAGGCAAATAGAGTTCTGGGATGTATATCTAGAAGTGTGAGTAAAAGAACAGCAGACGTAATCTTGAAATTTTATCTAGCGTTAGTGAGGCTACATATGGATTATGCTGTTCAAAATTGGAGTCCCTATTACAGAATGAACATATATTCCTTGGATAGAGTATACAACTGAGAATGACAATAATAATCTGTAATATTAGAAATCCCCATATGAAGACAGGTTGAAGAAGCTAGGCTTACATTCGTTAGAAAGACGCAGAGTTAGATATGATATGATATGATATGATAGATATGATAGAGGTGTTCAAGTGGGTAAATGAGATAGGCTAAATATAGGGGATATGAAAGATGTACTGAAGCTCAGTGATAGCGAGAAAACTCAAATAAATGGTTTCAAATGGGAAACATTTCGTTCCAAGAAATATAGGCAAATACTGGTTTGGTAAGAGTTGTATGTATGTGGAACAGGCTACCTAGCGCCATAGTGGGATCAAGAACGATAGAGCTTCAAAATACAATTAGATAGACATATGGACGAGATGGGTTGGGTGTAAGAGGGATCTGCCTTGTGTGGGCCAATCGGCTTTATGCAGGCTCCCATTTCTTATATTCTTATATATATATATTTGTTTTTTCTTCTTTTCTGTGAATGAAGGAGACAGAAGGCAGGTTATTAAGCTTTAATACCATATACCGGTACATATATCTCTTATTGATACCTTTCATCCACTTAAAACACCTATCATAATATTATCCTCTACATATTCGTCTTTCTACCAATATGATAGCAATATTAACTAATAAGTCAGTCAGTCACAACTAATAATAATTATAATATTTATGACACACACACAAACACACACATTATATATATATATATATATATAGTCCACATATTATACCACACACACACACACATTTTCATTTGCAAGTGGACAAGGATTCACTATTAACCCCTTCTATACCGGTGACGTCTTTTGTAATTGATTTCAGCTACATTTAGGCGATTTTATGCAGCTTAGGAAGGATATATGGTAGCTAAAAGGATTAATTGAGATAGTATGTAGCTTTTCAATTGATCCACGTCCTTCCTAACATGAATTAAATCGTCCAATAATAGCCAAAATATAGTAAAAGGGACGTCCCCGGTAAAGAAGGGGTTAAAAACACCTACCCTGCCATGTATATTTCTACTCACAAATATACAACCACGTGCTCACACACACACATACACAAACACACCTTTATATTCACAATCACAGAAACATTTCGTACTTTCATTCACAAACACATACGTAAATACCTGTATTTCCATCCACACCGTTACCATTCATTTGTACACACACACACACACACACATACACACACACTGAAGAATTTCAATTTCCCAAGCTTGGAGGAGAAGACGTGTGAGGGGTATAACAACGATTTACAAAGACTTTTTTGTGAGGTAACCTGGTAGGATCAAAGGGAACGTGTTTAAACTAAGACAAAATATATGGGAATACGATATGAACAAATTTAGCTATAAAATCAAGCTTTGTATACGTGGAACACTTGTGGTGGTGTCCCGTAGCCTACCCAGTGTGGCTGGGCTGCGAGACACCACTGGTAGTGTCACTCAGCCCAGCCAGTGAGGCTGGGCTACGGGACACCACCAGTGTAGTCCAGTAAATCTAGCAATCATTTAACTGGACCTAGAACAAATTGCAATAGAAGGTTTTTTGGCTTTAACTTGTTTATTAGGTCCCTCTGATGAACATATAAAAAGTCTCCAACTTTTGGACACTGGGAAAGTGGTTAATTTGCATAAATTCAAGATGGCCGCCGTCCAAAGCTTCAATTTACAGATAACTTTTTTCTGGTTGCTCCTAGACCCTATAAATGTATTACAAACAACGTTTTTTGGCTTTAACTTGTTTATTAGGTCCCTCTGATGAACATATAAAAAGTCTCCAACTTTTGGACACCTGGAAAGTGGTTAATTTACAGCCGAAAAACCTTACAGACAGGCTGAACTGTCTCTTTCACAAGGGGTGACACAGGCACTTTGTGCTTGTATGGGTTTTTGACCTGTTGTCCCTCTTTTTTATAAAAAAAAAAAAAAAAAAACATGACGTAGTATGACGTCATTCAGAGCCAATTATGTAATTCATGATAGGAGTTCGTATTCACTTGGATCATCGGTGCTTGCATCAAAGTTGCTATTTTGACAGAGTCCTTTACATTGACCACATGCACTGGAACATTCAAGCTCATTCCGTTTGCAACTACAGCGTTGAGTGTCACAGTTGCCCTTACACTGACATCTGACCAATTTCAGTAGTGAATCAGGAGCCACTGGCGAATCCATCGTCTTCGGTTCAAGCTGTCCCTTCCGCAGACACCAGCCCCATTTCTCGGGGTCCACACAGTTCCCCATCCATTCCTGGACCTGACAATAAACTCGGAATGAGTGGTATTTGGCTGCATCGGTTGTTGGGGGAAGGCTGGGAACTTCAACGGTAGTTGAACTTTTTGCCACCTTGTTGCAAAACTTTGTCTTTCGCAGTCCGTCAAGGGTGTCATTTCCTTTTCCCCCGTACAAATAAACCAAGGCCTTTTCACCAGCTGATGATATCGCGTCTTTACTTCCACTTTGGCAACAGAATGCTTCTATATATTTCAAGAAACCGTTGTCTTCCCTCACTTTCCTCAAGGCAGCCCCTTTACCAATACCATACAGTCGTGAGGTTGTGTCACATCCACAGAGTGCATGGACAACTGGCAGGACACGACAGATGCTTTCACCGAGAGCTTCTGCTACTGAGTTAATATGCCAACATTTCCCACCTTCCTTGCTCGACTTGAAGTACAAATCATTCATCCCTCGTTCCGCATAATGACACAACAGCACCAACAAGTCTGTGTCCTCACCTATCACATATGTCACGGTTTCCCTTGCATGCTCAATTCCCTTCTTCGCAATCATGACATCTGCATCTGCTGGCGCATTGACACAGTCAATTCCATTTGCCTTGAATGTTTCACACAATAAGTCAATGAAGTTTTGCTTATTGTCCGAGTTTGACAAGAAATTTTCCTTTTTTGACCGAAGGGGCATGGTTGGAGTGAACATCACCTTTTGACCAAAGACTCCTTTTGATCGTCGATTGTGTGTCATGTCCTTGGTAGTAGGTCCTGATTTATAACCGTCGAATACAACCACCGGGTTGAGAAAGTTTTTGGAAACATGCTTCATGTACATGCTTGCAATGTCCTCAAATGTGTCACCCTTCTTCCATGGAATCCTTCGCAATAAGGAACCACCATCCAGAACATGGGTCACAGTCCTTTCTTCCTCAAATGATTCCAATGACGACTTGGGAACAACAGCAGCTATCTCATCTCCTAGCTGTGGTTTATTGGCTTCCCTGAGCCTCCCCAACTTATCGAACAGAGCAGTTGGGTAGCTAGACAACTCATACGCAAAGACCTCTTCAACACCTAAGTCCCTGTTATTAGCAAAGATGAGGAGCCTCTGGAAAAGGAGCTGTGGGTCGATTGGTACTTTTTCAGCACTGATTGTAACCTTTGCACCCAACGACTCAACTTGATCTTTCTTCCTAAATGAAAAGTCAAAAGCATTGCTACCTTCCATCTTCTGCACAATGTTCATACCAACCTCATACAGTAAATGAGGATTGGCCGAGGCTGGTCCTGTCACACCGTTGGCAATATTCCTGAGTTCATTTGATTCTTGAAATGGATCATAATCCTTGAAGAATGCGAGAACCTTCTCTGTGTCCTTCCTATCTCGTTCACGCCTTGCTTCAGTCATTTCTTTGTGCTGCTCAGAGGTGTGGAAATGCTTCCCTGTCAGTTCTTGCATAACTTCACTCACCTTTGCGCAGGCTGGCATAGCAAGTAACCAGCGCAGGCGTTGCGTTTCCTCCATGCCCCTACCACGTGTCAATCCACCATTCGTTTTCAAAGAGCGCATCAAAACCTGCTCTATAACCAAGTCGCTTGGCAGTCCTGCCCACAGCCGATCACTTCGGCGGATCACAAATAGACCGGAGTTCAATTGACAGAACATGTCTGGGTTGAGCTGCTCAAGTTCAATCATGTCTTGAATGTACACATGGGCTGACTTGGCATAATTGTTATGACCACACGCTGCAAAGTACGGCAACATCTCCTGGAGTGTTCCGAGGTACAGTAGGAAATCGCCCATTCTCAGTGCCCTCAGGAAGCGACGCAGCAGGTCAATCATGTCCATGTATTGAATCCATAGCTTTCCCATCTTATGCTCTGCTAAGGAGCTCTTCTCAGCTTTAAGTTTTTCAGAAATTCTGTTGAAAACGTCTTTACTGCAGACTTCATCCGGTGAAACGTCTTCACGCAACAGCTTATCCAAAGATCTGCAGCCTCCTGGAAGTCCTTGCATGCGTCACTTTCCTCATCTACCATTGAGAGGTTGACACCGTATGCCCTGCCTAACACAATCGAACTCAAGGCTGTGTCAACCAAGAAGTGGCCTCTGATTGCTTGTGCATAGGCTTTCCCACTCAGCATTTGGGTCACAGCATTTTCAGCGTATATAAGTTCCAAAACCTCCTTAAGCCCAGATGCTTCCATAACATGGCCCATGCATCCCAAAAAGCTCATCACAGAGTGAAAGCCACCAAGGTTCAAAACAATGGGTTTCAGTTCGCTTCCTTCCTTCTCATGAACAATGATCGTCTTCGCTTTCCAATAAAGCGGTTGGTCGAATGTCAGCATTGGCGTCGTTCCCTGGCGATGGCTTTCCACAGCAACGAAGTGAAGTGTTGAGTAAATACAACTCATGTCCGTAGGGTCCATGTCAATCATGGGCAAGAAATGGACGGATGATTTCCCTGGGTGTGGTCCATGGCACACACTCTGCATTAAGCCGGACCAGCCTGGTCGTTTTGGTCGAAGCAACCATGACGTTTTCCACAGTATGTCCAGATTTTCAAGCTTGTCAGATGCTGAAATTGGGTCAAGCTTTCTAAATTCGAGAGGCCCACCCTTCTTGCGAACACTGCGGTAGTATTTGATTTCAATTTGAGCTGCCGTGAAGTTGTTTTCAGGTGACTGCAATCTTGGTATTGATGTTGTGTCTCTTACTTCAGGGGTGACAGCAACAATTATACCCATACCATGGTATGTTCCTCGCCCATCAAGCGTACGCAAGTTGTGATCAACATTGTCTGCAACGAACTGTCCAAACCTGCCTGCAGTGGATATGTTGGTGCCCCTGAAATTGGCAGCACACTTCGAAAACCTCAAAACTTCTGCGTAAGGCAGACAGAAGCCGTGGCTGTGTAAACTGTCCACAAGAAAGCGGGAACCAAAGTGCTGGTGCATTTGAACCGCCAATCCATACTGAATGGGTGCTACAATGGCCCTTGGTCTGGTAAGTTGCACGATACTTTGTCCAATTGATGCAACTTCAAGATCACATGACTTGCCACTTAACGTCTCTTGCAGCAATATACGAAGGGACTGCGGAACGTACGCCACATTCTAACCAACGACCGGAGTTCAGAAGAATCTGGATAGAAATCTCTACAAGTATCAATGTTCTTTATATCTGCTTTGATCAACCGTGCCGCAGCCCTGACTATCTTTCTTTGTTCTGCTTCCTCATCATCAGTCTGTGGTGAGTCTTTGAATTGTTGCAAAATCTTTGCAGCACTTTCTTTGACAGTTACAACATCGCTGCGTCCATGCACGTTACTAATAACCAGTTCATCCCCAAAATATGAAATAAGTTTCTGTTTCATGTATTTTACACTATACGCTTCAACATCAGGGCACAACTGGGACATTCTATCAACGAGATCAACCACTGTAGTCTGTTCATCATCATTGCCACTGACTAGGTCCTCGATTGCGAGTAGAAATGCTTCCTCTCGTGAGGCATCTACTTTGCGACCCTTGCGAGGAGGTTCACTGTCTGCGGAATCACGATATTTGGAGGGGATCTGCCTATGTGTCTGGAAATTTGAGCTGCACTGCTTGTGATATATTGCGTCAGCTGCTGGAAGATCGCGTGCAAAGTTAATTCGGCCTCTAACAGTGTCAGCCCACTCATCAGCCCTGGCATCACATGCAGAAAGTATTGTCCTTTGAAAGTTGAAGGTGCGTACTGGATACACTTCTTCTGAATCATGCTTTGTGTCCAAATAGATTTTTGTACCACAAAAAAAGCAGTTCTCTGTAAAACAAAAGTCTGGTGTCTGAGAACGAAGAGCAGGTTTTTCAGGACGTTTCTTCTGCTTCCCAGGAATTCTATTTGGCTTCGTATTGACATGCTTCTTTCGGCAATCAATGTGCACCGTTTGGCCCTCGGACACGGTAATTGATGGCGTTCCACGTTCAGTACTGGCCTTGTTGATAGTATCTGCTCCCTTCGCCCTCAGCTTGACTGTTTCTCCTTCGTCTAACGTGTTTGAGCAAATGCCGCAGGGATTATGCACCACCTCTTCTTCCATGGCTTCGGTAGATGTCGCACCAATCTGTTGAAACAAGAAACAAGATGATGGGATTAGTATAGGCCTAGGCAAAATGTAATAGACAATAATGTGCAGTAAAGGTAGGGCTTGACCTAGAACAAATTGCAATAGAAGGTTTTTTGGCTCTAAGGTTTTTTGGCTGTAAATTAACCACTTTCCAGGTGTCCAAAAGTTGGAGACTTTTTATATGTTCATCAGAGGGACCTAATAAACAAGTTAAAGCCAAAAAACGTTGTTTGTAATACATTTATAGGGTCTAGGAGCAACCAGAAAAAAGTTATCAGTAAATTGAAGCTTTGGACGGCGGCCATCTTGAATTTATGCAAATTAACCACTTTCCCGGTGTCAAAAAGTTGGAGACTTTTTATATGTTCATCAGAGGGACCTAATAAACAAGTTAAAGCCAAAAAACCTTCTATTGCAATTTGTTCTAAGTCCAGCCCTACTTTGACTGGTCTAGTGGTGTCCCGTAGCCCAGCCTCACTGGCTGGGCTGCGTGACACCCCTGGTGGTGTCCCGTAGCCACTTCGTATATTAATAGTAAATTGTGTTGATGGTTGTGGATATGGTCTGGAGCCACAATATCATTAGCATGCTCTATGAGGTCTGACCGGTTATGGAAGTCACAATATTGACATAGGGGTACACTGTACCGGCTATGGTACACCAGGAACTCGTCATATTAATAGTGGATTGTGTTGAGGGTTGTGGATAGGGTCTGGAACCACAATATCATTGGCTTGCTACATGAGGTATGGCCGGTATGTAGGTCACAATATTGCTATAGGGGTACACTGTACCGGGTATGGTACACCAGGTACTCGTTATATTAATAGTGGATTGTGTTGAGGGTTGGGGATAGGGTCTGGAGCCACAATATCATTAGCCATTCCATTCCACCATTAAAATCTCCGACTGGCAATCTTGTAAGTGACCCACGAGGTAAAGCTAACCTTCTTGCGGATATTTTCTCCACCAACTCAACCTTAGATGAAATAAATCAAGATGTCCCTGTACTTAATTTTAATTCGCCTGAAATTCCCTCACTTAAGATCCACACCAGACATGTCAAAACTATTTTGCAGAATCTCTCAGTAGATAAGGTCCAGATGAAATTCCTCCAATAGTACTTAAGAATTGCTCCTTGGTGCTCGCTCCTGTATTGACAACATTTTTCCGTCTGTGTACTCATACCTCATGCTTCCCTGGAAAGAAGCAAACATCCATCCAGTTCCTAAAAAAGGTGCCTCTTCAGATCCATCAAACTACAGACCAATAGCTATAACTTCCACTCTTGGCAAAGTTTTTGAAATTATAATAAATAATCACATAATTAAGCATCTGGAGAATAATAAATTAAACAGTGATAGGCAATATGGTTTTAGACGATGTCGATCAACTGCAGACATTCTTTGCCTTCTTACGCATCAAATCAACCAAGCTACAGACCAACATGGTGAAACACATACAATAGCACTGGATATATCAAAGGCATTTGATAGAGTCTGGCATCAATCCTTATTGTCGAAGATGTCACACTACGGCCTTGCATCATTAGTTCCACTAATTTCTTCTTATCTTCATAACAGAAAAATATGTGTAATGGTAGATGGCCTTTATTCTCAATTTCACTCAATAAATGCTGGTGTTCCCCAGGGATCAGTTTTGGCCCCAACTCTGTTCCTCATTCATATCAATGATCTCATATCTACCACTCATAATCCAATACATTCCTACGCAGATGACTCAACACTCCACAGTTCATTCACATTTACCAATTCTTTCACCCAACCCGATCTTATAAATTCAAAAATAAACACTGCAATTTCTCTGAACCAGGACCTTTCTAGAATTAATGAAATGGGGACAAAAGAATCTAGTTTCCTTTAATGCACAGAAAACCAAGTACATTCAATTTTCTAACCGACATCTTCTCTGACTCCCATATATTTTTTAATGATGTAAATATTCCCACTTCCCCTAGTATTGACATTCTCGGTGTAACATTAACTACTAACTTGAGCTGGACACATTATGTTAGAAGCATTGCTAAGAATGCCTCTAAAAAACTGGGACTCCTGTACAGAGTTCGAGAATTCTTCACTGACGAGCAGTTGGCCGTAATATATAAAAGTCATGTGCGCTCTCAGATGGATTACTGTTCACCTCTGTGGGGTGGAAGTGGAGTGGTTGCATTGAGGCAGTTGGACAAAATTCAAAATAAAGCTTTATTAATCAATAACCCTGCAATCACACAGGACCTTCCTACATTAGCCATACGAAGAAACGTTGCATCCCTTGCATTATACTACAGATATTTTCACAGCAATTGTTCCGAGGAACTTGCTTCAATTGTGCCGCCTCTACACATCTTTCCCCGTAGAACTAGGGCAGCTGAGAGCGCCCCATTTACACTTTCTCCTCCACAATGCAGAACTTCTGCTTATCAGAATTCATTTATCCCCAGAGCTACTACTCTTTGGAATTCACTTCCCTCGAATTGCTTTCCACAAACTTACAATCTACAAATGTTTAAATCCAGTTATTACAAACATTTTATGAATGGAGGATGCCTTTAGGCACATGGACCTGTTTGTTTTATCTGTGTTTTTCCTTCCTCCGTTCATTGTCTCTTAAAAAAAAAAAAAAAAAAAAAAAAAAGCTTGCTATATGAGGTCTGCCGGGTATGGAGGTCACAATATTGACATAGGGGTACACTGTACCGGCTATGGTACACCAGGTACTCGTTATATTAATAGTGGATTGTGTTGAGGGTTGGGGATAGGGTCTGGAGCCACAATATCATTAGCTTGCTATATGAGGTCTGACTGGTATGGAGGTCACAATATTGACATAGGGGTACACTGTACCGGTATGGTACACCAGGTACTCGTTATATTAATAGTGGATTCTGTTGAGGGTTGGGAATAGGGTCTGGAGCCACAATAAAATGTTCTTGCTATTCGAGTTCTGACCGGAATGGAGGTCACAATATTGAAATAGGGGTACACTGTACCGGCTATGGTACACCAGGTACTCGTTATATTAATAGTGGATTGTGTTGAGGGTTGTGGATAAGGACTGGAGCCACAATACCATTAGCTTGCTATATGAGGTCTGACTGGTATGGAGGTCACAATATTGACATAGGGGTACACTGTACCGGCTATGGTACACCAGGTACTCGTTATATTAATAGTGGATTGTGTTGAAGGGTGTGGATAGGGGCTGGAGCCACAATATCATTAGCTTGCTATATGAGGTCTGACCGGTATGGAGGTCACAATATTGACATAAGGGTACACTGTACCGGCTATGGTACACCAGGTACTCGTTATATTAATAGTGGATTGTGTTGAGGGTTGTGGATAGGGTCTGGAGCCACAATATCATTAGCTTGCTATATGAGGTCTGCCGGGTATGGAGGTCACAATATTGACATAGGGGTACACTGTACCGGCTATGGTACACCAGGTACACGTTATATTAATAGTGGAATCTGTTGAGGGTTGTGGATAGGGTCTGGAGCCACAATATCATTAGCTTGCTATATGAGGTCTGACCTGTATGGAGATTGCAATATTGACATAGGGGTACACTGTACCGGCTATGGTACACCAGGTACACGTTATATTAATAGTGGATTGTGTTGAGGGTTGTCGATAGGGTCTGGAGCCACAATATCATTAGCTTGCTATATGAGGTCTGACCAGTATGGAGGTCACAATATTGACATAGGGGTACACTGTACCGGCTATGGTACACCAGGTACTCGTTATATTAATAGTGGATTGTGTTGAGGGTTGTGGATGAGGACTGGAGCCACAATATCATTAGCTTCCTATATGAGGTCTGCCGGGTATGAAGGTCACAATATTGACATAGGGGTACACTGTACCGGCTATGGTACACCAGGTACTCGTTATATTAATAGTGGATTGTGTTGAGGGTTGTGGATAGGGTCTGGAGCCACAATATCTTTAGCTTGCTATTCGAGGTCTGACTGGTATGGAGGTCACAATATTGACATAGGGGTACACTGTACCGGCTATGGTACACCAGGTACTCGTTATATTAATAGTGGATTGTGTTGAGGGTTGTGGATAGGGTCTGGAGCCACAATATCTTTAGCTTGCTATATGAGGTCTGACCGGTATGGAGGTCACAATATTGACATAGGGGTACACTGTACCGGCTATGGTACACCAGGTACTCGTTATATTAATAGTGGATTGTGTTGAGGGTTGTGGATAGGGTCTGGAGCCACAATATCATTAGCTTGCTATATGAGGTCTGACCGGTATGGAGGTCACAATATTGACATAGGGGTACACTGTACCGGCTATGGTACACCAAGTACCCGTTATATTAATAGTGGATTGTGTTGAGGGTTGGGAATAGGGTCTGGAGCCACAATATCATTAGCTTGCTATATGAGGTCTGACCGGTATGGAGGTCACAATATTGACATAGGGGTACACTGTACCGGCTATGGTACACCAGGTACTCGTTATATTAATAGTGGATTGTGTTGAGGTTGTGGATAGGGTCTGGAGCCACAATATCATTAGCTTGCTATATGAGGTCTGACTGGTATGGAGGTCACAATATTGACATAGGGGTACACTGTACCGGCTATGGTACACCAGGTACTCGTTATATTAATAGTGGATTGTGTTGAGGGTTGTGGATAGGGTCTGGAGCCACAATATTATTAGCTTGCTATTCGAGGTCTGACTGGTATGGAGGTCACAATATTGACATAGGGGTACACTGTACCGGCTATGGTACACCAGGTACTCGTTATATTAATAGTGGATTGTGTTGAGGGTTGTGGATAAGGTCTGGAGCCACAATATCATTAGCTTGCTATATGAGGTCTGACCGGTATGGAGGTCACAATATTGACATAGGGGTACACTGTACCGGCTATGGTACACCAGGTACTCGTTATATTAATAGTGGATTGTGTTGAGGTATGTGGATAGGGTCTGGAGCCACAATATCATTAGCTTGATATATGAGGTCTGACCGGTATGGAGGTCACAATATTGACATAGGGGTACAGTGTACCGGCTATGGTACACCAGGTACACGTATATTAATAGTGGATTGTGTTGATGGTTGTGGATAGGGTCTGGAGCCACAATATCATTAGCTTGCTATATGAGGTCTGACCGGTATGGAGGTCACAATATTGACATAGGGGTACACTGTACCGGCTATGGTACACCAGGTACTCGTTATATTAATAGTGGATTGTGTTGAGGGTTGTGGATAGGGTCTGGAGCCACAATATCATTAGCTTGCTATATGAGGTCTGACCGGTATGGAGGTCACAATATTGACATAGGGTACACTGTACCGGGTATGGTACACCAGTTACTCGTTATATTAATAGTGGATTGTGTTGAGAGTTGGGGATAGGGTCTGGAGCCACAATATCATTAGCTTGCTATATGAGGTCTGACCGGTATGGAGGTCACAATATTGACATAGGGGTACACTGTACCGGCTATGGTACACCAGGTACTCGTTATATTAATAGTGGATTGTGTTGAGGGTTGTGGATAGGGTCTGGAGCCACAATATCATTAGCTTGCTATATGAGGTCTGACCGGTATGGAGGTCACAATATTGACATAGGGGTACACTGTACCGGCTATGGTACACCAGGTACTCGTTATATTAATAGTGGATTGTGTTGAGGTTTGGGGATAGGGTCTGGAGCCACAATATCATTAGCTTGCTATATGAGGTCTGACTGGTATGGAGGTCACAATATTGACATAGGGGTACACTGTACCGGCTATGGTACACCAGGTACTCGTTATATTAATAGTGGATTGTGTTGAGGGTTGTGGATAGGGTCTGGAGCCACAATATCATTAGCTTGCTATATGAGGTCTGACCGGTATGGAGGTCACAATATTGACATAGGGGTACACTGTACCGGCTATGGTACACCAGGTACACGTTATATTAATAGTGGATTGTGTTGAGGGTTGTGGATAAGGTCTGGAGCCACAATATCATTAGCTTGCTATATGAGGTCTGACCGGTATGGAGGTCACAATATTGACATATAGGGGTAAACTGTACCGGCTATGGAACAACAGGTACTCGTTATATTAATAGTGGATTGTGTTGAGGGTTGAAGATAGTGTCTGGAGCCACAATATCATTAGCTTGCTAAATTAGGTCTGACCGGTATGGAGGTCAAAATATTGAGATAGGGGTACACTGTACCGGCTATGGTACACCAGGTACTCGTTATATTAATAGTGGATTGTGTTGAGGGTTATAGATAATGTCTGGAGCCACAATATCATTAGCTTGCTATATGAGGTCTGACCGGTATGGAGGTCACAATATTGACATAGGGGTACACTGTACCGGCTATGGTACACCAGGTACTCGTTATATTAATAGTGGATTGTGTAGAGGGATGTGGATAGGGTCTGGAGACACAATGAAATGTTCTTGCTATATGAGATCTGACCGGTATGGAGGTCACAATATTGACATAGGGGTACACTGTACCGGCTATGGTACACCAGGTACTCGTTATATTAATAGTGGATTGTGTTGAGGGTTGTGGATAGGGTCTGGAGCCACAATATCATTAGCTTGCTATATGAGGTCTGACCGGTATGGAGGTCACAATATTGACATAGGGGTACACTGTACCGGCTATGGTACACCAGGTACACGTTATATTAATAGTGGATTGTGTTGAGGGTTGTGGATAGGGTCTGGAGCCACAATATCATTAGCTTGCTATATGAGGTCTGACCGGTATGGAGGTCACAATATTGACATAGGGGTACACTGTACCGGCTATGGTACACCAGGTACTCGTTATATTAATAGTGGATTGTGTTGAGGGTTGTGGATAGGGTCTGGAGCCACAATATCATTAGCTTGCTATATGAGGTCTGACCGGTATGGAGGTCACAATATTGACATAGGGGTACACTGTACCGGCTATGGTACACCAGGTACTCGTTATATTAATAGTGGATTGTGTTGAGGGTTGTGGATAGGGTCTGGAGCCACAATATCATTAGCTTGCTATATGAGGTCTGCCGGTATGGAGGTCACAATATTGACATAGGGGTACACTGTACCGGCTATGGTACACCAGGTACTCGTTATATTAATAGTGGATTGTGTTGAGGGTTGTGGATAGGGTCTGGAGCCACAATATCATTAGCTTGCTACATGAGGTCTGACCGGTATGGAGGTCACAATATTGACATAGGGGTACACTGTACCGGCTATGGTACACCAGGTACTCGTTATATTAATAGTGGATTGTGTTGAGGGTTGTAGATAGGGTCTGGAGCCACAATATCATTAGCTTGCTATATGAGGTCTGACCGGTATGGAGGTCACAATATTGACATAGGGGTACACTGTACCGGCTATGGTACACCAGGTACTCGTTATATTAGTGGATTGTGTTGAGGGTTGTGGATAGGGTCTGGAGCCACAATATCATTAGCTTGCTATATGAGGTCTGACCGGTATGGAGGTCACAATATTGACATAGGGGTACACTGTACCGGCTATGGTACACCAGGTACTCGTTATATTAATAGTGGATTGTGTTGAGGGTTGTGGATAGGGTCTGGAGCCACAATATCATTAGCTTGCTATATGAGGTCTGACCGGTATGGAGGTCACAATATTGACATAGGGGTACACTGTACCGGCTATGGTACACCAGGTACTCGTTATATTAATAGTGGATTGTGTTGAGGGTTGTGGATAGGGTCCGGAACCAAATATCATTGGCTTGCTACATGAGGTATGGCCGGTATGTAGGTCACAATATTGACATAGGGGTACACTGTACCGGCTATGGTACACCAGGTACTCGTTATATTAATAGTGGATTGTGTTGAGGGTTGGGGATAGGGTCTGGAGCCACAATATCATTAGCTTGCTATATGAGGTCTGACCGGTATGGAGGTCACAATATTGACATAGGGGTACACTGTACCGGCTATGGTACACCAGGTACTCGTTATATTAATAGTGGATTCTGTTGAGGGTTGGGAATAGGGTCTGGAGCCACAATATCATTTTCTTGCTATTCGAGTTCTGACCGGTATGGAGGTCACAATATTGAAATAGGGGTACACTGTACCGGCTATGGTACATCAGGTACTCGTTATATTGATAGTGGATTGTGTTGAGGCTTGGGGATAGGGTCTGGAGCCACAATATTATTAGCTTGCTATTCGAGGTCTGACTGGTATGGAGGTCACAATATTGACATAGGGGTACACTGTACCGGCTATGGTACACCAGGTACTCGTTATATTAATAGTGGATTGTGTTGAGGGTTGTGGATAGGGTCTGGAGCCACAATATCATTAGCTTGCTATATGAGGTCTGACCGGTATGGAGGTCACAATATTGACATAGGGGTACACTGTACCGGCTATGGTACACCAGGTACTCGTTATATTAATAGTGGATTGTGTTGAGGGTTGTGGATAGGGACTGGAGCCACAATATCATTAGCTTGCTATATGAGGTCTGACCGGTATGGAGGTCACAATATTGACATAAGGGTACACTGTACCGGCTATGGTACACCAGGTACACGTTATATTAATAGTGGATTGTGTTGAGGGTTGTGGATAGGGTCTGGAGCCACAATATCATTAGCTTGCTATATGAGGTCTGACCGGTATGGAGGTCACAATATTGACATAGGGGTACACTGTACCGGCTATGGTACACCAGGTACTCGTTATATTAATAGTGGATTGTGTTGAGGGTTGTGGATAGGGTCTGGAGCCACAATATCATTAGCTTGCTATATGAGGTCTGACCGGTTATGGAAGTCACAATATTGACATAGGGGTACACTGTACCGGCTATGGTACACCAGGTACTCGTTATATTAATAGTGGATTGTGTTGAGGGTTGGGGATAGGGTCTGGAGCCACAATATCATTAGCTTGCTATATGAGGTCTGACTGGTATGGAGGTCACAATATTGACATAGGGGTACACTGTACCGGCTATGGTACACCAGGTACTCGTTATATTAATAGTGGATTGTGTTGAGGGTTGGGAATAGGGTCTGGAGCCACAATATCATTAGCTTGCTATTCGAGGTCTGACCGGTATGGAGGTCACAATATTGACATAGGGGTACACTGTACCGGCTATGGTACACCAGGTACTCGTTATATTAATAGTGGATTGTGTTGAGGGTTGTGGATAGGGTCTGGAGCCACAATATCATTAGCTTGCTATATGAGGTCTGACCGGTATGGAGGTCACAATATTGACATAGGGGTACACTGTACCGGCTATGGTACACCAAGTACACGTTATATTAATAGTGGATTGTGTTGAGGGATGTGGATAGGGTCTGGAGACACAATATAATTTTCTTGCTATATGAGATCTGACCGGTATGGAGGTCACAGTATTGACATAGGGGTACACTGTACCGGCTATGGTACACCAGGTACTCGTTATATTAATAGTGGATTGTGTTGAGGGTTGTGGATAGGGTCTGGAGCCACAATATCATTAGCTTGCTATATGAGGTCTGACCGGTATGGAGGTCACAATATTGACATAGGGGTACCGGCTATGGTACACCAGGTACACGTTATATTAATAGTGGATTGTGTTGAGGGTTGTGGATAGGGTCTGGAGCCACAATATCATTAGCTTGCTATATGAGGTCTGACCGGTATGGAGGTCACAATATTGACATAGGGGTACACTGTACCGGCTATGGTACACCAGGTACTCGTTATATTAATAGTGGATTGTGTTGAGGGTTGTGGATAGGGTCTGGAGCCACAATATCATTAGCTTGCTATATGAGGTCTGCCGGGTATGGAGGTCACAATATTGACATAGGGGTACACTGTACCGGCTATGGTACACCAGGTACACGTTATATTAATAGTGGATATTGTTGAGGGTTGTGGATAGGGTCTGGAGCCACAATATCATTAGCTTGCTATATGAGGTCTGACCTGTATGGAGGTCACAATATTGACATAGGGGTACACTGTACCGGCTATGGTACACCAGGTACACGTTATTTTAATAGTGGATTGTGTTGAGGGTTGTCGATAGGGTCTGGAGCCACAATACCATTGCCTTGCTATATGAGGTCTGACCGGTATGGAGGTCACAATATTTAAATAGGGATACACTGTACCTGCTATGGTACACCTGGTACTCGGTATATTAATAGTGGATTGTGTTGAGGGTTGTGGATAAGGACTGGAGCCACAATATCATTAGCTTGCTATATGAGGTCTGACCGGTATGGAGGTCACAATATTGACATAGGGGTACACTGTACCGGCTATGGTACACCAGGTACTCGTTATATTAATAGTGGATTGTGTTGAGGGTTGTGGATAGGGTCTGGAGCCACAATATCTTTAGCTTGCTATATGAGGTCTGACCGGTATGGAGGGCACAATATTGACATAGGGGTACACTGTACCGGCTATGGTACACCAGGTACTCGTTATATTAATAGTGGATTGTGTTGAGGGTTGTGGATAGGGTCTGGAGCCACAATATCATTAGCTTGCTATATGAGGTCTGACCGGTATGGAGGTCACAATATTGACATAGGGGTACACTGTACCGGCTATGGTACACCAGGTACTCGTTATATTAATAGTGGATTGTGTTGAGGGTTGTGGATAGGGTCTGGAGCCACAATATCATTAGCTTGCTATATGAGGTCTGACCGGTATGGAGGTCACAATATTGACATAGGGGTACACTGTACCGGCTATGGTACACCAGGTACTCGTTATATTAATAGTGGATTGTGTTGAGGGTTGGGAATAGGGTCTGGAGCCACAATATCATTAGCTTGCTATATGAGTTCAGACCGGTATGGAGGTCACAATATTGACACAGGGTACACTGTACCGGCTATGGTACACCAGGTACTCGTTATATTAATAGTGGATTGTGTTGAGGCTTGGGGATAGGGTCTGGAGCCACAATATTATTAGCTTGCTATTCGAGGTCTGACTGGTATGGAGGTCACAATATTGATATAGGGGTACACTGTACCGGCTATGGTACACCAGGTACTCGTTATATTAATAGTGGATTGTCTTGAGGGTTGGGGATAGGGTCTGGAGCCACAATATTATTAGCTTGCTATTCGAGGTCTGACTGGTATGGCGGTCAAAATATTTTTATAGGGGTACACTCTACCGGCTATGGTACACCAGGTACTCGTTATATTAATAGTTGATTGTGTTGAGGGTTGTGGATAGGGTCTGGAGCCACAATATCATTAGCTTGCTATATGAGGTCTGACCGGTATGGAGGTCACAATATTGACATAGGGGTACACTGTACCGGCTATGGTACACCAGGTACTCGTTATATTAATAGTGGATTGTGTTGAGGGTTGGGGATAGGGTCTGGAGCCACAATATCATTAGCTTGCTATATGAGGTCTGACTGGTATGGAGGTCACAATATTGACATAGGGGTACACTGTACCGGCTATGGTACACCAGGTACTCGTTATATTAATAGTGGATTGTGTTGAGGGTTGGGGATAGGGTCTGGAGCCACAATATCATTAGCTTGCTATTCGAGGTCTGACCGGTATGGAGGTCACAATATTGACATAGGGGTACACTGTACCGGCTATGGTACACCAGGTACTCGTTATATTAATAGTGGTTTGTGTTGAGGGTTGGGGAAAGGGTCTGGAGCCACAATATCAATAGCTTGCTATATGAGGTCTGACTGGTATGGAGGTCACAATATTGACATAGGGGTACACTCTACCGGCTATGGTACACCAGGTACTCGTTATATTAATAGTGGATTGTCTTGAGGGTTGGGGATAGGGTCTGGAGCCACAATATTATTAGCTTGCTATTCGAGGTCTGACTGGTATGGAGGTCACAATATTGATATAGGGGTACACTGTACCGGCTATGGTACACCAGGTACTCGTTATATTAATAGTGGATTGTGTTGAGGGTTGTGGATAAGGTCTGGAGCCACAATATCATTAGCTTGCTATATGAGGTCTGACCGGTATGGAGGTCACAATATTGACATAGGGGTACACTGTACCGGCTATGGTACACCAGGTACTCGTTATATTAATAGTGGATTGTGTTGAGGGTTGTGGATAGGGTCTGGAGCCACAATATCATTAGCTTGCTATATGAGGTCTGACCGGTATGGAGGTCACAATATTGACATAGGGGTACACTGTACCGGCTATGGTACACCAGGTACTCGTTATATTAATAGTGGATTGTGTTGAGGGTTGGAGATAGGGTCTGGAGCCACAATATCATTAGCTTGCTATATGAGGTCTGACCGGTATGGAGGTCACAATATTGACATAGGGGTACACTGTACCGGCTATGGTACACCAGGTACTCGTTATATTAATAGTGGATTGTGTTGAGGGTTGTGGATAGGGTCTGGAGCCACAATATCATTAGCTTGCTATATGAGGTCTGACTGGTATGGAGGTCACAATATTGACATAGGGGTACACTGTACCGGCTATGGTACACCAGGTACTCGTTATATTAATAGTGGATTGTCTTGAGGGTTGGGGATAGGGTCTGGAGCCACAATATTATTAGCTTGCTATTCGAGGTCTGACTGGTATGGAGGTCACAATATTGACATAGGGGTACACTGTACCGGCTATGGTACACCAGGTACTCGTTATATTAATAGTGGATTGTGTTGAGGGTTGTGGATAAGGACTGGAGCCACAATATCATTAGCTTGCTATATGAGGTCTGACCGGTATGGAGGTCACAATATTGACATAGGGGTACACTGTACCGGCTATGGTACACCAGGTACTCGTTATATTAATAGTGGATTGTGTTGAAGGGTGTGGATAGGGGCTGGAGCCACAATATCTTTAGCTTGATATATGAGGTCTGACCGGTATGGAGGTCACAATATTGACATAGGGGTACACTGTACCGGCTATGGTACACCAGGTACACGTTATATTAATAGTGGATTGTGTTGAGGGTTGTGGATAGGGTCTGGAGCCACAATATCATTAGCTTGCTATATGAGGTCTGCCGGGTATGGAGGTCACAATATTGACATAGGGGTACACTGTACCGGCTATGGTACACCAGGTACACGTTATATTAATAGTGGATTGTTGAGGGTTGTGGATAGGGTCTGGAGCACAATATCATTAGCTTGCTATATGAGGTCTGACCTGTATGGAGGTTGCACATATTGACATAGGGGTACACTGTACCGGCTATGGTACACCAGGTACACGTTATATTAATAGTGGATTGTGTTGAGGGTTGTGGATAGGGTCTGGAGCCACAATATCATTAGCTTGCTATATGAGGTCTGACCGGTATGGAGGTCACAATATTGACATAGGGGTACACTGTACCGGCTATGGTACACCAGGTACTCGTTATATTAATAGTGGATTGTGTTGAGGGTTGTGGATAGGGTCTGGAGCCACAATATCATTAGCTTGCTATATGAGGTCTGCCGAGTATGGAGGTCACAATATTGACATAGGGGTACACTGTACCGGCTATGGTACACCAGGAACTCCTCATATTAATAGTGGATTGTGTTGAGGGTTGTGGATAGGGTCTGGAACCACAATATCATTGGCTTGCTACATGAGGTATGGCCGGTATATAGGTCACAATATTTCCATAGGGGTACACTGTACCGGGTATGGTACACCAGGTGCACGTTATATTAATAGTGGATTGTGTTGAGGGTTGTAGATAGGGTCTTGAGCCACAATATCATTAGCTTGCTATATGAGGTCTGACCGGTATGGAGGTCACAATATTGACATAGGGGTACACTGTCCCGGCTATGGTACACCAGGTACTCGCATTATTAATAGTGGATTGTGTTGAGGGTTGTATATAGGGTCTGGAGCCACAATATCATTAGCTTGCTATATGAGGTCTGCCGGGTATGGAGGTCACAATATTGACATAGGGGTACACTGTACCGGCTATGGTACACCAGGTACACGTTATATTAAAAGTGGATTGTGTTGAGGGTTGTGGATAGGGTCTGGAGCCACAATATCATGAGCATGCTATATGAGGTCTGACCGGTATGGAAGTCACAATATTGACATAGGGGTACACTGTACCGGCTATGGTACATCAGGAACTCGTTATATTAAAAGTGGATTGTGTTGAGGGTTGTGGATAGGGTCCGGAACCAAATATCATTGGATTGCTACATGAGGTATGGCCGGTATGTAGGTCACAATATTGCCATAGGGGTACACTGTAACGGCTATGGTACACCAGGTACTTGTTATATTAATAGTGGATTCTGTTTAGGGTTGGGAATAGGGTCTGGAGCCACAATATCATTTTCTTGCTATTCGAGTTCTGACCGGTATGGAGGTCACAATATTGAAATAGGGGTTCACTGTACCGGCTATGGTTCATCAGGTACTCGTTATATTGATAGTGGATTGTGTTGAGTCTTGGGGATAGGGTCTGGAGCCACAATATTATTAGCTTGCTATTCGAGGTCTGACTGGTATGGAGGTCACAATATTGATATAGGGGTACACTGTACCGGCTATGGTACACCAGGTACTCGTTATATTAATAGTGGATTGTGTTGAGGGTTGTGGATAAGGACTGGAGCCACAATACCATTAGCTTGCTATATGAGGTCTGACCGGTATGGAGGTCACAATATTGACATAGGGGTACACTGTACCGGCTATGGTACACCAGGTACTCGTTATATTAATAGTGGATTGTGTTGAAGGTTGTGGATAGGGACTGGAGCCACAATATCTTTAGCTTGATATATGAGGCCTGACCGGTATGGAGGTCATAATATTGACATAAGGGTACACTGTACCGGCTATGGTACACCAGGTACACGTTATATTAATAGTGGATTGTGTTGAGGGTTGGGGATAGGGTCTGGAGCCACAATATCATTAGCTTGCTATGAGGTCTGACCGGTATGGAGGTCACAATATTGACATAGGGGTACACTGTACCGGCTATGGTACACCAGGTACTCGTTATATTAATAGTGGATTGTGTTGAGGGTTGTGGATAGGGTCTGGAGCCACAATATCATTAGCTTGCTATATGAGGTCTGACCGGTATGGAGGTCACAATATTGACATAGGGGTACACTGTACCGGCTATGGTACACCAGGTACTCGTTATATTAATAGTGGATTGTGTTGAGGGTTGTGGATAGGGTCTGGAGCCACAATATCATTAGCTTGCTATATGAGGTCTGCCGGGTATGGAGGTCACAATATTGACATAGGGGTACACTGTACCGGCTATGGTACACCAGGTACACGTTATATTAATAGTGGATTGTGTTGAGGGTTGTGGATAGGGTCTGGAGCCACAATATCATTAGCTTGCTATATGAGGTCTGACCGGTATGGAGGTCACAATATTGACATAGGGGTACACTGTACCGGCTATGGTACACCAGGTACTCGTTATATTAATAGTGGATTGTGTTGAGGGTTGTGGATAGGGTCTGGAGCCACAATATCATTAGCTTGCTATATGAGGTCTGCCGGTATGGAGGTCACAATATTGACATAGGGGTACACTGTACCGGCTATGGTACACCAGGTACACGTTATATTAATAGTGGATTGTGTTGAGGGTTGTGGATAGGGTCTGGAGCCACAATATCATTAGCTTGCTATATGAGGTCTGACCGGTATGGAGGTCACAATATTGACATAGGGGTACACTGTACCGGCTATGGTACACCAGGTACACGTTATATTAATAGTGGATTGTTGTGAGGGTTGTGGATAGGGTCTGGAGCAACAATATCATTAGCTTGATATATGAGGTCTGACCTGTATGGAGATTGCAATATTGACATAGGGGTACACTGTACCGGCTATGGTACACCAGGTACACGTTATTTTAATAGTGGATTGTGTTGAGGGTTGTCGATAGGGTCTGGAGCCACAATATCATTAGCTTGCCATATGAGGTTTGACCGGTATGGAGTTCACAATATTGACATAGGGGTACACTGTCCCGGCTATGGTACAACAGGTACTCGTTATATTACTAGTGGATTGTGTTGAGGGTTGTGGATAGGGTCTGGAGCCACAATATCATTAGCTTGCTATATGAGGTCTGCCGAGTATGGAGGTCACAATATTGACATAGGGGTACACTGTACCGGCTATGGTACACCAGGAACTCCTCATATTAATAGTGGATTGTGTTGAGGGTTGTGGATAGGGTCTGGAACCACAATATCATTGGCTTGCTACATGATGTATGGCCGGTATATAGGTCACAATATTTCCATAGGGGTACACTGTACCGGGTATGGTACACCAGGTGCACGTTATATTAATAGTGGATTGTGTTGAGGGTTGTGGATAGGGTCTGGAGCCACAATATCATTAGCATGCTATATGAGGTCTAACCGGTATGGAGGTCACAATATTGACATAGGGGTACACTGTACCGGCTATGGTACACCAGGTACTCGTTATATTAATAGTGGATTGTGTTGAGGGTTGTGGATAGGGTCCGGAACCAAATATCATTGGCTTGCTACATGAGGTATGGCCGGTATGTAGGTCACAATATTGCCATAGGGGTACACTGTACCGGCTATGGTACACCAGGTACTCATTATATTAATAGTGGATTCTGTTGAGGGTTGGGAATAGGGTCTGGAGCCACAATATCATTTTCTTGCTATTCGAGTTCTGACCGGTATGGAGGTCACAATATTGAAATAGGGGTACACTGTACCGGCTATGGTACATCAGGTACTCGTTATATTGATAGTGGATTGTGTTGAGGCTTGGGGATAGGGTCTGGAGCCACAATATTATTAGCTTGCTATTCGAGGTCTGACTGGTATGGAGGTCACAATATTGATATAGGGGTACACTGTACCGGCTATGGTACACCAGGTACTCGTTATATTAATAGTTGATTGTGTTTAGGGTTGTGGATAAGGACTGGAGCCACAATACCATTACCTTGCTATATGAGGTCTGACTGGTATGGAGGTCACAATATTGACATAGGGGTACACTGTACCGGCTATGGTACACCAGGTACTCGTTATATTAATAGTGGATTGTGTTGAGGGTTGGGGATAGGGTCTGGAGCCACAATATCATTAGCTTGCTATATGAGGTCTGCCGGGTATGGAGGTCACAATATTGACATAGGGGTACACTGTACCGGCTATGGTACACCAGGTACTCGTTATATTAATAGTGGATTGTGTTGAGGGTTGTGGATAGGGTCTGGAGCCACAATATCATTAGCTTGCTATATGAGGTCTGACTGGTATGGAGGTCACAATATTGACATAGGGGTACACTGTACCGGCTATGGTACACCAGCTACTCGTCATATTAATAGTGGATTGTGTTGAGGCTTGGGGATAGGGTCTGGAGCCACAATATTATTAGCTTGCTATTCGAGGTCTGACTGGTATGGAGGTCACAATATTTAAATAGGGGTACACTGCACCTGCTATGGTACACCTGGTACTCGTTATATTAATAGTGGATTGTGTTGAGGGTTGTGGATAAGGACTGGAGCCACAATACCATTAGCTTGCTATATGAGGTCTTACCGGTATGGAGGTCACAATATTGACGTAGGGGTACACTGTACAGGCTATGGTACACCAGGTACTCGCTATATTAATAGGGTGTGGATAGGGTCTGGAGCCACAATATCTTTAGCTTGATATATGAGGCCTGACCGGTATGGAGGTCATAATATTGACATAAGGGTACACTGTACCGGCTATGGTACACCAAGTACACGTTATATTAATAGTGGATTGTGTTGAGGGTTATGGATAGGGTCTGGAGCCACAATATCATTAGCTTGCTATATGAGGTCTGCCGGGTATGGATGTCACAATATTAACATATGGGTACACTGTACCGTCTATGGTACACCAGGTACACATTGTATTAATAGTGGATTGTGTTGAGGGTTGTGGATAGGGTCTGGAGCCACACTATCATTAGCTTGCTATATGAGGTCTGACCGGCATGGAGGTCACAATATTGACATAGGGGTACACTGTACCGGCTATGGTACACCAGGTACACGTTATATTAATAGTGGAATCTGTTGAGGGTTGTGGATAGGGTCTGGAGCAACAATATCATTAGCTTGATATATGAGGTCTGACCTGTATGGAGATTGCAATATTGACATAGGGGTACACTGTACCGGCTATGGTACACCAGGTACACGTTATTTTAATAGTGGATTGTGTTGAGGGTTGTCGATAGGGTCTGGAGCCACAATATCATTAGCTTGCCATATGAGGTTTGACCGGTATCGAGTTCACAATATTGACATAGGGGTACACTGTCCCGGCTATGGTACAACAGGTACTCGTTATATTAATAGTGGATTGTGTTGAGGGTTGTGGATACGGTCTGGAGCCACAATATCATTAGTTGCTATATGAGGTCTGCCGAGTATGGAGGTCACAATATTGACATAGGGGTACACTGTACCGGCTATGGTACACCAGGAACTCCTCATATTAATAGTGGATTGTGTTGAGGGTTGTGGATAGGGTCTGGAACCACAATATCATTGGCTTGCTACATGAGGTATGGCCGGTATATAGGTCACAATATTTCCATAGGGGTACACTGTACCGGGTATGGTACACCAGGTGCACGTTATATTAATAGTGGATTGTGTTGAGGGTTGTAGATAGGGTCTTGAGCCACAATATCATTAGCTTGCTATATGAGGTCTGACCGGTATGGAGGTCACAATATTGACATAGGGGTACACTGTCCCGGCTATGGTACACCAGGTACTCGCTATATTAATAGTGGATTGTGTTGAGGGTTGTATATAGGGTCTGGAGCCACAATATCATTAGCTTGCTATATGAGGTCTGCCGGGTATGGAGGTCACAATATTGACATAGGGGTACACTGTACCGGCTATGGTACACCAGGTACACGTTATATTAAAAGTGGATTGTGTTGAGGGTTGTGGATAGGGTCTGGAGTCACAATATCATGAGCATGCTATATGAGGTCTAACCGGTATGGAAGTCACAATATTGACATAGGGGTACACTGTACCGGCTATGGTACATCAGGAACTCGTTATATTAAAAGTGGATTGTGTTGAGGGTTGTGGATAGGGTCCGGAACCAAATATCATTGGCTTGCTACATGAGGTATGGCCGGTATGTAGGTCACAATATTGCCATAGGGGTACACTGTACCGGCTATGGTACACCAGGTACTCATTATATTAATAGTGGATTGTGTTGAGGGTTGGGGATAGGGTCTGGAGCCACAATATCATTAGCTTGCTATATGAGGTCTGACCGGTATGGAGGTCACAGTATTGACATAGGGGTACACTGTACCGGTTATGGTACACCAGGTACTCGTTATATTAATAGTGGATTCTGTTGAGGGTTGGGAATAGGGTCTGGAGCCACAATATAATTTTCTTGCTATTCGAGTTCTGACCGGTATGGAGGTCACAATATTGAAATAGGGGTACACTGTACCGGCTATGGTACATCAGGTACTCGTTATATTGATAGTGGATTGTGTTGAGGCTTGGGGATAGGGTCTGGAGCCACAATATTATTAGCTTGCTATTCGAGGTCTGACTGGTATGGAGGTCACAATATTGATATAGGGGTACACTGTACCGGCTATGGTACACTAGGTACTCGTTATATTAATAGTTGATTGTGTTGAGGGTTGTGGATAAGGACTGGAGCCACAATACCATTACCTTGCTATATGAGGTCTGACCGGTATGGAGGTCACAATATTGACATAGGGGTACACTGTACCGGTTATGATACACCAGGTACTCGTTATATTAATAGTGGACTGTGTTGAAGGTTGTGGATAGTGTTACGACTGGGGTTCAAATATATCAGGGCTTTTATTCATTGGACTAGTAATGGCATAAATGCTACAACGGCTAGATCCAACCTCTGATGTATAGTCCCAGTGAACAAAGAACACAAATACTCTACAGAGTTCTATATGCAATAATAGGCTATCAAACTCTCAATAAATGTGCGTCTACTATAGGCTTAATGTTATGTGAAAACAGCCTATTACTACCTATAACCGAAGGTGCTTGGTTATGGTATGCAAAGTAAGGTGGTAAGAGAAGTTACAGCTTACGTTACTTTAATCAATAAATGTCAGGCACTCCTGCATGAAAGAAAGTGCACTAAAGTCCTTCAACACTAACAAGGAATCTTCTTTAAGTGTTAGATGCTATAAAGATGCTCGTATCGGAAATGGAACCCAAAAAGGCAGGCAGCGGAACAATGCTCGGGCAGGCTATGCACACAAAAAGGCAGAATATATATAATGCCGTCGGAGCCAAGAATATCCTAAACAGTACAACAATAATAATCGCCACGACAATGCAGTATTCCTATCAACAAAAGAGCCTAAGTCGTTTGTGTCTCCATACATCAAACCAGGCTGCGAAATGCTTGTGTAATAATAAATGGGTATGCATAAAAAGAGTAATTAGGTTAATATTCTTAATGTCTACTGTGACTGATAAAGTCTAGCTAGAGTCAATGATACGAGATACTGGTGCGCATGGCATGCCGCATAGCCTAGTGCAAATCTCAAGTCTGTGCGTCAAATATTACGTTATAGGGAAGGGTAGCTCTCTTGAGAAACCTTAATACCGAAGTATTAAGCGTTCTCCTGGCGTACCTCAAAGACAAACAACGAGCTTAGAACAGTGCAGAATGGTATAGGCAAAAAGCCCTCATTCGTGCATGCTCTACTCTCAATGGCACATAGACTAGAATTTACTCAATCAACTCCAGTTCTCAGGTATGTCGTGCAGCTTTTTCCTAAAGCCAGCACTCATAGGAAACAATACCTTATAATATCAGACTTCTAGTCTAGCATTATCTAATCCAGCAGAACACTAATAATTAAAGGAAGCAGTACTAAACAATATGAATGCCAACCAATGCTTCGTGATCCACTTATCTTAACAACTAACATACATGGGTTATATCAGACCTTAACGCACAATACAACTGGCCAGCATGAAGCTGATTTTGCAGAGTTAACCAGAGGGGATATAGTGTTAATAAAAGGTTGTGAAAGATATGAAAAAAGAGAGAGGTAGGCAGAGGAAAAGATTCTCAGGTACAGAGCAGGGGACAGATAGCAAGGGATAAGATGGGTGCATTCTAGAAACCAGATCTAAGGGAGAGTGGCGAGGAACTGTATATATACTCGCACTAGCTAGAGCCGCGTGGGAAAAAAGCGGTTACAAGTCCTCTAGCCACTAGCAAGGGAGCTAACAGCATGGGAAGGACCTCTCTCAACCAACCCCCACGAGGCAGCCAGCCGTGACGTCATCGAGCGGGACAAAAACACTACGCGCTCCCTCTCACTCTGTTCTACTCTCTCTCTCTCTCCCAGATCCCATCATTACTAGTTAATGATAAAACATATACTTTACAATTAAATATATAAAGCCTTGACATGGGTGAAAACAAAGAGCCTTTCTGGACTGCCCATGACACGAGCTTTCATATGAAATAAAGCACACTCTAATACATAAACTGTAGCCCCATCCACTGCCCTGGCGATCCTAGCGAGTCACTGTAGGACAAGCCATGCGGTTCTAACGGAGTGGTTAACGTCACACCCCCCCCCAAGATTTTTCTCCGAGGCCCCAAGGCTCACAAAAATCTGATGGTTAGAACCCATGCTATATCTCCACTTCCCATCACCCAGCGGCAGTAAAATATCTGGCACAGTTCTTCAACAAAATTGTTTTCAAAATTATAACCCTCCCCAACACCATAGGTTAAATTATATGTAGTTATGCTCCTCAAGAGCGAGCTTCTCTAGCCCAGCATTCTGAGAGGAGTGCAACTCAGAATTACTGCAATAACATACTAAAAAAATTCAACTATCAAAGAAAGAGTTTTTATTTGATTTTTAGGTTTATAATTTGTTTATTTCGGCTGCACTATAGGGGCAAGCCTAGTTTTTTCTTCTATACCAAACGCTCAACTCCTGCTTTACGACCCAATTCGCTGGGCAACAACCGCGAGCCAACAAGCACCAAGCGCAAAATACTATTCAAACTAAAGCAGGAGGCTACCCATGTGTCAATCTACCCAGGATCATATACCCTTGAACGACCATCTGCAACCACGTTGTCACAACCGGCAATATGGCGTATGTCCAGGTTATATACCAGTAACCTTAGTGACCACCTGGTCAGCCTCATATTCCGATTGTGAAACTGGTCCAAGAACTTGAGAGGGTGATGATCTGGGTAAACTACAACGACCGGACCATAGGCTGGAACACAGACCTCGAAATGCCTCAGAGTAAGTACAACCGCCAGCAGCTCCTCCTCGACAACAGAGCAGCTCCCCTGGGCCGAATTGTACTTCTCCGAGCAGAAACTAACAGGATGCTCCAGCCCATCATCGTCCTTTTTTTACAAGGACGGCACCAGCCCCCACACCACTAGCCTCCGTTGCTAGTTGGAAAGGTAGGCTAAAGTCAGGGGCCCTGAGGATCGGGTGAGTGCACAACAGGTGTTTTACTTCTCTAAACACCTTCTCACACTCAGGTGCCCATTTGAACTTCTAATCCTTCCAGTTATCCTCCACCTGAGCTTGACTGTCCCGTTCTCCTTCTCCACCTTGACTGCTAAACGTCATCACAGGCACAGTGAGTGGCTCAGGGGGGTGCCTCCCATACTCCTTCATGGGATTAACATGACATAACTGATTGCGCTTCCGTCTGTCTGGAGTGGCTACCAAGTAATCCAGGTCTGATAGCTCCTCCACCACCCTATAAGGACCAGCGTACTTTGCGGATAAGGGGTGACCTACAAGGGGCAGTAGAATCAACACCTCCTGACCCACGTGAAACTCCCTGAGTTCAACCTTGAGGTCGTACCTGTCCTTCCTGAGGGCCTGAGAGCTAGTAAACTTACGGCCAGCCAACTCTAGATTGCGCAACATCCGTTCTCGACTGTTGAGGACACACTTGAGCATAGAACAAGGTTTTTCTGCGCCCTCCCATACTTCTTCAACCATATGGAGAGGCCCTCTGACACGGTGTCCAAAGATGAGCTCATTAGGGCTGAATCCCAAACTCTCCCCAGGTACCTCCCACACAGCAAACAAAACACATGGCAGGCCAAGATCCCAATCCCTCCCACTCTCAAAGCAACAACAACGAAGCACAGATATCAAGGCTGAGTGCCATCGCTCTAACACACCCTGGCTCTCCGGATGATACGCAGATGACACAACCCCAACAATCTCATGGTGCGGCATTGCTTGAACCAAGAGGCTAGAAGTGAAGTTGGGTCCCTGGACTGACTGAATCCTCTGCGGGTAACCATACCGGGAAAAATGCACTAGCAAGCTTCGGACCACCGTCTTCGCCGACCCATTTCTCATAGGGTACGCGTCAGGGTACCTTGTTGCTACATCTCCCGACTGTGCATCACTGTCCTCCTTCAACTCTTTCGTCTTTTTAAGCCCATCCTCTGCCTCTTCAGGAACAGTTACTGGGTCTTCTCCAGACTCGAAATGTGGTCCTAATAATGAGTCCCAGAGAAGGTCCGTTGACACTAAACTCTCAACCGCATCAACTTTCAACCCCTTCTCGGTACCCTTCCTCCGCTGATCTAAAGATTGTTGACCAGAATGTGACTCCCTGGATGCAGAATCCCCGGTGACAACACACGCCATAGGCTGCCCCGGACACTTCTCAACCCACTCCTGCTCCTCCCTACTCACGTCGGCCGGCTTCTCGACAACGACTAAGGGTGGAGCCTCAGAAGTAGGTCCCGCAAAGTCGTTGCCGAGAAGGAGGTCGACGCCCCCAACAGGTAACTTCTCCACAATTCCTACATCCAGGTCCCGAGTCACACCATCAACTTCCACCTTCATTCTTACAAGCGGGTATGACCTTGTCGCATTAACTCCCTGAACCACAACCACCCGCGCCGTATTGACAGTCTGACATACGGAGCCCTGTATGTTAATTTAAGAGTTAGAATTAGAGTTGAAGGAGCCAAACTACCCAAGCGGCGAAGCAAACTAGCGAGCGAACAAGCGAGTGGGGAAACCAGCTCGCCGCATACCAGCAAACAAGCCTTCACACCTACGTGCATCATAGGGGACCCTGCAAACTACCCGACGCTATGACGTATGATTGACGCCAGGAGCTGTGAATGGACCAGGCACCTGTTATGCAACTCTAGGAGCTATGATTGGAGCGCGCACCATCACTCGCCTCCTGATTCGTTCCTAGACCATCATTGTTTAGTATATAAGACCCGAGTTGTGGGCATTCAAAGCAGTCTCATTTGGAGTTGGGGAAGGTGAACTTGCAGCTGGAGGAAGACGGGGTGAAGTATTATAATGGGATTGTGACTGTCAGTCAGATTATATAAATGTGTGTTAAGTGTGTTCGGTGTAAACACTTACGTTATGTTGGTTAGTGAGATATGTGATTGGGAATTAATGTGAACGCTACTATTATGTGCTTAACTATTTGATTGGGAATTATCGTTAACGCTACTATTATGTGCTTAACTATTTGATTGGGAATTAACGTTAACGCTACTATTATGTGCTTAACTATTTGATTGGGAATTAACGTTAACGCTACTATTATGTGTTTAACTATTTGATTGCGAATTAACGTTAACGCTACTATTTATGTACTTAACTATTTGATTGGGAATTAACGTTAACGCTATTATTATGTACTTAACTATTTTAGTTGACTAACTTGTGGTCTAAAGCAACTCTTTAAGTAATTGGGTTATGATGAAAGTAATACTATTGTTTTAGATTAATACTTACGAGTTCTTTCATTTTCTTTTAATTAAGCTTACATTGCTTAACGGTGCTAAGTACGGTGATGCTATTGTCTCGTATTATTAATATCGCCTTAGACTAACATGGCTGTGTTAATATTACTTCTAGTGATTTCCTAAGCTGAAGAATATTCTTTTGCTTCAAAATATTATTTTTGCTTTTCATATTATTTGAGTAAGACCTGAATCGAATCTATGAAGCGATCCTGTAACTTTATTTACTCATAATCAAACCTCAATGTTACGTGGTTAAGAAATACATTTAACTAATTAATAAATATATATCTAACTTTTTATGTGACTTTGATATTAATCCTGATGATAATAATAATATAATACTGTTAACGTAAGACAAGAACCAAAAATAATTACATTAAATATAAATAAAAGGACATATAAGAAAACTATCTATTCATTTCAAAAAGGGTAAGAGACAGAAATATTCTTACTTTAATATTTATCTTTCAAGACTTTTTATAAAATTAATAGTCCTTCTTTAGATATACTTCTTCGGTTCATAACCATAGCCTACTAAGCTTCGGTTAAATAATAATTCTTTATAAATACTACATGACTTTAATTATTTTCAGTATTTTTCATAATTAAAGAGTATCAGTCAATAAAGGATACTAAGTCCTAAGATCCAAAAGGAAAGGAAGCAACAACAGGAAATAATTGTATTAGATTTTACTTTTGTTTTGCCTTCAGCTGACTGATACCTTAATATATATCTCTGTGCTATCTAGATTCATCAAGTTAACCACTTGAGGATCAAGATACGTAACAACAGGTTTACAAGTGAAATTTCTCAACAGTGTTTGCGATGCCCCAGTGTCACGCAAAATTCTCACCTCATGTCTTCCACCCCCCCACTCCACACAACTGAGTCCCCTGTGGTCACTAAAGGCATCACGGACAGGGAATAAGCCTTCCGGATCCTTCTGCACTGGCAGTGTATTTAACTCGGAAGAAATGCCTCTAACAAACTCCGATGTCCTCTTGAACACTCCAATGCCGTGAGCAAAAGACACGGCTGCCGGAGGAGGTCGACTAGGGCACTCATTTGCCTTATGACCCTCCTGGTGGCACCTAAAACACATAAATTTCGGTTTCGGCTTATACTGTGATGTAAAAGGCCCCTGACTTTTCACATACGGTGTGGTGTAAGGTTTGGATTCAGTTTTAGTTTCATGGCTCTTCTGTTTAAATGTGTCATTGTTACGGGGAGGGGGACCATACCGGTCCCTAGCACTTACATCGTACTTCTGTGAGGACCCGCAACCCCGAATCAACGACAGCCGTCGATCAGCCATTTCTGCTGCTTCGACTAGAGTTCTTGGGTTTTTCTCCTTCAAGTTCAAAGTTAGATCACCGCCCGTGCTCTTAAAGAACTGCTCCAACATCATTAACTGCTTAATCTCATCAAATGTTGTGACCTTCTCAGATCGGAGCCAGTTCCCCATAGCATCGGACAAGTCCCGGGTGTGTTCCAAAAAGGTGCTATCTCTTCCCTTAGTTACACCCCGGAACTTCAAATGGTACGTTTCTGGTTGCAGTTCGTAAGCCCTCAGGACAGCCTCCTTGAGATCCTCGTAAACAATACATAACTCCAAAGGTCACGCATCGTAGGCTTTAAGACCCTTGCCTATTAATCTAGAGGTTACAAGTGCTGCCCATTTAGTCTCTGGCCACTGGTGTTCCTGGCACTTCTTCTCAAAGCGTGTGAAAAATTCTGTTACACCACTCTCATCAAACACCGGAACCAGTTTCAATAAGTGCGAGAGAGACTGCTCATGAACACGGTTACCAGCCCCAAGTCGCTTTCCCGTTGCCTCTACTCGCGACTTCTCTACGTCCATGTCGGCACAGTACCTAGTCGACTCTATATCCGCTTGGATTTTTGCTAGCTCTATGTGCTGCTGATGATGAAGCTCAGATACCCTGATAGCCTTTCTCTCTTCGATCTTTGCTAATTCGAGCTGATACAATAATTCTGGAGTCAACCCTGGAGGAGGTGAAGGTGCTACAATGTTTGAAATTACCGGTGGTCCCCCCAGGGGCAACCCACCCTGCCAGTCACCACCCAACTGTGGAGGCGTACTCGGGGTCGGAAAACCACTGGGATGGCTAGGAGTCGAGTGTAGGGGAAGCATGGCCGAAGGGCTCTGAGCACTCAACCCATCTCGCTCACCAGTCACCCTGCCCAGTACACACGTTATCAAGTTATCCCTGGTCATGCTGCTAGTAACCGCATGACCGATAGCTCTGGCCAGGCATTGAAGACCGTACCGATTCATACCCTCCAACCGCTCGGCAGTAACAGGCCATTGCAAAAATATCCTAGCATCCTCCTCACAGTTCACCCGATTAACCCTTTCATCATGCTGCTGTTCCTCAGTTTCGACATTACGTACTGTGTCTCCATTCTCCTCTGATCCGGTATAAGACATGATGCTCACAAAAAATTATCACCACAATATTCAGAAAAGAAGCACCCCAAACTCTTATACCTCGATATACACACAAAAATTCTCGGAAATACTCAAGGGCTATACTATGTTGCAAACAAATATATATTCCTGCTGATCCACGCAAAATATTCCCCAAAACAACAAATGTTCCCTGCTAATAAATGTAGGTTCACCAAATTCTAGGTAAGGTCGCCATTTGTTACGACTGGGGTTCAAATATATCCGGGCTCTTATTCATTGGACTAGTAATGGCATAAATGCTACAACGGAAAGCGCTAGATCCAACCTCTGATGTATATTCCCAGTGAACAAAGAACACAAATACTCTACAGAGTTCTATATGCAATAATAGGCTATCAAACTCTCAATAAATGTGCGTCTACTCTAGGCTTAATGTTATGTGAAAACAGCCTATTACTACCTATAACCGAAGGTGCTTGGTTATGGTATGCAAAGTAAGGTGGTAAGAGAAGTTACAGCTTACGTTACTTTAATCAATAAATGTCAGGCACTCCTGCATGAAAGAAAGTGCACTAAAGTCCTTCAACACTAACAAGGAATCTTCTTTAAATTTTAGATGCTATAAAGATGCTCGTATCGGAAATGGAACCCAAAAAGGCAGGCAGCAGAACAATGCTCGGGCAGGCTATGCACACAAAAAGGCAGAATATATATAATGACGTCGGAGCCAAGAATATCCTAAACACTACAACAATAATAATCGCCACGACAATGCAGTATTCCTATCAACAAAAAGAGCCTAAGTCGTCTGTGTCTCCATACATCAAACTAGGCTGCGAAATGCTTGTGTAAAAATAAATGGGTATGCATAAAAAGAGTAATTAGGTTAATATACTTAACACCTTACGAGCGGCCTATGCGGTTTATTTATGTGTACCGCACAGCGGGGTGTTTTTAGCCAAAATAGGGCTGTTTACGTGATCATTTTCATGCCTAAATAAGACCCAGAACGTAAAACAAGTACCTATCCCTGAAAGGGCATAAACAGAGCTTTCGAATGACACCATAACGATCCTTGTATGATGGATAGTTTTCTTGCAATAACCGTGCAACGCGAGTGCAAAAAGCAGGTAATTCGGTACTTTCAGTACATAATTGAGTATGTAGCGAGTGAGAGAGGGAGGAGGGAGCTGAGATTTGTGTCAGTAGGTTCTCCGCGGTGGTCTGGAGCAGTCATACGCTCGCTAGTCTCCTGCCACCACTTGTCTCTCTCTCTCAGCCACATTACATGCTGAAATTGCCACTCGAGTTATGTCGAGCGCCGCCACATAGTCCAGCTTTATTTAACTCGACTTATGTTGCTCGCCGCTAAATAAGGGTTAATGTCTACTGTGACTGATAAAGTCTAGCTAGAGTCAATGATACGAGATACTGGTGCGCATGGCATGCCGCATAGCCTAGTGCAAATCTCAAGTCTGTGCGTCAAATATTACGTTATAGGGAAGGGTAGCTCTCTTGAGAAACCTTAATACCGAAGTATTAAGCGTTCTCCTGGCGTACCTCAAAGACAAACAACGAGCTTAGAACAGTGCAGAATGGTATAGGCAAAAAAGCCCTCATTCGTGCATGCTCTACTCTCAATGGCACATAGACTAGAATTTACTCAATCAACTCCAGTTCTCAGGTATGTCGTGCAGCTTTTTCCTAAAGCCAGCACTCATAGGAAACAATACCTTATAATATCAGACTTCTAGTCTAGCATTATCTAATCCAGCAGAACACTAATAATTAAAGGAAGCAGTACTAAACAATATGAATGCCAACCAATGCTTCGTGATCCACTTATCTTAACAACTAACATACATGGGTTATATCAGACCTTAACGCACAATACAACTGGCCAGCATGAAGCTGATTTTGCAGAGTTAACCAGAGGGGATATAGTGTTAATAAAAGGTGGTGAAAGATATGAAAAAAGAGAGAGGTAGGCAGAGGAAAAGATTCTCAGGTACAGAGCAGGGGACAGATAACAAGGGATAAGATGGGTGCATTCTAGAAACCAGATCTAAGGGAGAGAGTGGCGAGGAACTGTATATATACTCGCACTAGCTAGAGCCGCGTGGGAAAAAAGCGGTTACAAGTCCTAGCCACTAGCAAGGGAGCTAACAGCATGGGAAGGACCTCTCTCAACCAACCCCCACGAGGCAGCCAGCCGTGACGTCATCGAGCGGGACAAAAACACTACGCGCTCCCTCTCACTCTGTTCTACTCTCTCTCTCTCTCCCAGATCCCATAATTACTAGTTAATGATAAAACATATACTTTACAATTAAATATATAAAGCCTTGACATGGGTGAAAACAAAGAGCCTTTCTGGACTGCCCATGACACGAGCTTTCATATGAAATAAAGCACACTCTAATACATAAACTGTAGCCCCATCCACTGCCCTGGCGATCCTAGCGAGTCACTGTAGGACAAGCCATGCGGTTCTAACGGAGTGGTTAACGTCCCCCCCCCCCCCCCCACCAAGATTTTTCTCAGAGGCCCCAAGGCTCACAAAAATCTGATGGTTAGAACCCATGCTATATCTCCACTTCCCATCACCCAGCGGCAGTAAAATATCTGGCACAGTTCTTCAACAAAATTGTTTTCAAAATTATAACCCTCCCCAACACCATAGGTTAAATTTTATGTAGTTATGCTCCTCAAGAGCGAGCTTCTCTAGCCCAGCATTCTGAGAGGAGTGCAACTCAGAATTACTGCAATAACATACTAAAAAAATTCAACTTTCAAAGAAAGAGTTTTTATTTGATTTTTATGTTTAATTTTTTGTTTATTTCGGCTGCACTATAGGGGCAAGCCTAGTTTTTTCTTCTATACCAAACGCTCAACTCCTGCTTTACGACCCAATACGCTGGGCTACAACCGCGAGCCAACAAGCACCAAGCGCAAAATGCTATTCAAACTAAAGCAGGAGGCTACCCGTGTGTCAATCTACCCAGGATCATATACCCTTGAACGACCATCTGCAACCACGTTGTCACAACCGGCAATATGGCGTATGTCCAGGTTATATACCAGTAACCTTAGTGACCACCTGGTCAGCCTCATATTCCGATTGTGAAACTGGTCCAAGAACTTGAGAGGGTGATGATCTGGGTAAACTACAACGACCGGACCATAGGCTGGAACACAGACCTCGAAATGCCTCAGAGTAAGTACAACCGCCAGCAGCTCCTCCTCGACAACAGAGCAGCTCCCCTGGGCCGAATTGTACTTCTCCGAGCAGAAACTAACAGGATGCTCCAGCCCATCATCGTCCTTTTTTTACAAGGACGGCACCAGCCCCCACACCACTAGCCTCCGTTGCTAGTTGGAAAGGTAGGCTAAAGTCAGGGGCCCTGAGGATCGGGTGAGTGCACAACAGGTGTTTTACTTCTCTAAACACCTTCTCACACTCAGGTGCCCATTTGAACTTCTTATCCTTCCAGTTATCCTCCACCTGAGCTTGACTGTCCCGTTCTCCTTCTCCACCTTGACTGCTAAACGTTATCACAGGCACAGTGAGAGGCTCAGGGGGGTGCCTCCCATACTCCTTCATGGGATTAACATGACATAACTGATTGCGCTTCCGTCTGTCTGGAGTGGCTACCAAGTAATCCCGGTCTGATAGCACCTCCAGCACCCTATAAGGACCAGCGTACTTTGCGGATAAGGGGTGACCTACAAGGGGCAGTAGAATCAACACCTCCTGACCCACGTGAAACTCCCTGAGTTCAACCTTGAGGTCGTACCTGTCCTTCCTGAGGGCCTGAGAGCTAGTAAAATTACGGCCAGCCAACTCTAGATTGCGCAACATCCGTTCTCGACTGTTGAGGACACACTTGAGCATAGAACAAGGTTTTTCTGCGCCCTCCCATACTTCTTCAACCATATGGAGAGGCCCTCTGACACGGTGTCCAAAGATGAGCTCCTTAGGGCTGAATCCCAAACTCTCCCCAGGTACCTCCCACACAGCAAACAAAACACATGGCAGGCCAAGATCCCAATCCCTCCCACTCTCAAAGCAACAACAACGAAGCACAGATCTCAAGGCTGAGTGCCATCGCTCTAACACACCCTGGCTCTCCGGATGATACGCAGATGACACAACCCCAACAATCTCATGGTGTGGCATTGCTTGAACCAAGAGGCTAGAAGTGAAGTTGGGTCCCTGGACTGACTGAATCCTCTGCGGGTAACCATACCGGGAAAAATGCACTAGCAAGCTTCGGACCACCGTCTTCGCCGACCCATTTCTCATAGGGTACGCGTCAGGGTACCTTGTTACTACATCTCCCGACTGTGCATCACTGTCCTCCTTCAACTCTTTCGTCTTTTTAAGCCCATCCTCAGCCTCTTCAGGAACAGTTACTGGGTCTTCTCCAGACTCGAAATGTGGTCCTAATAATGAGTCTCCGAGAAGGTCCGTTGACACTAAACTCTCAACCGCATCAACTTTCAACCCCTTCTCGGTACCCTTCCTCCGCTGATCTAAAGATTGTTGACCAGAATGTGACTCCCTGGATGCAGAATCCCCGGTGACAACACACGCCATAGGCTGCCCCGGACACTTCTCAACCCACTCCTGCTCCTCCCTACTCACATCGGCCGGCTTCTCGACAACGACTAAGGGTGGAGCCTCAGAAGTAGGTCCCGCAAAGTCGTTGCCGAGAAGGAGGTCGACGCCCCCAACAGGTAACTTCTCCACAATTCCTATATCCAGGTCCCGAGTCACACCATCAACTTCCACCTTCATTCTTACAAGCGGGTATGACCTTGTCGCATTAACTCCCTGAACCACAACCACCCGCGCCGTATTGACAGTCTGACATACGGAGCCCTGTATGTTAATTTAAGAGTTAGAATTAGAGTTGAAGGAGCCAAACTACCCAAGCGGCGAAGCAAACTAGCGAGCGAACTAGCGAGTGGGGAAACCAGCTCGCCGCATACCAGCAAACAAGCCTTCACACCTGCGTGCATCATAGGGGACCCTGCAAACTACCCGACGCTATGACGTATGATTGACGCCAGGAGCTGTGATTGGACCAGGCACCTGTTATGCAACTCTAGGAGCTATGATTGGAGCGCGCACCATCACTCGCCTCCTGATTCGTTCCTAGACCATCATTGTTTAGTATATAAGACCCGAGTTGTGGGCATTCAAAGCAGTCTCATTTGGAGTTGGGGAAGGTGAACTTGCAGCTGGAGGAAGACGGGGTGAAGTATTATAATGGGATTGTGACTGTCAGTCAGATTATATAAATGTGTGTTAAGTGTGTTCGGTGTAAACACTTACGTTATGTTGGTTAGTGAGATATGTGATTGAGAATAAATGTGAACGCTACTATTATGTGCTTAACTATTTGATTGGGAATTATCGTTAACGCTACTATTATGTGCTTAACTATTTGATTGGGAATTAACGTTAACGCTACTATTATGTGCTTAACTATTTGATTGGGAATTAACGTTAACGCTACTATTATGTGTTTAACTATTTGATTGCGAATTAACGTTAACGCTACTATTTATGTACTTAACTATTTGATTGGGAATTAACGTTAACGCTATTATTATGTACTTAACTATTTTAGTTGACTAACTTGTGGTCTAAAGCAACTCTTTAAGTAATTGGGTTATGATGAAAGTAATACTATTGTTTTAGATTAATACTTACGAGTTCTTTCATTTTCTTTTAATTAAGCTTACATTGCTTAACGGTGCTAAGTACGGTGATACTATTGTCTCGTATTAGTAATATCGCCTTAGACTAACATGGCTGTGTTAATATTACTTCTAGTGATTTCCTAAGCTGAAGAAAATTCTTTTGCTTCAAAATATTATTTTTGCTTTTCATATTATTTGAGTAAGACCTGAATCGAATATATGAAGCGATCCTGTAACTTTATTTACTCATAATCAAACCTCAATGTTACGTGGTTAAGAAATACATTTAACTAATTATTAAATATATATCTAACTTTTTATGTGACTTTGATATTAATCCTGATGATAATAATAATATAATACTGTTAACGTAAGACAAGAACCAAGAATAATTACATTAAATATAAATAAAACGACATATAAGAAAACTATCTATTCATTTCAAAAAGGGTAAGAGACAGAAATATTCTTACTTTAATATTTATCTTTCAAGACTTTTTATAAAATTAATAGTCCTTCTTTAGATATACTTCTTCGGTCATAACCATAGCCTACTAAGCTTCGGTTAAATAATAATTCTTTATAAATACTACATGACTTTAATTAGTTTCAGTATTTTTCATAATTAAAGAGTATCAGTCAATAAAGGATACTAAGTCCTAAGATCCAAAAGGAAAGGAAGCAACAACAGGAAATAATTGTATTAGATTTTACTTTTGTTTTGCCTTCAGCTGACTGATACCTTAATATATATCTCTGTGCTATCTAGATTCATCAAGTTAACCACTTGAGGATCAAGATACGTAACAACAGGTTTACCAGTGAAATTTCTCAACAGTGTTTGCGATGCCCCAGTGTCACGCAAAATTCTCACCTCATGTCTTCCACCCCCCCACTCCACACAACTGAGTCCCCTGTGGTCACTAAAGGCATCACGGACAGGGAATAAGCCTTCCGGATCCTTCTGCACTGGCAGTGTATTTACCTCGGAAGAAATGCCTCTAACAAACTCCGATGTCCTCTTGAACACTCCAATGCCGTGAGCAAAAGACACGGCTGCCGGAGGAGGTCGACTAGGGCACTCATTTGCCTTATGACCCTCCTGGTGGCACCTAAAACACATAAATTTCGGTTTCGGCTTATACTGTGATGTAAAAGGCCCCTGTCTTTTCACATACGGTGTGGTGTAAGGTTTGGATTCAGTTTTAGTTTCATGGCTCTTCTGTTTAAATGTGTCATTGTTACGGGGAGGGGGAGCATACCGGTCCCTAGCACTTACATCGTACTTCTGTGAGTACCCGCAACCCCGAATCAACGACAGCCGTCGATCAGCCATTTCTGCTGCTTCGATCAGAGTTCTTGGGTTTTTCTCCTTCAAGTTCAAAGTTAGATCACCGCCCATGCTCTTAACCTGACAAGCGCGATATAGACGTAGGTGCTAGGGTAGTTATTTGTGCATTTCTAGCCCTGGATTCTGACAGAATTCGTTATATTTACAATATAAACCATTATTTGTTTTCGGTATGCTTTTATTTTACATATATGATGTATATATGAACCTTCAAGAGTGCTAAAATAAGTGGGAAAAGCATTTGGGTGGTGAAAAACGAAGATATTGGCCACCCGGTCATAATCTCAGGCGAGAGAGAGAGACTGGGAGTCAACTGAGACGAGCGGGGCGGTGTGTGCCGGTGTCTGGGTGTTGCATAACGATCTTTTATGCAACCCACTTGTGCTACATTATCGAGGGAGAGAAAAATAACCGATAAATGATGATAATAAGAGGAAAAATAGGTGATAATTGAGGAGGGGAGGGAGGGGGGAATAAGGTGGGGAAGGAGGGGAGGGGGGTGGGTGAGATTTACATGGATGAGTACTGGAGGGGAATTATCTCACCTAGAGACAAATTCCTTTGTTTTGATAGGCCCTTTTTTTTTATGGAAGGCTTTTTTTATGGTCCTGCTTCCGTGAGGCCTATCGCGTTCCCTATAGGAAGCCTTCCGTGAGGCCTATCGCACTTGCCGGGTTAAAGAACTGCTCCAACATCATTAACTGCTTAATCTCATCAAATGTTGTGACCTTCTCAGATCGGAGCCAGTTCCCCATAGCATCGGACAAGTCCCGGGCGTGTTCCAAAAAGGTGCTATCTCTTCCCTTAGTTACACCCCGGAACTTCAAACGGTACGTTTCTGGTTGCAGTTCGTAAGCCCTCAGGACAGCCTCCTTGAGATCCTCGTACACAATACATAACTCCAAAGGTCACGCATCGTAGGCTTTAAGACCCTTGCCTATTAATCTAGAGGATACAAGTGCTGCCCATTTTATTCTCTGGCCACTGGTGTTCCTGGCACTTCTTCTCAAAGCGTGTGAAAAATTCTGTTTCACCACTCTCATCAAACACCGGAACCAGTTTCAATAAGTGCGAGAGAGACTGCTCATGAACACGGTTACCAGCCCCAAGTCGCTGTCCCGTTGCCTCTACTCGCGACTTCTCTACGTCCATGTCGGCACAGTACCTAGTCGACTCTAAATCCGCTTGGATTTTTGCTAGCTCTATGTGCTGCTGATGATGAAGTTTTTCTCAGATATCCTGATAGCCTTTCTCTCTTCGATCTTAGCTAATTCGAGCTGAAGCAATAATTCTGGAGTTAACCCTTGAGGAGGTGAAGGTGCTACAATGTTTGAAATTACCGGTGGTCCCCCCAGGGGCAACCCTCCCTGCCAGTCACCACCCAACTGTGGAGGCGTACTCGGGGTCGGAAAACTACTGGGATGGCTGGGAGTCGAGTGTAGGGGAAGCATGGCCGAAGGGCTCTGAGCACTCAACCCATCTCGCTCACCAGTCACCCTGCCCAGTACACACGTTATCAAGTTATCTCATGCTGCTAGTAACCGCATGACCGATAGCTGTGGCCAGGCATTGAAGACCGTACCGATCCATACCCTCCAACCGCTCGGCAGTAACAGGCCATTGCAAAAATATCCTAGCATCCTCCTCACAGTTCACCCGATTAACCCTTTCCTAGAGTACATATAGCTCCCTCAACACTCCTATTCTAACACTGAGTAGATTTGGAGATATTAACTATCTATCTATCTATCTATATGCTCAGGCCCAATCCCCATTTTGGGGGTAGCCGACTCAAGACAGAGCAAGAACAGGGAAAACACAAAAACAACATAAAACAAAAAATAAACACAGATAAAAAACACAAACTCTCACACATCCAGGTCACCCAGGAGAAGACCCAGAGACCAGGGTTACCAAGGTCGCTCCAGCACTCCCCCGGCCCCTGACCACCAGGAGAGGTTCCGATCTCGGCAGGCAGACATGCAGCGGAGCCAAAGCGACAAGCCTCCCACCACACTTCCAGGCACACCCTTCATATTAATCGTCTCCCCGGGCCAGGCGCCTGATGGACTATTATCTAGTCCAACTTGCGCCCGACCCCTTACTCCAAATGACCACGTGTTCACTCAACTATTCACAAGCATTCTCCATTCACTCCTGTCCACCACCACTTCCCCTGCCTGATCTATAGTCATTCCTCTATCATCCAAAGCCTTTCTTACACAGTCTCTCCATCTCAATGGGGGTCTTCCTGCCCTTCCATCTCCCCTTGTACCTGACTCACATATTCTCTTTGTAAGCCTTTCATCTCCCATTCGTTCAACATGACCATACCAGCTCAGCACCCTTCTCACCCTTGAGATATTAACAATGGTGGTTAAAGTGTTGATAGCCGAGTCCTTTTTTTCGGTCCTGTCGAGCCGCTTAGGTGTACCTGCCATGTGGTAAATGGGGTAGGGATACAGATGGACTAGTTGGTTTGGGGCCTTTAATAGTAGTTCGTTATGTCATGACACAGGGTGCGTACTACTGGATGAACGCGAGCACGAATTTAGACATGTCTTAAGCTATGGCTGCTCGACTATCCTGACCATTATACTAGTTGTTGGTGAAGTTCTGTTTCGATACTTTTGGTGTAGGGTCTTTAATACAGAGTCGCTTGTGTCATGACAGAGTAACTTGGTATCGGGCTAACGTGGGTAAGAAGTAAGATCATGATCGTACTAACTTTCCCAACCTTTATAAGAGTGTTCAAACAACCCAGGGGTCGGTTGTTAAGCCTTTCTACAAACATCTGTCCTCGACCATGGTTCTGGCCATATGCAGTATGGACTTTCTATGCAGAGTGCCGTTAGTTAGACGGTGTCTCGCAAAGTCCGAATTATTGGAGACGTCTTGCCATGGCAAAGACTTCTTCAAGAGTTTTGGAGAGTACTGGATTGATCCTGAAAGACTGTTTGTGGCATGCCCTCGGTGCTACTTTCAGTGTCAAAACCGCAGCCTAAAAGAGATCCAAATATTATCCTACACCATGGTGTGGAAGCACAAAAGTTCCCTAGTAGGGTAAAGAACTCTCAAACAATAAGGTAGACAGCCATGACATGAATACGCGAATGAGTGAGAGGTTAATTTTTAGGCTCAAATCTTGCATGCAAGTGATGTGAGCTCTCAAATTTCTCACTCTACCTTGTTTTCGTCGAGATGGTCATGACGTGTGCTGCTATGTCCCAGGGCTGGTATTTGGAGGTCAGAAGGTGATTGGTGTGGGGGGGGGGGGATTAGGGGGTTGACGTAGGGCCCTTAGAAATTCCCGCCATGATGGTGGGAAACCTGCGTGGAAGAGTGGCGCATCTGGAGGGGGGAGATTTGGGTATGCTGCCTCTCGCTCATTTGATTATATTTTGCTTTCCTCTCTTGTTTTCCGGAAGTGTTGATGGTTACTCTTATTGTTTTTCCTGGGGTGGGTGGCAGAGCGTGGTTTATGGTGGCAATTCTGGCCTCTCGAGTGTTGAGGTGGAGCGGGGCTTGGTGTGGTTTTGGGCGGCCATGTTGATGCCCTCCTTCCTTCGTCTTCCCGTTTGTTCGTGGTTGAGTTTGCTGTTTGGCGTTGACTTGTTGAGGTGAGTTCTTCTTGGCGTTGACTTGTTGAGACGAGTTCATCTTCTCCTTTTTTTGTTTCCCCTTCCCTTTCTTCTTTTCTTCTGTGGTCACCTTCGGTGGTGTGGTCTGTTCTGTTCTTTGCTGTTTCGTGTTTCTTTCCGCCTTGCTGGTATTCCCGTTCTTCTTAGCCGTTTTCTTTTGTGGGGTATTTTCTGTGTTGTTTATCTCCTTTATCATGGTCTCTCCTTCTAATTCCATTCTTCTCTTCTGGTTCTGGCTGGTCTGTTGTGGCATGGTGGTGATCTTTTTTTCTGGTATTATATTTCCGTGTTGGGGGTGGTAGACACGGCCCCGTGGCTCCAGCTGGAAACAAAAGATGTTTCCGTGGTGGGTGAAGCTACTGAGGGTGTTAAGGTATTCCCAGCGATCTTTCGTCGGCAGGTTTGCAGGGGTCGGTAAATATTTACAAGAAAGATGGGTTGCCACTGTTACGACTGGGGTTCAAATATATCAGGGCTCTTATTCATTGGACTAGTAATGGCATAAATGTTACAACGGAAAGCGCTAGCTCCAACCTCTGATGTATATTCCCAGTGAACAAAGAACACAAATACTCTACAGAGTTCTATATGCAATAATAGGCTATCAAACTCTCAATAAATGTGCGTGTACTCTAGGCTTAATGTTATGTGAAAACAGCCTATTACTACCTATAACCGAAGGTGCTTGGTTATGGTATGCAAAGTAAGGTGGTAAGAGAAGTTACAGCTTACGTTACTTTAATCAATAAATGTCAGGCACTCCTGCATGAAAGAAAGTGCACTAAAGTCCTTCAACACTAACAAGGAATCTTCTTTAAATGTTAGATGCTATAAAGATGCTCGTATCGGAAATGGAACCCAAAAAGGCAGGCAGCGGAACAATGCTCGTGCCGGCTATGCACACAAAAAGGCAGAATATATATATAATGCCGTCGGAGCCAAGAATATCCTAAACACAACAACAATAATAATAATCGCCACGACAATGCAGTATTCCTATCAACAAAAAGAGCCTAAGTCGTTTGTGTCTCAATACATCAAACTAGGCTGCGAAATGCTTGTGTAATCATAAACGGGTATGCATAAAAAGAGTAATTAGGTTAATATACTTAATGTCTACTATGATTGATAAAGTCTAGCTAGAGTCAATGATACGAGATACTGGTGCGCATGGCATGCCGCATAGCTAGTGCAAATCTCAAGTCTGTGCATCAAATATTACGTTATAGGGAAGGGTAGCTCTCTTGAGAAACCTTAATACCGAAGTATTAAGCGTTCTCCTGGCGTACCTCAAAGACAAACAATCGAGACTAGAACAGTGCAGAATGGTATAGGCAAAAAGCCCTCATTCGTGCATGCTCTATTCTCAATGGCACACAGACTAGAATTTACTCAATCAACTCCAGTTCTCAGGTATGTCGTGCAGCTTTTAACTAAAGCCAGCACTCATAGGAAACAATACCTTATAATATCAGACTCCTAGTCTAGCATTATCTAATCCAGCAGAACACTAATAATTAAAGGATGCAGTACTTAAACAATATAAATGCCAACCAATGCTTCGTGATCCACTTATCTTAACAACTAACATACATGGGTTATATCAGACCTTAACGCACAATACAACTGGCCAGCATTAAGCTGATTTTGCAGAGTTAACCAGAGGGGGTATAATATTAATAAAAGGTGGTGAAAGATATGGAAAATGAGAGAGATAGGCAGAGGAAAAGATTCTCAGGTGCGAGCGGGGTACAGGTAGCAAGGGAAAAAGATGGGTGCATTCTAGAAACCAGATCTGAGGGAGAGAGTGGCGAGGAACTGTATATATACTCGCACCAGCTCGAGCCGCGTGGGAAAAAAGCGGTTACAAGTCCTCTAACCACTAGCAAGTGAGCTTGCAGCATGGTAAGGACCTCTCTCCACCAACCCCCGTGAACGAGGCAGCCAGCCGTGACGTCATCGAGCGGGACAAAAACACTACGCGCTCCCTCTCACTCTGTTCTACTCTCTCTCTCTCTCCCAGATCCCATCATTACTAGTTAATGATAAAACATATACTTTACAATTAAATATATAAAGCCTTGACATGGGTGAAAACAAAGAGCCTTTCTGGACTGCCCATGACACAAGCTTTCATATGAAATAAAGCACACTCTAATACACAAACTGTAGCCCCATCCACTGCCCTGGCGATCCTAGCGAGTCACTGTAGGACAAGCCATGCGGTTCTAACAGAGTGGTTAACGTCACACCCCCCCCAAGATTTTTCTCAGAGGCCCCAAGGCTCACAAAAATCTGATGGTTAGAACCCATGCTATATCTCCACTTCCTCCCCAGCGGCAGTAAAACTGGCACAGTTCTCACAACCTCTCAAAACCCCAACATAGGTTAAATTATATGTAGTTATGCTCCTCAAGAGCGAGCTTCTCTAGCATTCTGAAAGGAGTGCAACTCAGAATTACTGCTATAACATACTAAAAAAAATCAACTATTAAAGAAAGAGTTTTTATTTGATTTGTATGTTTATAATTTGTTTATTTCGGCTGCACTATAGGGGCAAGCCTAGTTTTTTCTTCTATACCAAACGCTCAACTCCTGCTTTACGACCCAATACGCTGGGCTACAACCGCGAGCCAACAAGCACCAAGCGCAAAATACTATTCAAACTAAAGCAGGAGGCTACCCGTGTGTCAATCTACCCAGGATCATATACCCTTGAACGACCATCTGCAACCACGTTGTCACAACCGGCAATATGGCGTATGTCCAGGTTATATACCAATAACCTTAGTGACCACCTGGTCAGCCTCATATTCCGATTGTGAAACTGGTCCAAGAACTTGAGAGGGTGATGATCTGGGTAAACTACAACGACCGGACCATAGGCTGGGACATAGACCTCGAAATGCCCCAGCGCAAGCACAACCGCCAGCAGCTCCTCCTCGACAACAGAGCAGCTCCCCTGGGCCGAATTGTACTTCTCCGAGCAGAAACTAACAGGATGCTCCAGCCCATCATCGTCCTTTTCCACAAGGACGGCACCAGCCCCCACACCACTAGCCTCCGTTTCTAGTTGGAAAGGTAGGCTAAAGTCAGGGGCCCTGAGGATCGGGTGAGTGCACAACAGGTGTTTTATTTCTCTAAACACCTTCTCACACTCAGGCGCCCATTTGAACTTCTTATCCTTCCAGTTATCCTCCACCTGAGCTTGACTGTCCCGTTCTCCTTCTCCACCTTGACTGCTAAACGTCATCACAGGCACAGTGAGAGGCTCAGAGGGGTGCCTCCCATACTCCTTCATGGGATTAACATGACATAACTGATTGTGCTTCCGCCTGTCTGGAGTGGCTACCAAGTAAACCAGGTCCGATAGCTCCTCCCCCACCCTATAAGGATCAGCGTACTTCGCGGATAATGGGTGACCTACAAGGGGCAGTAGAATCAACACCTCCTGACCCACGTGAAACTCCCTGAATTCAACCTTGAGGTCGTACCTGTCCTTCCTGAGGGCCTGAGAGCTAGTCAAATTACGGCCGGCCAACTCCAGACTGCGCAACATCCGTTCTCGACTGTTGAGGACACACTTGAGCATAGAACAAGGTTTTTCTGCGCCCTCCCATACTTCTTCAACCATATGAAGAGGCCCTCTGACCCGGTGTCCAAAGACGAGCTCATTAGGGCTGAATCCCAAACTCTCCCCAGGTACCTCCCACACAGCAAACAAAACACATGGCAGGCCAAGATCCCAATCCCTCCCACTCTCAAAGCAACAACAACGAAGCACAGATTTCAAGGCTGAGTGCCATCGCTCTAACACACCCTGGCTCTCCGGATGATACGCAGATGACACAACCCCAACAATCCCATGCTGCGGCATTGCTTGGACAAAGAGGCTAGAAGTGAAGTTGGGTCCCTGGACTGACTGAAGCCCCTGCGGGTAACCATACCGGGAAAAATCACTAGCAAGCTTCGGACCACCGTCTTCGCCGACCCCTTTCTCATAGGGTACGCGTCAGGGTACCTTGTTGCTACATCTCCCGACTGTGCATCACTGTCCTCCTTCAACTCTTTCGTCTTTTTAAGCCCATCCTCGGCCTTTTCCACAACAGTTACTGGGTCTTCTTCAGACTCGATATTTGGTCCTAATACTGAGTCCCCGAGAAGGGCCGTTGATACTAAACTCTCAACCGCATCAACTTCCACCCCTTCTCGGTACCCTTCCTCCGCTGATCTAAAGATTGTTGACCAGAATGTGACTCCCTGGATGCAGGATCTCCGGTGACAACACACGCCGTAGGCTGCACCGGACACTTCTCAACCCACTCCTGCTCCTCCCTACTCACGTCGGCCGGCTTCTCGGCAACGACCAAGGGTGGAGCCTCAGAAGTAGGTCCCGCAAAGTCGTTGCCGAGAAGGAGGTCGACGCCCCCAACAGGTAACTTCTCCACAATTCCTACATCTAGGTCCCGAGTCACACCATCAACTTCCACCTTCATTCTTACAAGCGGGTATGACCTTGTCGCATTAACTCCCTGAACCACAACCACCCGCGCCGTATTGACAGGTTTACCAGTTAAATTTCTCAACAGTGTTTGCGATGACCCAGTGTCACGCAAAATTCTCACCTCATGTCTTCTACCCCCCCACTCCACACAACCGAGTCCCCTGTGGTCACTAAAGGCATCACGGACAGGGAATAAGCCTTCCGGATCCTTCTGCACTGGCAGTGTATTTACCTCGGAAGAAATGCCTCTAACAAACTCCGATGTCCTCTTGAACACTCCAATGCCGTGAGCAAAAGACACGGCTGCCGGAGGAGGTCGACTAGGGCACTCATTTGCCTTATGACCCTCCTGGTGGCAACTAAAACACATAAATTTCGGTTTCGGCTTATACTGTGATGTAAAAGGCCCCTGACTTTTCACATGCGGTGTGGTGTAAGGTTTGGATTCAGTTTTAGTTTCATTGCTCTTCTGTTTAAATGTGTCATTGTTACGGGTAGGGGGAGGATAACGGTCCTTAGCACTTACATCGTACTTCTGTGAGGACCCGCAACCCCGAATCAACGACAGCCGTCGATCAGCCATTTCTGCTGCTTCGACTAGAGTTCTTGGGTTTTTCTCCTTCAAGTTCAAAGTTAGATCACTGCCCGTGCTCTTAAAGAACTGCTCCAACATCATTAACTGCTTAATTTCATCATATGTTGTGACCTTCTCAGATCGGAGCCAGTTCCCCATAGCATCGGACAAGTCCCGGGCATGTTCCACAAAGGTGCTATCTCTCCCCTTAGTTACACCCCGGAACTTCAAACGGTACGTTTCTGGTTGCAGTTCGTAAGCCCTCAGGACAGCCTCCTTGAGATCCTCGTACGCAATACATAACTCCAAAGGTAACGCATCGTAGGCTTTAAGACCCTTGCCTTTTAATCTAGAGGATACAAGTGCTGCCCATTTATTCACTGGCCACTGGTGTTCCTGGCACTTCTTCTCAAAGCGTGTGAAAAATTCTGTTACCCCACTCTCATCAAACACCGGAACCAGTTTCAATAAGTGCGAGAGAGATTGATCATGAGCACGGTTACCAGCCCCAAGTCGCTGTCCCGTTGCCTCTACTCGCGACTTCTCTACGTCCATGTCGGCACAGTACCTAGTCGACTCAGCTTGGATTTTTGCTAGCTCTATGTGCTCATGACTGATAGTTTTTCTCTCTTCTATCTTGGCTAATTCTATTTGCTGCTGGATCTTAGCTAATTCGAGCTGAAGCAATAATTCTGGAGTTAACCCTTGAGGAGGTGAAGGTGCTACAATGTTTGAAATTACCGGTGGTCCCCCCAGGGGCAACCCACCCTGCCAGTCACCACCCAACTGCGGAAGCGTACCCGGGGTCGGCAAACTACTGGGATGGCTGGGAGTCGAGTGTAGGGGAAGCATGGCCGAAGGGCTCTGAGCACTCAACCCATCTCGCTCACCAGTCACCCTGCCCAGTACACACGTTATCAAGTTATCCTTGGTCATGCTGCTAGTAACCGCATGACCGATAGCTGTGGCCAGGCATTGAAGACCGTACCGATCCATACCCTCCAACCGCTCGGCAGTAACAGGCCATTGCAAAAATATCCTAGCATCCTCCTCACAGTTCACCCGATTAACCCTTTCCTAGAGTACATATAGCTCCCTCAACACTCCTATTCTAACACTGAGTAGATTTGGAGATATTAACTATCTATCTATCTATCTATATGCTCAGGCCCAATCCCCATTTTGGGGGTAGCCGACTCAAGACAGAGCAAGAACAGGGAAAACACAAAAACAACATAAAACAAAAAATAAACACAGATAAAAAACACAAACTCTCACACATCCAGGTCACCCAGGAGAAGACCCAGAGACCAGGGTTACCAAGGTCGCTCCAGCACTCCCCTGGCCCCTGACCACCAGGAGAGGTTCCGATCTCGGCAGGCAGACATGCAGCGGAGCCAAAGCGACAAGCCCTCCCACCACACTTCCAGGCACACCCTTCATATTAATCGTCTCCCCGGGCCAGGCGCCTGATGGACTATTATCTAGTCCAACTTGCGCCCGACCCCTTACTCCAAATGACCACGTGTTCACTCAACTATTCACAAGCATTCTCCATTCACTCCTGTCCACCACCACTTCCTCTGCCTGATCTATAGTCATTCCTCTATCATCCAAAGCCTTTCTTACACAGTCTCTCCATCTCAATGGGGGTCTTCCTGCCCTTCTATCTCCCCTTGTACCTGACTCACATATTCTCTTTGTAAGCCTTTCATCTCCCATTCGTTCAACATGACCATACCAGCTCAGCACCCTTCTCACCCTTGAGATATTAACAATGGTGGTTAAAGTGTTGATAGCCGAGTCCTTTTTTTCGGTCCTGTCGAGCCGCTTAGGTGTACCTGCCATGTGGTAAATGGGGTAGGGATACAGATGGACTAGTTGGTTTGGGGCCTTTAATAGTAGTTCGTTATGTCATGACACAGGGTGCGTACTACTGGATGAACGCGAGCACGAATTTAGACATGTCTTAAGCTATGGCTGCTCGACTATCCTGACCGTTATACTAGTTGTTGGTGAAGTTCTGTTTCGATACTTTTGGTGTAGGGTCTTTAATACAGAGTCGCTTGTGTCATGACAGAGTAACTTGGTATCGGGCTAACGTGGGTAAGAAGTAAGATCATGATCGTACTAACTTTCCCAACCTTTATAAGAGTGTTCAAACAACCCAGGGGTCGGTTGTTAAGCCTTTCTACAAACATCTGTCCTCGACCATGGTTCTGGCCATATGCAGTATGGACTTTCTATGCAGAGTGCCGTTAGTTAGACGGTGTCTCGCAAAGTCCGAATTATTGGAGACGTCTTGCCATGGCAAAGACTTCTTCAAGAGTTTTGGAGAGTACTGGATTGATCCTGAAAGACTGTTTGTGGCATGCCCTCGGTGCTACTTTCAGTGTCAAAACCGCAGCCTAAAAGAGATCCAAATATTATCCCTACACCATGGTGTGGAAGCACAAAAGTTCCCTAGTAGGGTAAAGAACTCTCAAACAATAAGGTAGACAGCCATGACATGAATACGCGAATGAGTGAGAGGTTAATTTTTAGGCTCAAATCTTGCATGCAAGTGATGTGAGCTCTCAAATTTCTCATCTCTACCTTGTTTTCGTCGAGATGGTCATGACGTGTGCTGCTATGTCCCAGGGCTGGTATTTGGAGGTCAGAAGGTGATTGGTGTGGGGGGGGGGGAAGGGGGGGATTAGGGGGTTGACGTAGGGCCCTTAGAAATTCCCGCCATGATGGTGGGAAACCTGCGTGGAAGAGTGGCGCATCTGGAGGGGGGAGATTTGGGTATGCTGCCTCTCGCTCATTTGATTATATTTTGCTTTCCTCTCTTGTTTTCTGGAAGTGTTGATGGTTACTCTTATTGTTTTTCCTGGGGTGGGTGGCAGAGCGTGGTTTATGGTGGCAATTCTGGCCTCTCGAGTGTTGAAGTGGAGCGGGGCTTGGTGTGGTTTTGGGCGGCCATGTTGATGCCCTCCTTCCTTCGTCTTCCCGTTTGTTCGTGGTTGAGTTTGCTGTTTGGCGTTGACTTGTTGAGGCGAGTTCTTCTTGGCGTTGACTTGTTGAGACGAGTTCATCTTCTCCTTTTTTTGTTTCCCCTTCCCTTTCTTCTTTTCTTCTGTGGTCACCTTCGGTGGTGTGGCCTGTTCTCTTCTTTGCTGTTTCGTGTTTCTTTCCGCCTTGCTGGTATTCCCGTTCTTCTTAGCCGTTTTCTTTTGTGGGGTATTTTCTGTGTTGTTTATCTCCTTTATCATGGTCTCTCCTTCTATTTCCATTCTTCTCTTCTGGTTCTGGCTGGTCTGTTGTGGCATGGTGGTGATCTTTTTTTCTGGTATTATATTTCCGTGTTGGGGGTGGTAGACACGGCCCCGTGGCTCCAGCTGGAAACAAAAGATGTTTCCGTGGTGGGTGAAGCTACTGAGGGTGTTAAGGTATTCCCAGCGATCTTTCGTCGGCAGGTTTGCAGGGGTCGGTAAATATTTACAAGAAAGATGGGTTGCCACTGTTACGACTGGGGTTCAAATATATCAGGGCTCTTATTCATTGGACTAGTAATGGCATAAATGTTACAACGGAAAGCGCTAGCTCCAACCTCTGATGTATATTCCCAGTGAACAAACACAAATACACAATACAGAGTTCTACAATAGGCTATCCAAACTCTCAAAATGTCGTGTACTCTAGGCTTAATGTTATGTGAAAACAGCCTATTACTACCTATAACCGAAGGTGCTTGGTTATGGTATGCAAAGTAAGGTGGGAAGAGAAGTTACAGCTTACGTTACTTTAATCAATAAATGTCAGGCACTCCTGCATGAAAGAAAGTGCACTAAAGTCCTTCAACACTAACAAGGAATCTTCTTTAAATGTTAGATGCTATAAAGATGCTCGTATCGGAAATGGAACCCAAAAAGGCAGGCAGCGGAACAATGCTCGTGCCGGCTATGCACACAAATATATAATGCCGTCGGCGCCAAGAATATCCTAAACACAACAACAATAATAATAATCGCCACGACAATGCAGTATTCCTATCAACAAAAAGAGCCTAAGTCGTTTGTGTCTCAATACATCAAACTAGGCTGCGAAATGCTTGTGTAATCATAAACGGGTATGCAGTAATTAGGTTAATATACTTAATGTCTACTATGATTGATAAAGTCTAGCTAGAGTCAATGATACGAGATACTGGTGCGCATGGCATGCCGCATAGCCTAGTGCAAATCTCAAGTCTGTGCGTCAAATATTACGTTATAGGGAAGGGTAGCTCTCTTGAGAAACCTTAATACCGAAGTATTAAGCGTTCTCCTGGCGTACCTCAAAGACAAACAATCGAGACTAGAACAGTGCAGAATGGTATAGGCAAAAAGCCCTCATTCGTGCATGCTCTATTCTCAATGGCACACAGACTAGAATTTACTCAATCAACTCCAGTTCTCAGGTATGTCGTGCAGCTTTTAACTAAAGCCAGCACTCATAGGAAACAATACCTTATAATATCAGACTCCTAGTCTAGCATTATCTAATCCAGCAGAACACTAATAATTAAAGGATGCAGTACTTAAACAATATAAATGCCAACCAATGCTTCGTGATCCACTTATCTTAACAACTAACATACATGGGTTATATCAGACCTTAACGCACAATACAACTGGCCAGCATGAAGCTGATTTTGCAGAGTTAACCAGAGGGGGTATAATATTAATAAAAGGTGGTGAAAGATATGGAAAATGAGAGAGATAGGCAGAGGAAAAGATTCTCAGGTGCGAGCGGGGTACAGGTAGCAAGGGAAAAAGATGGGTGCATTCTAGAAACCAGATCTGAGGGAGAGAGTGGCGAGGAACTGTATATATACTCGCACCAGCTCGAGCCGCGTGGGAAAAAAGCGGTTACAAGTCCTCTAACCCCTAGCAAGTGAGCTTGCAGCATGGTAAGGACCTCTCTCCACCAACCCCCGCGAACGAGGCAGCCAGCCGTGACGTCATCGAGCGGGACAAAAACACTACGCGCTCCCTCTCACTCTGTTCTACTCTCTCTCTCTCTCCCAGATCCCATCATTACTAGTTAATGATAAAACATATACTTTACAATTAAATATATAAAGCCTTGACATGGGTGAAAACAAAGAGCCTTTCTGGACTGCCCATGACACAAGCTTTCATATGAAATAAAGCACACTCTAATACACAAACTGTAGCCCCATCCACTGCCCTGGCGATCCTAGCGAGTCACTGTAGGACAAGCCATGCGGTTCTAACAGAGTGGTTAACGTCACACCCCCCCCAAGATTTTTCTCAGAGGCCCCAAGGCTCACAAAAATCTGATGGTTAGAACCCATGCTATATCTCCACTTCCCATCACCCAGCGGCAGTAAAATATCTGGCACAGTTCTTCAACAAAACATTTTTCAAAATTATAACCCTCCCCAACACCATAGGTTAAATTATATGTAGTTATGCTCCTCAAGAGCGAGCTTCTCTAGCCCAGCATTCTGAAAGGAGTGCAACTCAGAATTACTGCTATAACATACTAAAAAAAATCAACTATTAAAGAAAGAGTTTTTATTTGATTTGTATGTTTATAATTTGTTTATTTCGGCTGCACTATAGGGGCAAGCCTAGTTTTTTCTTCTATACCAAACGCTCAACTCCTGCTTTACGACCCAATACGCTGGGCTACAACCGCGAGCCAACAAGCACCAAGCGCAAAATACTATTCAAACTAAAGCAGGAGGCTACCCGTGTGTCAATCTACCCAGGATCATATACCCTTGAACGACCATCTGCAACCACGTTGTCACAACCGGCAATATGGCGTATGTCCAGGTTATATACCAATAACCTTAGTGACCACCTGGTCAGCCTCATATTCCGATTGTGAAACTGGTCCAAGAACTTGAGAGGGTGATGATCTGGGTAAACTACAACGACCGGACCATAGGCTGGGACATAGACCTCGAAATGCCCCAGCGCAAGCACAACCGCCAGCAGCTCCTCCTCGACAACAGAGCAGCTCCCCTGGGCCGAATTGTACTTCTCCGAGCAGAAACTAACAGGATGCTCCAGCCCATCATCGTCCTTTTCCACAAGGACGGCACCAGCCCCCACACCACTAGCCTCCGTTTCTAGTTGGAAAGGTAGGCTAAAGTCAGGGGCCCTGAGGATCGGGTGAGTGCACAACAGGTGTTTTATTTCTCTAAACACCTTCTCACACTCAGGCGCCCATTTGAACTTCTTATCCTTCCAGTTATCCTCCACCTGAGCTTGACTGTCCCGTTCTCCTTCTCCACCTTGACTGCTAAACGTCATCACAGGCACAGTGAGAGGCTCAGAGGGGTGCCTCCCATACTCCTTCATGGGATTAACATGACATAACTGATTGTGCTTCCGCCTGTCTGGAGTGGCTACCAAGTAAACCAGGTCCGATAGCTCCTCCCCCACCCTATAAGGATCAGCGTACTTCGCGGATAATGGGTGACCTACAAGGGGCAGTAGAATCAACACCTCCTGACCCACGTGAAACTCCCTGAATTCAACCTTGAGGTCGTACCTGTCCTTCCTGAGGGCCTGAGAGCTAGTCAAATTACGGCCGGCCAACTCCAGACTGCGCAACATCCGTTCTCGACTGTTGAGGACACACTTGAGCATAGAACAAGGTTTTTCTGCGCCCTCCCATACTTCTTCAACCATATGAAGAGGCCCTCTGACCCGGTGTCCAAAGACGAGCTCATTAGGGCTGAATCCCAAACTCTCCCCAGGTACCTCCCACACAGCAAACAAAACACATGGCAGGCCAAGATCCCAATCCCTCCCACTCTCAAAGCAACAACAACGAAGCACAGATTTCAAGGCTGAGTGCCATCGCTCTAACACACCCTGGCTCTCCGGATGATACGCAGATGACACAACCCCAACAATCCCATGCTGCGGCATTGCTTGGACAAAGAGGCTAGAAGTGAAGTTGGGTCCCTGGACTGACTGAAGCCCCTGCGGGTAACCATACCGGGAAAAATCACTAGCAAGCTTCGGACCACCGTCTTCGCCGACCCCTTTCTCATAGGGTACGCGTCAGGGTACCTTGTTGCTACATCTCCCGACTGTGCATCACTGTCCTCCTTCAACTCTTTCGTCTTTTTAAGCCCATCCTCGGCCTTTTCCACAACAGTTACTGGGTCTTCTTCAGACTCGATATTTGGTCCTAATACTGAGTCCCCGAGAAGGGCCGTTGATACTAAACTCTCAACCGCATCAACTTCCAACCCCTTCTCGGTACCCTTCCTCCGCTGATCTAAAGATTGTTGACCAGAATGTGACTCCCTGGATGCAGGATCTCCGGTGACAACACACGCCGTAGGCTGCACCGGACACTTCTCAACCCACTCCTGCTCCTCCCTACTCACGTCGGCCGGCTTCTCGGCAACGACCAAGGGTGGAGCCTCAGAAGTAGGTCCCGCAAAGTCGTTGCCGAGAAGGAGGTCGACGCCCCCAACAGGTAACTTCTCCACAATTCCTACATCTAGGTCCCGAGTCACACCATCAACTTCCACCTTCATTCTTACAAGCGGGTATGACCTTGTCGCATTAACTCCCTGAACCACAACCACCCGCGCCGTATTGACAGGTTTACCAGTGAAATTTCTCAACAGTGTTTGCGATGACCCAGTGTCACGCAAAATTCTCACCTCATGTCTTCTACCCCCCCACTCCACACAACCGAGTCCCCTGTGGTCACTAAAGGCATCACGGACAGGGAATAAGCCTTCCGGATCCTTCTGCACTGGCAGTGTATTTACCTCGGAAGAAATGCCTCTAACAAACTCCGATGTCCTCTTGAACACTCCAATGCCGTGAGCAAAAGACACGGCTGCCGGAGGAGGTCGACTAGGGCACTCATTTGCCTTATGACCCTCCTGGTGGCAACTAAAACACATAAATTTCGGTTTCGGCTTATACTGTGATGTAAAAGGCCCCTGACTTTTCACATGCGGTGTGGTGTAAGGTTTGGATTCAGTTTTAGTTTCATTGCTCTTCTGTTTAAATGTGTCATTGTTACGGGGAGGGGGAGGATAACGGTCCTTAGCACTTACATCGTACTTCTGTGAGGACCCGCAACCCCGAATCAACGACAGCCGTCGATCAGCCATTTCTGCTGCTTCGACTAGAGTTCTTGGGGTTTTTCTCCTTCAAGTTCAAAGTTAGATCACTGCCCGTGCTCTTAAAGAACTGCTCCAACATCATTAACTGCTTAATTTCATCATATGTTGTGACCTTCTCAGATCGGAGCCAGTTCCCCATAGCATCGGACAAGTCCCGGGCATGTTCCACAAAGGTGCTATCTCTCCCCTTAGTTACACCCCGGAACTTCAAACGGTACGTTTCTGGTTGCAGTTCGTAAGCCCTCAGGACAGCCTCCTTGAGATCCTCGTACGCAATACATAACTCCAAAGGTAACGCATCGTAGGCTTTAAGACCCTTGCCTTTTAATCTAGAGGATACAAGTGCTGCCCATTTATTCACTGGCCACTGGTGTTCCTGGCACTTCTTCTCAAAGCGTGTGAAAAATTCTGTTACCCCACTCTCATCAAACACCGGAACCAGTTTCAATAAGTGCGAGAGAGATTGATCATGAGCACGGTTACCAGCCCCAAGTCGCTGTCCCGTTGCCTCTACTCGCGACTTCTCTACGTCCATGTCGGCACAGTACCTAGTCGACTCAGCTTGGATTTTTGCTAGCTCTATGTGCTCATGACTGATAGTTTTTCTCTCTTCTATCTTGGCTAATTCTATTTGCTGCTGGATCTTAGCTAATTCGAGCTGAAGCAATAATTCTGGAGTTAACCCTTGAGGAGGTGAAGGTGCTACAATGTTTGAAATTACCGGTGGTCCCCCCAGGGGCAACCCACCCTGCCAGTCACCACCCAACTGCGGAAGCGTACCCGGGGTCGGCAAACTACTGGGATGGCTGGGAGTCGAGTGTAGGGGAAGCATGGCCGAAGGGCTCTGAGCACTCAACCCATCTCGCTCACCAGTCACCCTGCCCAGTACACACGTTATCAAGTTATCCTTGGTCATGCTGCTAGTAACCGCATGACCGATAGCTGTGGCCAGGCATTGAAGACCGTACCGATCCATACCCTCCAACCGCTCGGCAGTAACAGGCCATTGCAAAAATATCCTAGCATCCTCCTCACAGTTCACCCGATTAACCCTTTCCTAGAGTACATATAGCTCCCTCAACACTCCTATTCTAACACTGAGTAGATTTGGAGATATTACTCTATCTATCTATCTATATGCTCAGGCCCAATCCCCATTTTGGGGGTAGCCGACTCAAGACAGAGCAAGAACAGGGAAAACACAAACAACATAAAACAAAAAATAAACACAGATAAAAACACAAACTCTCACACATCCAGGTCACCCAGGAGAAGACAGAGACCAGGGTTACCAAGGTCGCTCCAGCACTCCCCCGGCCCCTGACCACCAGGAAGGTTCCGATCTCGGCAGGCAGACATGCAGCGGAGCCAAAGCGACAAGCCCTCCCACCACACTTCCAGGCACACCCTTCATATTAATCGTCTCCCCGGGCCAGGCGCCTGATGGACTATTATCTAGTCCAACTTGCGCCCGACCCCTTACTCCAAATGACCACGTGTTCACTCAACTATTCACAAGCATTCTCCATTCACTCCTGTCCACCACCACTTCCTCTGCCTGATCTATAGTCATTCCTCTATCATCCAAAGCCTTTCTTACACAGTCTCTCCATCTCAATGGGGGTCTTCCTGCCCTTCTATCTCCCCTTGTACCTGACTCACATATTCTCTTTGTAAGCCTTTCATCTCCCATTCGTTCAACATGACCATACCAGCTCAGCACCCTTCTCACCCTTGAGATATTAACAATGGTGGTTAAAGTGTTGATAGCCGAGTCCTTTTTTTCGGTCCTGTCGAGCCGCTTAGGTGTACCTGCCATGTGGTAAATGGGGTAGGGATACAGATGGACTAGTTGGTTTGGGGCCTTTAATAGTAGTTCGTTATGTCATGACACAGGGTGCGTACTACTGGATGAACGCGAGCACGAATTTAGACATGTCTTAAGCTATGGCTGCTCGACTATCCTGACCGTTATACTAGTTGTTGGTGAAGTTCTGTTTCGATACTTTTGGTGTAGGGTCTTTAATACAGAGTCGCTTGTGTCATGACAGAGTAACTTGGTATCGGGCTAACGTGGGTAAGAAGTAAGATCATGATCGTACTAACTTTCCCAACCTTTATAAGAGTGTTCAAACAACCCAGGGGTCGGTTGTTAAGCCTTTCTACAAACATCTGTCCTCGACCATGGTTCTGGCCATATGCAGTATGGACTTTCTATGCAGAGTGCCGTTAGTTAGACGGTGTCTCGCAAAGTCCGAATTATTGGAGACGTCTTGCCATGGCAAAGACTTCTTCAAGAGTTTTGGAGAGTACTGGATTGATCCTGAAAGACTGTTTGTGGCATGCCCTCGGTGCTACTTTCAGTGTCAAAACCGCAGCCTAAAAGAGATCCAAATATTATCCCTACACCATGGTGTGGAAGCACAAAAGTTCCCTAGTAGGGTAAAGAACTCTCAAACAATAAGGTAGACAGCCATGACATGAATACGCGAATGAGTGAGAGGTTAATTTTTCTTGCATTTTTGCATTTTTAATCTTGCATGCAAGTGATGTGAGCTCTCAAATTTCTCACTCTACCTTGTTTTCGTCGAGATGGTCATGACGTGTGCTGCTATGTCCCAGGGCTGGTATTTGGAGGTCAAAAGGTGATTGTGGTGGGGGGGGGGGGGGGGGGGATTAGGGGGTTGACGTAGGGCCCTTAGAAATTCCCGCCATGATGGTGGGAAACCTGCGTGGAAGAGTGGCGCATCTGGAGGGGGGAGATTTGGGTATGCTGCCTCTCGCTCATTTGATTATATTTTGCTTTCCTCTCTTGTTTTCTGGAAGTGTTGATGGTTACTCTTATTGTTTTCCTGGGGTGGGTGGCAGAGCGTGGTTTATGGTGGCAATTCTGGCCTCTCGAGTGTTGAAGTGGAGCGGGGCTTGGTGTGGTTTTGGGCGGCCATGTTGATGCCCTCCTTCCTTCGTCTTCCCGTTTGTTCGTGGTTGAGTTTGCTGTTTGGCGTTGACTTGTTGAGGCGAGTTCTTCTTGGCGTTGACTTGTTGAGACGAGTTCATCTTCTCCTTTTTTTGTTTCCCCTTCCCTTTCTTCTTTTCTTCTGTGGTCACCTTCGGTGGTGTGGCCTGTTCTCTTCTTTGCTGTTTCGTGTTTCTTTCCGCCTTGCTGGTATTCCCGTTCTTCTTAGCCGTTTTCTTTTGTGAGGTATTTTCTGTGTTGTTTATCTCCTTTATCATGGTCTCTCCTTCTATTTCCATTCTTCTCTTCTGGTTCTGGCTGGTCTGTTGTGGCATGGTGGTGATCTTTTTTTCTGGTATTATATTTCCGTGTTGGGGTGGTAGACACGGCCCCGTGGCTCCAGCTGGAAACAAAAGATGTTTCCGTGGTGGGTGAAGCTACTGAGGGTGTTAAGGTATTCCCAGCGATCTTTCGTCGGCAGGTTTGCAGGGGTCGGTAAATATTTACAAGAAAGATGGGTTGCCACTGTTACGACTGGGGTTCAAATATATCAGGGCTCTTATTCATTGGACTAGTAATGGCATAAATGTTACAACGGAAAGCGCTAGCTCCAACCTCTGATGTATATTCCCAGTGAACAAAGAACACAAATACTCTACAGAGTTCTATATGCAATAATAGGCTATCAAACTCTCAATAAATGTGCGTGTACTCTAGGCTTAATGTTATGTGAAAACAGCCTATTACTACCTATAACCGAAGGTGCTTGGTTATGGTATGCAAAGTAAGGTGGTAAGAGAAGTTACAGCTTACGTTACTTTAATCAATAAATGTCAGGCACTCCTGCATGAAAGAAAGTGCACTAAAGTCCTTCAACACTAACAAGGAATCTTCTTTAAATGTTAGATGCTATAAAGATGCTCGTATCGGAAATGGAACCCAAAAAGGCAGGCAGCGGAACAATGCTCGTGCCGGCTATGCACACAAAAAGGCAGAATATATATATAATGCCGTCGGCGCCAAGAATATCCTAAACACAACAACAATAATAATAATCGCCACGACAATGCAGTATTCCTATCAACAAAAAGAGCCTAAGTCGTTTGTGTCTCAATACATCAAACTAGGCTGCGAAATGCTTGTGTAATCATAAACGGGTATGCATAAAAAGAGTAATTAGGTTAATATACTTAATGTCTACTATGATTGATAAAGTCTAGCTAGAGTCAATGATACGAGATACTGGTGCGCATGGCATGCCGCATAGCCTAGTGCAAATCTCAAGTCTGTGCGTCAAATATTACGTTATAGGGAAGGGTAGCTCTCTTGAGAAACCTTAATACCGAAGTATTAAGCGTTCTCCTGGCGTACCTCAAAGACAAACAATCGAGACTAGAACAGTGCAGAATGGTATAGGCAAAAAGCCCTCATTCGTGCATGCTCTATTCTCAATGGCACACAGACTAGAATTTACTCAATCAACTCCAGTTCTCAGGTATGTCGTGCAGCTTTTAACTAAAGCCAGCACTCATAGGAAACAATACCTTATAATATCAGACTCCTAGTCTAGCATTATCTAATCCAGCAGAACACTAATAATTAAAGGATGCAGTACTTAACCTCTCCGCGGCGCACAGGGGGTTTTCTACAGGGTAAGACTGTGCGCACCTATGATGATTTTGGGACCTATTGCCAATTTCGATAAAAAGTACATCATCGTGTAGGGAATGTTTGCGTGCATCGGCCCATATATATTTGACCCCCCAAAAAATGTCTGGGGGGGGTAGGGGAACGGTCCGTAGTTGAAAAATGTGGAGCGAATGGCACCGCGCGGCTAGATTGTCATCGAGCGGCGAGATTTCCCTGCCGAATATTTACGCGCGCAGGGGATAGAAGGAGAGGGAGGAGGGGGTGGGTTACCGCGTATTATCACGTATATCTCCTTTTTCGAGCCCTTTTAGGCTATTTAGAGTATGTATACATGTGTAGGGCACCCATATAACAATGAATATGCCTCATAGTGACCAAAAATTGCAATATATAAGGGAATTATAAGAGAATATTTAGGCGGGAATGAAGATGTGTTGGAGGTTTGGCGGCAATTTATGAGCTGAGAGTGTGGTTTACGCCATACATATCACGTATATCTTGTACGTAGAGCACTGTCACGCTATAATACAGACTTGTACGTATGTATACGTGCCATATATCAAAATATATACCGCATATAAACCAATTCATGCGATATTTACGCACATTATCAATGAGTTTCTATGCGTGAACCAAGGTGTGAGTGAGTTGTGGTGGGAATGAAAGGGGGAGAGGGTGTGTTACGCCATAAATATCACGTCAATCTTGTATTTAGAGCACTCTCATGCTATAATAAAGACGTGTACATATGTAGGCGTCCCATATAACAAGGAATATACCGCATATAGCCCAATTGATGCGATATTTACGCAAATTGTGAATGTGTTTCTAGCAGACGGAAGCCTGAAAGGGGGGTTGGGGGTGGGTGGGTGGGAGGGAGGCATGCAGGGGTGCAGTGAGTGAGTGAGTCGTGGAGAGATGGAAGTCAGGCAGATCTCTAGATAGATAACCAGCTTAGTGATAATTGTGGAGGCCCCAGGCGTATTGATGTTTGGTATTTTGACCCTTATGTCTACCAGATGGCTGGTGTTCGTTGCCATCAACAGGTCTACAATAACATGAGTCAGGAATGGAGAGAGAGAGAGAGAGAGAGAGAAACTGAGACATGCGTATGTCGTACATATAAATGGACTTCAGAATTGCATTTTTATGCAAGCAGACATTGCATTTTAGACACATGTGAAGTACCACAGAAACATGTAGGCCATTGACTGTAAATAAAGTACTATATTTATAGACCACCAGCGACGGTGCTGAGTCAACACAGGCAGATTGCCTGTTGTGATAGAGGGCTAAATATAGACTGGTGTCTCCTTACACCTGCGAAAGGGTAGATTGCCACCAGAGAAACGTTTACTTATTTATTTCGAAGTAATATGCAATCTAAATGTATATTCGAGACCTACTGCAATTATTTGTATGACAGTCATGACTATGTATAATCCAATATACGCGCGTAGGCGAGACATAAGAAAGCTGGTTGAGCAATTTTCGACACCCACACAGTTATTATTCATTTTTATTTACAATATTATACAATACAAATGTATTTGTGAAGAGTATTTTATCCATTATTGTATTTATACCAATTTTGTTCCCAGACAGAGCTGCTGTAGCTGGAGAATCAAGGAGCGGCAAGGGTCACCTCGTGACCGCCTGACCGTGTGAAAATGAGTGGAGTCACACTGAGAGGGGCAATTTTGCTGAGTGTTTGGGCAATTTTTGACAGAATAAAGTTATATAATTACTAATCAGGAGGTCAGAAGTGTGGGAAGCCATGAAAAGAGTGAAGTTGGGGAAAGCACCAGGAACAGATGGAGTGTGTGGGGAAATGTTGAGGTATGGTGGTGAGATTGTGATAGAATGGGTATGGAAAATGTGCAAACTAGCATGGGAGAAGGGGAGTGCACCCGATGACTGGAAGACTGGCATAATAGTCCCCCTATATAAGGGCAAAGGGGAAAGAGGAGTGTGTGGTAACCACCGAGGAATATGTCTTCTAAGCGTAGTAGGGAAGGTATACAGTAGGGTAGTGATTGAGAGAGTGAGAGTGAGAACGGAGAAATGGATAGGCGACGAGCAGGGAGGTTTTAGGAAGGGAAGAGGATGTGTAGATCAGATTTTTACCCTGAATTGTGTTGTGGAGAAGTATCTGGAGAAGAAACAAAAGGTGTATGTTGCCTTTATGGACTTGGAGAAGGCCTATGACAGAGTGGATAGAGAAGGTTTGTGGAAAGTACTTAGAATATACGGAGTAGAGGGCAAGTTGCTGAAAGCAGTGAAGAGCATGTATGAGGGTGCAAAGGCGGCAGTACGTGTGGAGAGTGAGCAGAGCGAGTTCTTTGACCTGAATGTTGGTTTGAAACAGGGGTGTGTGATGTCCCCGTGGTTGTTTACTGTATATATGGATGGAGTTATGAAAGAAATACTATCAAGAGCAGTGGATGTTGGTGTATCGCTGAAAAGGGAGGGAATTGAGTGGAAGCTACCTATACTGCTGTTTGCGGATGATACAGTTCTGATGAGTGATAATGAATGGGAGTTGCAGGGTCTGGTAAATGAGTTTGGAACAGTGTGCGAAAAACGGAATTTGAAGGTAAATACGGGGAAGAGCAAGGTTATGGTCTTCGAAAGGGGTGAAGTCACAGAGTGTGAGGTGAAGCTGAACGGTCAGGCTATGGAGATCGTCAACTCTTTTAAGTATCGTGGGCAGTGTTGAGTAAAGATGGGACTATGGATGAAGAGGTGCGGGAGAGGGTACAACAGGGGAAGAGGGTTGTAGGAACGCTAAAAGCAGTAACAAAAAATAGGGTGGTCAGTATGGAAGTGAAGAAGTCCTTGCATGACAGTGTGGTAATCTGACTTACGGAAGCGAAGCATGGACGTTGGTTGAGAGACTCAGACCAAGAGTGAGAGCAGTGGAAATGAATTACTTAAGGAGTGCGTGCGGAGTTACATGGAGGGATAGACAGACTAATGAGGAAGTAAGAAGGAGGTGTGGTGTGGAGGTAGATGTGCTGGAAAGTGTGAAAAGGAACAACTTGAGATGGTTCGGCCATATGGAACGTATGGAAAGCGAGAGAATGACTAAGAGGGTGTATGAGAGCGAGGTGGAGGGACAGAGGGGGAGAGGTAGACCGAATATGAGGTGGAAGGATGGAGTGAGGAAGTACATGAACGAAGGTGGTGCTTGTTGGGGGGAGGGGCGTCGACTGACTGGGGACAGAGGTGCATGGGGGCGGTTCGTTCGTGGCCACCCCTTCGGGGATCACGGCGTCAGGCAATAGATAGATAGATAGAATTACTAATTCTTGACAGAGACAAACTATTATAAACCTTGGCATGATATAATTGATAATCCCATCAATTTACAAACGTAAATTGGTGGGATAATTCATTTTTTTTTGTATATTGTCATTTCGATTGTAGACACGAAGTTTTGAGTGATATTTGGTATGAGCTCCTGTGGCATGGTTGGTAAGGTCGCGGACTGGAAAACTCAAAGTGTCGTAGGGTAGTGGGATCGAATCCAGGAGGGGGTTATGGGGAAGGTTTTATATTGTCTAGAAAAAAATGTATAAATTTTTTTTTTTACAAGATCATGCCATTGTATTCAAACAATATGAAATATTCATAGAATATATCATATTGTAAGAATACAATGACATGACCTTGTTTTCTTTTTTTCTTTGTTTATTGTTTTATTTTATTATCATAGTAGGTTTGACATGATTTATTGAAACATATTTATTTTTGTACAATTCATTTGAGGTAAGAAAATAATTATATACACATTACTTAGGCTAATAACAAACATATATATTGATATACTAAAAAAATAAGGCATATTACATGTAAATCTTTGAAACTTATAAACTAAATAATGAAACATACAATTATATAATGTAAAAGCTATATCACAGGGACATCTTTGGAACTTATACATTATATAATATATATGTTACATTATGAGGTAGCGTGATCAATTAGGTCAGGTCAGGTAAGGTAGGGCGCGAGTCCAGGGCAGGGCAGGGCAGGAGGCGAGTCCAGGGCAGGGCACGGGGCGAGTCCAGGGCAGGGCAGGGCAGGGCAGGGGCCGACACTCAGTAGTTCTTGAAGGTGTGGTAGTCCCTGAAGCAGTCACCCAGGCAGAGTGCAACTTTGCACTCGGCGCACATTGAGGTGACTCTTTTGGTCACATGGGGTTTCCTCACACTGGAGCTGCAGACGGTGCACTGCACCTGCCTGTGACGAGTGCCAATCAGCTCGGTGTTGGTTGTGTAGTGTCTTTCGACACCCAGCTGGATGCGGTCAGGAACGTGATCCCCACGCCATGCCGTACGTCTGTGAGTGGTGGTGCCATACTTCTCCAGGAGTTGGTAGGAGACGTTGTACACGAACTCCCGGAATTTCAGCTTCTGGTTTGGGGCCATATCCTTCTTCACCAACCACAAGTTGTAGGCGTTCAGCATCGTTATGTCAACTAGGTGGAGGAAGAGCTTGTGATACCACTTCACAGTCTTCCTCAGACACTCAACACCTGACAGCTGACAGTCAGACTTGTCCACCAGGCGCATGTTTTTGGTGTAGTCCACTACCATGTCGGGCTTGTAGATTGTCTTCCTGGTTCGGTAGTGGATTTTGCCAGAATCCACCTGGGCACCTGTGTGGACGGTGGAAAGCAGGTGGACGTCTCGCTTATCCTTCCACTTCAGGGCTATCAGTTTCCCACACTTCTCGAGCTGCTTGTATTTCTGCCCCTTTCGTCGCCTTCTTCGCACATGCCTCTCGCGGTGTTCCTGGGCCAGGTCGTCTTCTGAAGGTGTGTCACTGGAGGAGGCATCTGTGAGAGGAATGACATCACCTGTGAACTTTGGCATAAACTTTCTTGTCTTTCTGACAGTCCCACATGACCCCGTTTGGTTGTCATAAAGAAACTGGCAGAGAGCAGGAGAAGTATACCAGTTGTCAGTGTAGATGATGTGGCCTTTGCCCAGGTAAGGTGCCAACATTTTCCTGACGATGGCACCTGACATGCCCATGGGGTCATTGGCAGCGGCTTTCGGTACGTCAATGTCAGTTCCTGTATACACGATCATGTCAAGCACTATTCCAGTTTCACAGTCGCACAACACGAAGAGCTTGATTCCGAACCTATGCCTCTTCAAGGGGATATACTGCTTGAAAACAAGACGTCCTTTGAAGAGCACGAGCGACTCATCAATCACCAAATTGAGGAAGGGGTAAAAGTATTTCCTATACCTCTCCAACAACATGGTGAACACATCCCGAACTTTCCATATCCTGTCAATCCTGTTAGGATTTTCGTTGTCTGCAAAGTGCATAAATCTTAGCAGCAACAAAAATCTGTCACGAGTCATGAACTTATTGAAAGTTGGGGTGGCGATGAGAGGGTCGTGCTTCCAGTAGTGTTGCAACACATGCTTCTTGATCAGAGGCATGAGGAACAACAAGGCAAAGAACGTCAGAAATTCTGCCACAGTCGTATCCACCCAGCCTCGTATTCTCGCTTTTGGAGAAAGGACGTCCAATCTGCCAAACACCCACCTGTAGTAGGCGTTTGTTTGGGCAACGATGTACGTCATTACCTCCATGTCGAAAAAGCGAGGAAGAAGTCGCTTTCGTTCGCTTGATCATCACAGGGCCAGTCGTCAGTTGTTCCTGACGTCCCAGGATTGAACTGGGGCACGTCAGGTACAAAATTGACCCCGTCAGACCAATCGAACGAAGGCATGCCAGGGATCGGAATGTCGTCTGCGTCTGCTTCTGCGTCTGAAATATCGCTTCCATGGTCGCGATACAGCACTTCATCATCATTACCCTCCTCTTCACTCGACAGACGATGCCCTTCCTCGTTTTCGTCACCGACGTCGGACTCACTCCCACTGTCCACTCCCAAATCCCCCCACCCTTGGTCCCGTGCTAGGGCTTCGTCGTCGAAACCCGGGCTGCCAATGTCCTGCGAATCACCATCAAACAGCAGGGCGGCATACTTAGATGGTGTAAGAGTTTTCCGGGTCACTTTGGCACGTGCGGGAGTCTTATGGACAGGGACAGCAGAGGTGGTGGCAGGGGCGGCGGCAGGGGCGGCGGCGGCAGGGGCGGCGGCGGCAGGGGCAGCAGTGGTGCGTGGCCTTGATGGCAAGATGATGGTGGTGCCTGTCGCCCTTCTCTCTGTTCCTTGGGCAGGGGCGGCAGGGGCGGCAGGGGCGGCAGGGGCGGCAGGGGCAGCAGGGCCGGCAGGGACACCAGGGCCAGCAGTCGCTTTCCCTCTCCCTTTCCCCTTCCCCTTCCCTGTTCCTTGGGCAGGGGCGGCAGGGGCGGCAGGGGCGGCAGGGGCAGCAGGGGCGGCAGGGGCAGCAGGGCCGGCAGGGACACCAGGGCCAGCAGTCGCTTTCCCAGTCGCTTTCCCTCTCCCTTTCCCCTTCCCCTTCCCTGTTCCTTGGGCAGGGGCGGCAGGGGCGGCAGGGGCGGCAGGGGCAGCAGGGGCGGCAGGGGCGGCAGGGGCAGCAGGGGCGGCAGGGGCAGCCGGGCCAGGGGCGGCTGGTGGTGTTGGTGGTGGTAGGGGCACTGTGGCTGGCGTACGGGTTCTTTTCCCTACGCCCATTGCCTTTCATTTTTCCTGCCCCCGCAGGTAATGCAGCCCTAGGGGGGCCCCCTGCGTCGCTGGTACCGGTGGCAGGGGTGGCAGGGGTGGCAGTGGTGGCAGTGGTGGTGGTAGTGGTTGTTGCAGTGGCCTGGGTCGTGGTGGCAGTGTCCCGAAAGACCAATGACCTCTGTGCCATTGCCCTGCTTGCACGTGTTTTACGTGCTTTTGGTGCTGGTGATTCGTCCTCTGAGCTGTAGGGCGTGTCGTACTGGTAGCTAGGGTCTTTGGCAGCCACCCTCTGCCTTCCACGGCGGCTAACACCACCAGAAGGAGGGCTGGTTGTGTCATCAGGGAGCGAGCGTGAGGGACGTGTAGGCTCCATGACTAGTGCGTGGTTACTGGCGCGGTGGTGCTTGCACGAGTGCGGGGCGAGCGTTTGGCGGGGTGGTATCGAGAGTTGACATGTAGTACTATACCCACACCAATTTTCAGCCGCCTGGCTATAAACGCGCGGTTTTGGTACGTGTTCAAAGTCTCTGCTCTTAACCCGGGAGCTGCGGGGAGACTCTTAAGAGTTCCCCCGGCGCACTGCGGGTAGACTCTTAAGAGCAGAGACTTTGAACACGTACCAAAACCGCGCGTTTATAGCCAGGCGGCTGAAAATTGGTGTGGGTATAGTACTACATGTCAACTCTCGATACCACCCCGCCAAACGCTCGCCCCGCACTCGACTGCTGGCCCTGGTGTCCCTGCCGGCCCTGCTGCCCCTGCCGCCCCTGCCGCCCCTGCTGTCCCTGCCTGCCCTGCTGCCCCTGCCGCCCCTGCCCAAGGAACAGGGAAGGGAAGGGGAAAGGGAGAGGGAAAGCGACTGGGAAAGCGACTGCTGACCCTGGAGTCCATGCCAGCGCTGCTCCCCCTGCCGCCCCTGCTGCCCCTGCCGCCCCTGCCGCCCTGCCGCCCCTGCCCAAGGAACAGGGAAGGGGAAGGGGAAAGGGGAGGAAATCGCCTGCTGGCCCTGGTGTCCCTGCCTGCCCTGCTGTCCCTGGCGCCCCTGCCGCCCCTGCCGCCCCTGCCCAAGGAACGCGACAGGCACCACCATCATCTTGCCATCAAGGCCACGCACCACTGCTGCCCCTGCCGCCGCCGCCCCTGCCGCCGCCGCCCCTGCCGCCGCCCCTGCCACCACCTCTGCTGTCCCTGTCCATAAGACTCCCGCACGTGCCAAAGTGACCCGGAAAACTCTTACACCATCTAAGTATGCCGCCCTGCTGTTTGATGGTGATTCGCAGGACATTGGCAGCCCGGGTTTCGACGACGAAGCCCTAGCACGGGACCAAGGGTGGGGGGATTTGGGAGTGGACAGTGGGAGTGAGTCCGACGTCGGTGACGAAAACGAGGAAGGGCATCGTCTGTCGAGTGAAGAGGAGGGTAATGATGATGAAGTGCTGTATCGCGACCATGGAAGCGATATTTCAGACGCAGAAGCAGACGCAGACGACATTCCGATCCCTGGCATGCCTTCGTTCGATTGGTCTGACGGGGTCAATTTTGTACCTGACGTGCCCCAGTTCAATCCTGGGACGTCAGGAACAACTGACGACTGGCCCTGTGATGATCAAGCGAACGAAAGCGACTTCTTCCTCGCTTTTTTCGACATAGAGGTAATGACGTACATCGTTGCCCAAACAAACGCCTACTACAGGTGGGTGTTTGGCAGATTGGACGTCCTTTCTCCAAAAGCGAGAATACGAGGCTGGGTGGATACGACTGTGGCAGAATTTCTGACGTTCTTTGCCTTGTTGTTCCTCATGCCTCTGATCAAGAAGCATGTGTTGCAACACTACTGGAAGCACGACCCTCTCATCGCCACCCCAACTTTCAATAAGTTCATGACTCGTGACAGATTTTTGTTGCTGCTAAGATTTATGCACTTTGCAGACAACGAAAATCCTAACAGGATTGACAGGATATGGAAAGTTGGGGATGTGTTCACCATGTTGTTGGAGAGGTATAGGAAATACTTTTACCCCTTCCTCAATTTGGTGATTGATGAGTCGCTCGTGCTCTTCAAAGGACGTCTTGTTTTCAAGCAGTATATCCCCTTGAAGAGGCATAGGTTCGGAATCAAGCTCTTCGTGTTGTGCGACTGTGAAACTGGAATAGTGCTTGACATGATCGTGTATACAGGAACTGACATTGACGTACCGAAAGCCGCTGCCAATGACCCCATGGGCATGTCAGGTGCCATCGTCAGGAAAATGTTGGCACCTTACCTGGGCAAAGGCCACATCATCTACACTGACAACTGGTATACTTCTCCTGCTCTCTGCCAGTTTCTTTATGACAACCAAACGGGGTCATGTGGGACTGTCAGAAAGACAAGAAAGTTTATGCCAAAGTTCACAGGTGATGTCATTCCTCTCACAGATGCCTCCTCCAGTGACACACCTTCAGAAGACGACCTGGCCCAGGAACACCGCGAAAGGCATGTGCGAAGAAGGCGACGAAAGGGGCAGAAATACAAGCAGCTCGAGAAGTGTGGGAAACTGATAGCCCTGAAGTGGAAGGATAAGCGAGACGTCCACCTGCTTTCCACCGTCCACACAGGTGCCCAGGTGGATTCTGGCAAAATCCACTACCGAACCAGGAAGACAATCTACAAGCCCGACATGGTAGTGGACTACACCAAAAACATGCGCCTGGTGGACAAGTCTGACTGTCAGCTGTCAGGTGTTGAGTGTCTGAGGAAGACTGTGAAGTGGTATCACAAGCTCTTCCTCCACCTAGTTGACATAACGATGCTGAACGCCTACAACTTGTGGTTGGTGAAGAAGGGTATGGCCCCAAACCAGAAGCTGATATTCCGGGAGTTCGTGTACAACGTCTCCTACCAACTCCTGGAGAAGTATGGCACCACCACTCACAGACGTACGGCATGGCGTGGGGATCACGTTCCTGACCGCATCCAGCTGGGTGTCGAAAGACACTACACAACCAACACCGAGCTGATTGGCACTCGTCACAGGCAGGTGCAGTGCACCGTCTGCAGCTCCAGTGTGAGGAAACCCCATGTGACCAAAAGAGTCACCTCAATGTGCGCCGAGTGCAAAGTTGCACTCTGCCTGGGTGACTGCTTCAGGGACTACCACACCTTCAAGAACTACTGAGTGTCGGCCCCTGCCCTGCCCTGCCCTGGACTCGCCCCGTGCCCTGCCCTGGACTCGCCTCCTGCCCTGCCCTGCCCTGGACTCGCGCCCTACCTTACCTGACCTGACCTAATTGATCACGCTACCTCATAATGTAACATATATTTTATATAATGTATAAGTTCCAAAGATGTCCCTGTGATATAGCTTTTACATTATATAATTGTATGTTTCATTATTTAGTTTATAAGTTTCAAAGATTTACATGTAATATGCCTTATTTTTTTAGTATATCAATATATATGTTTGTTATTAGCCTAAGTAATGTGTATATAATTATTTTCTTACCTCAAATGAATTGTACAAAAATAAATATGTTTCAATAAATCATGTCAAACCTACTATGATAATAAAATAAAACAATAAAAAAAGAAAAAAAGAAAACAAGGTCATGTCATTGTATTCTTACAATATGATATATTCTATGAATATTTCATATTGTTTGAATACAATGGCATGATCTTGTAAAAAAAAAAATTTATAAATTTTTTCTAGACAATATAAAACCTTCCCCATAACCCCCTCCTGGATTCGATCCCACTACCCTACGACACTTTGAGTTTTCCAGTCCGCGACCTTACCAACCATGCCACAGGAGCTCATACCAAATATCACTCAAAACTTCGTGTCTACAATCGAAATGACAATATACAAAAAAAAAATGAATTATCCCACCAATTTACGTTTGTAAATTGATGGGATTATCAATTATATCATGCCAAGGTTTATAATAGTTTGTCTCTGTCAAGAATTAGTAATTATATAACTTTATTCTGTCAAAAATTGCCCAAACACTCAGCAAAATTGCCCCTCTCAGTGTGACTCCACTCATTTTCACACGGTCAGGCGGTCACGAGGTGACCCTTGCCGCTCCTTGATTCTCCAGCTACAGCAGCTCTGTCTGGGAACAAAATTGGTATAAATACAATAATGGATAAAATACTCTTCACAAATACATTTGTATTGTATAATATTGTAAATAAAAATGAATAATAACTGTGTGGGTGTCGAAAATTGCTCAACCAGCTTTCTTATGTCTCGCCTACGCGCGTATATTGGATTATACATAGTCATGACTGTCATACAAATAATTGCAGTAGGTCTCGAATATACATTTAGATTGCATATTACTTCGAAATAAATAAGTAAACGTTTCTCTGGTGGCAATCTACCCTTTCGCAGGTGTAAGGAGACACCAGTCTATATTTAGCCCTCTATCACAACAGGCAATCTGCCTGTGTTGACTCAGCACCGTCGCTGGTGGTCTATAAATATAGTACTTTATTTACAGTCAATGGCCTACATGTTTCTGTGGTACTTCACATGTGTCTAAAATGCAATGTCTGCTTGCATAAAAATGCAATTCTGAAGTCCATTTATATGTACGACATACGCATGTCTCAGTTTCTCTCTCTCTCTCTCTCTCTCTCTCTCTCTCTCTCCATTCCTGACTCATGTTATTGTAGACCTGTTGATGGCAACGAACACCAGCCATCTGGTAGACATAAGGGTCAAAATACCAAACATCAATACGCCTGGGGCGCCTCCACAATTATCACTAAGCTGGTTATCTATCTAGAGATCTGCCTGACTTCCATCTCTCCACGACTCACTCACTCACTGCACCCCTGCATGCCTCCCTTCCACCCACCCACCCCCAACACCCCCTTTCAGGCTTCCGTCTGCTAGAAACACATTCACAATTTGCGTAAATATCGCATCAATTGGGCTATATGCGGTATATTCCTTGTTATATGGGACGCCTACATATGTACACGTCTTTATTATAGCATGAGAGTGCTCTAAATACAAGATTGACGTGATATTTATGGCGTAACACACCCTCTCCCCCTTTCATTCCCACCACAACTCACTCACACCTTGGTTCACGCATAGAAACTCATTGATAATGTGCGTAAATATCGCATGAATTGGTTTATATGCGGTATATATTTTGATATATGGCACGTATACATACGTACAAGTCTGTATTATAGCGTGACAGTGCTCTACGTACAAGATATACGTGATATGTATGGCGTAAACCACACTCTCAGCTCATAAATTGCCGCCAAACCTCCAACACATCTTCATTCCCGCCTAAATATTCTCTTATAATTCCCTTATATATTGCAATTTTTGGTCACTATGAGGCATATTCATTGTTATATGGGTGCCCTACACATGTATACATACTCTAAATAGCCTAAAAGGGCTCGAAAAAGGAGATATACGTGATAATACGTGGTAACCCACCCCCTCCTCCCTCTCCTTCTATCCCCTGCGCGTAAATATTCGGCAGGGAAATCTCGCCGCTCGATGACAATCTAGCCGCGCGGTGCCATTCGCTCCACATTTTTCAACTACGGACCGTTCCCCTACCCCCCCCAGACATTTTTTGGGGGGTCAAATATATATGGGCCGATGCACGCAAACATTCCCTACACGATGATGTACTTTTTATCGAAATTGGCAATAGGTCCCAAAATCATCATAGGTGCGCACAGTCTTACCCTGTAGAAAACCCCCTGTGCGCCGCGGAGAGGTTAAGAGTCTACCCGCAGTGCGCCGGGGGAACTCTTAAGAGTCTCCCTGCAGCTCCCGGGTTAAACAATATAAATGCCAACCAATGCTTCGTGATCCACTTATCTTAACAACTAACATACATGGGTTATATCAGACCTTAACGCACAATACAACTGGCCAGCATTAAGCTGATTTTGCAGAGTTAACCAGAGGGGGTATAATATTAATAAAAGGTGGTGAAAGATATGGAAAATGAGAGAGATAGGCAGAGGAAAAGATTCTCAGGTGCGAGCGGGGTACAGGTAGCAAGGGAAAAGGATGGGTGCATTCTAGAAACCAGATCTGAGGGAGAGAGTGGCCAGGAACTGTATATATACTCGCACCAGCTCGAGCCGCGTGAGAAAAAAGCGGTTACAAGTCCTCTAACCACTAGCAAGAGAGCTTGCAGCATGGTAAGGACCTCTCTCCACCAACCCCCGCGAACGAGGCTGCCAGCCGTGACGTCATCGAGCGGGACAAAAACACTACGCGCTCCCTCTCACTCTGTTCTACTCTCTCTCTCTCTCCCAGATCCCATCATTACTAGTTAATGATAAAACATATACTTTACAATTAAATATATAAAGCCTTGACATGGGTGAAAACAAAGAGCCTTTCGGGACTGCCCATGACACAAGCTTTCATATGAAATAAAGCACACTCTAATACACAAACTGTAGCCCCATCCACTGCCCTGGCGATCCTAGCGAGTCACTGTAGGACAAGCCATGCGGTTCTAACAGAGTGGTTAACGTCACACCCCCCCCAAGATTTTTCTCAGAGGCCCCAAGGCTCACAAAAATCTGATGGTTAGAACCCATGCTATATCTCCACTTCCCATCACCCAGCGGCAGTAAAATATCTGGCACAGTTCTTCAACAAAACATTTTTTCAAAATTATAACCCTCCCCAACACCATAGGTTAAATTATATGTAGTTATGCTCCTCAAGAGCGAGCTTCTCTAGCCCAGCATTCTGAAAGGAGTGCAATCAGAATTACTGCTATAACATACTAAAAAAAATCAACTATTAAAGAAAGAGTTTTTATTTGATTTTTATGTTTATAATTTGTTTATTTCGGCTGCACTATAGGGGCAAGCCTAGTTTTTTCTTCTATACCAAACGCTCAACTCCTGCTTTACGACCCAATACGCTGGGCTACAACCGCGAGCCAACAAGCACCATGCGCAAAATACTATTCAAACTAAAGCAGGAGGCTACCCGTGTGTCAATCTACCCAGGATCATATACCCTTGAACGACCATCTGCAACCACGTTGTCACAACCGGCAATATGGCGTATGTCCAGGTTATATACCAATAACCTTAGTGACCACCTGGTCAGCCTCATATTCCGATTGTGAAACTGGTCCAAGAACTTGAGAGGGTGATGATCTGGGTAAACTACAACGACCGGACCATAGGCTGGGACATAGACCTCGAAATGCCCCAGCGCAAGCACAACTGCCAGCAGCTCCTCCTCGACAACAGAGCAGCTCCCCTGGGCCGAATTGTACTTCTCCGAGCAGAAACTAACAGGATGCTCCAGCCCATCAACGTCCTTTTCCACAAGGACGGCACCAGCTCCCACACCACTAGCCTCCGTTTCTAGTTGGAAAGGTAGGCTAAAGTCAGGGGCCCTGAGGATCGGGTGAGTGCACAACAGGTGTTTTACTTCTCTAAACACCTTCTCACACTCAGGCGCCCATTTGAACTTCTTATCCTTCCAGTTATCCTCCACCTGAGCTTGACTGTCCCGTTCTCCTTCTCCACCTTGACTGCTAAACGTCATCACAGGCACAGTGAGAGGCTCAGAGGGGTGCCTCCCATACTCCTTCATGGGATTAACATGACATAACTGATTGTGCTTCCGCCTGTCTGGAGTGGCTACCAAGTAAACCAGGTCCGATAGCTCCTCCCCCACCCTATAAGGATCAGCGTACTTCGCGGATAAGGGGTGACCTACAAGGGGCAGTAGAATCAACACCTCCTGAGCCACGTGAAACTCCCTGAGTTCAACCTTGAGGTCGTACCTGTCCTTCCTGAGGGCCTGAGAGCTAGTCAAATTACGGCCGGCCAACTCCAGACTGCGCAACATCCGTTCTCGACTGTTGAGGACACACTTGAGCATAGAACAAGGTTTTTCTGCGCCCTCCCATACTTCTTCAACCATATGGAGAGGCCCTCTGACACGGTGTCCAAAGACGAGCTCATTAGGGCTGAATCCCAAACTCTCCCCAGGTACCTCCCACACAGCAAACAAAACACATGGCAGGCCAAGATCCCAATCCCTCCCACTCTCAAAGCAACAACAACGAAGCACAGATTTCAAGGCTGAGTGCCATCGCTCTAACACACCCTGGCTCTCCGGATGATACGCAGATGACACAACCCCAACAATCCCATGCTGCGGCATTGCTTGGACAAAGAGGCTAGAAGTGAAGTTGGGTCCCTGGACTGACTGAAGCCCCTGCGGGTAACCATACCGGGAAAAATACACTAGCAAGCTTCGGACCACCGTCTTCGCCGACCCATTTCTCATTGGGTACGCGTCAGTGTACCTTGTTGCTACATCTCCCGACTGTGCATCACTGTCCTCCTTCAACTCTTTCGTCTTTTTAAGCCCATCCTCGGCCTTTTCCACAACAGTTACTGGGTCTTCTTCAGACTCGATATTTGGTCCTAATACTGAGTCCCCGAGAAGGGCCGTTGATACTAAACTCTCAACCGCATCAACTTCCAACCCCTTCTCGGTACCCTTCCTCCGCTGATCTAAAGATTGTTGACCAGAATGTGACTCCCTGGATGCAGGATCTCCGGTGACAACACACGCCGTAGGCTGCACCGGACACTTCTCAACCCACTCCTGCTCCTCGCTACTCACGTCGGCCGGCTTCTCGGCAACGACCAAGGGTGGAGCCTCAGAAGTAGGTCCCGCAAAGTCGTTGCCGAGAAGGAGGTCGACGCCCCCAACAGGTAACTTCGCCACAATTCCTACATCTAGGTCCCGAGTCACACCATCAACTTCCACCTTCATTCTTACAAGCGGGTATGACCTTGTCGCATTAACTCCCTGAACCACAACCACCCGCGCCGTATTGACAGGTTTACCAGTGAAATTTCTCAACAGTGTTTGCGATGCCCCAGTGTCACGCAAAATTCTCACCTCATGTCTTCTACCCCCCCACTCCACACAACCGAGTCCCCTGTGGTCACTAAAGGCATCACGGACAGGGAATAAGCCTTCCGGATCCTTCTGCACTGGCAGTGTATTTACCTCGGAAGAAATGCCTCTAACAAACTCCGATGTCCTCTTGAACACTCCAATGCCGTGAGCAAAAGGCACGGCTGCCGGAGGAGGTCGACTAGGGCACTCATTTGCCTTATGACCCTCCTGGTGGCAACTAAAACACATAAATTTCGGTTTCGGCTTATACTGTGATGAAAAAGGCCCCTGACTTTTCACATACGGTGTGGTGTAAGGTTTGGATTCAGTTTTAGTTTCATTGCTCTTCTGTTTAAATGTGTCATTGTTACGGGGAGGGGGAGGATAACGGTCCTTAGCACTTACATCGTACTTCTGTGAGGACCCGCAACCCCGAATCAACGACAGCCGTCGATCAGCCATTTCTGCTGCTTCGACTAGAGTTCTTGGGTTTTTCTCCTTCAAGTTCAAAGTTAGATCACCGCCCGTGCTCTTAAAGAACTGCTCCAACATCATTAACTGCTTAATTTCATCATATGTTGTGACCTTCTCAGATCGGAGCCAGTTCCCCATAGCATCGGACAAGTCCCGGGCGTGTTCCAAAAAGGTGCTATCTCTTCCCTTAGTTACACCCCGGAACTTCAAACGGTACGTTTCTGGTTGCAGTTCGTAAGCCCTCAGGACAGCCTCCTTGAGATCCTTGTACACAATACATAACTCCAAAGGTAACGCATCGTAGGCTTTAAGACCCTTGCCTATTAATCTAGAGGATACAAGTGCTGCCCATTTATTCTCTGGCCACTGGTGTTCCTGGCACTTCTTCTCAAAGCGTGTGAAAAATTCTGTTACCCCACTCTCATCAAACACCGGAACCAGTTTCAATAAGTGCGAGAGAGATTGATCATGAGCACGGTTACCAGCCCCAAGTCGCTGTCCCGTTGCCTCTACTCGCGACTTGTCTACGTCCATGTCGGCACAGTACCTAGTCGACTCAGCTTGGATTTTTGCTAGCTCTATGTGCTCATGACTGATAGTTTTTCTCTCTTCTATCTTGGCTAATTCTATTTGCTGCTGGATCTTAGCTAATTCGAGCTGAAGCAATAATTTTGGAGTTAACCCTTGAGGAGGTGAAGGTGCTACAATGTTTGAAATTACCGGTGGTCCCCCAGGGGCAACCCACCCTGCCAGTCACCACCCAACTGCGGAAGCGTACCCGGGGTCGGCAAACTACTGGGATGGCTGGGAGTCGAGTGTAGGGGAAGCATGGCCGAAGGGCTCTGAGCACTCAACCCATCTCGCTCACCAGTCACCCTGCCCAGTACACACGTTATCAAGTTATCCTTGGTCATGCTGCTAGTAACCGCATGACCGATAGCTGTGGCCAGGCATTGAAGACCGTACCGATCCATACCCTCCAACCGCTCTGCAGTAACAGGCCATTGCAAAAATATCCTAGCATCCTCCTCACAGTTCACCCGATTTACCCTTTCATCATGCTGCTGTTCCTCAGTTTCGACAATACGTACTGTGTCTCCATTCTCCTCTGACCCGGTATAAGACATGATGCTCACACAAATTTCCCACCTCAATATTCAGAAAAGAAGTACCCCAAACTCTTATACCTCAATATACACACAAAAATTCTCGGAAATACTCAAGGGCTATACTATGTTGCAAAAAAAAAATTATTCTTGCTGATCCCTGCAAAATATTCTCCAAAACAACAAATGTTCCCTGCTAATAAATGTAGGTTCACCAAATCCTAGGTAAGGTCGCCATTTGTTACGACTGGGGTTCAAATATATCAGGGCTCTTATTCATTGGACATTCATTGGACTAGTAATGGCATAAATGTTACAACAGAAAGCGCTAGCTCCAACCTCTGATGTATATTCCCAGTGAACAAAGAACACAAATACTCTACAGAATTCTATATGCAATAATAGGCTATCAAACTCTCAATAAATGTGTGTGTACTCTAGGCTTAATGTTATGTGAAAACAGCCTATTACTACCTATAACCGAAGGTGCTTGGTTATGGTATGCAAAGTAAGGTGGTAAGAGAAGTTACAGCTTACGTTACTTTAATCAATAAATGTCAGGCACTCCTGCATGAAAGAAAGTGCACTAAAGTCCTTCAACACTAACAAGGAATCTTCTTTAAATGTTAGATGCTATAAAGATGCTCGTATCGGAAATGGAACCCAAAAAGGCAGGCAGCGGAACAATGCTCGTGCCGGCTACGCACACAAAAAGGCAGAATATATATATAATGCCGTCGGAGCCAAGAATATCCTAAACACAACAACAATAATAATAATCGCCACGACAATGCAGTATTCCTATCAACAAAAAGAGCCTAAGTCGTTTGTGTCTCAATACATCAAACTAGGCTGCGAAATGCTTGTGTAATCATAAACGGGTATGCATAAAAAGAGTAATTAGGTTAATATACTTAATGTCTACTATGATTGATAAAGTCTAGCTAGAGTCAATGATACGAGATACTGGTGCGCATGGCATGCCGCATAGCCTAGTGCAAATCTCAAGTCTGTGCGTCAAATATTACGTTATAGGGAAGGGTAGCTCTCTTGAGAAACCTTAATACCGAAGTATTAAGCGTTCTCCTGGCGTACCTCAAAGACAAACAATCGAGACTAGAACAGTGCAGAATGGTATAGGCAAAAAGCCCTCATTCGTGCATGCTCTATTCTCAATGGCACACAGACTAGAATTTACTCAATCAACTCCAGTTCTCAGGTATGTCGTGCAGCTTTTAACTAAAGCCAGCACTCATAGGAAACAATACCTTATAATATCAGACTCCTAGTCTAGCATTATCTAATCCAGCAGAACACTAATAATTAAAGGATGCAGTACTTAAACAATATAAATGCCAACCAATGCTTCGTGATCCACTTATCTTAACAACTAACATACATGGGTTATATCAGACCTTAATGCACAATACAACTGGCCAGCATGAAGCTGATTTTGCAGAGTTAACCAGAGGGGGTATAATATTAATAAAAGGTGGTGAAAGATATGGAAAATGAGAGAGATAGGCAGAGGAAAAGATTCTCAGGTGCGGGGTACAGGTAGCAAGGGAAAAAGATTGGTGCATTCTAGAAACCAGATCTGAGGGAGAGAGTGGCGAGGAACTGTATATATACTCGCACCAGCTCGAGCCGCGTGGGAAAAAGCGGTTACAAGTCCTCTAACCACTAGCAAGAGAGCTTGCAGCATGGTAAGGACCTCTCTCCACCAACCCCCGCGAACGAGGCAGCCAGCCGTGACGTCATCGAGCTGGACAAAAACACTACGCGCTCCCTCTCACTCTGTTCTACTCTCTCTCTCTCTCTCCCAGATCCCATCATTACTAGTTAATGATAAAACATATACTTTACAATTAAATATATAAAGCCTTGACATGGGTGAAAACAAAGAGCCTTTCTGGACTGCCCATGACACAAGCTTTCATATGAAATAAAGCACACTCTAATACACAAACTGTAGCCCCATCCACTGCCCTGGCGATCCTAGCGAGTCACTGTAGGACAAGCCATGCGGTTCTAACAGAGTGGTTAACGTCACACCACAAATAATGGAAGCCATCTGCGCCTCATCAATGAAGCGGATGTTGTGGAATTTGTGCTGGTCTTCGCTCAATTTCACTCTCGCAACGTAGGGCTTGATAGAGTGCATGGTGGTAATGATGCGGTGAGGTCGTCTGGGAGGAGTTGTTGCTTGGGCTGTGGTGACAGGGCAAGTGATGACCTGGATGGTGACCTGTTGGGTTTTATTAACCCTTGCAGACGTTAAAGTACCAGGGTAACGTGAGTGTGAAGTAAAGGGTGGAATGGAGGTGATGTTTGTGTTAGTTGGCCAAGATATACACAGTGTTGTGAGGGTTTGTGTTAGTTGTGGTGTGTTTGCTTTATGTGGACTGCGAGGTTGAGCTATGTTTCTAGGATGGTGGATGGATATGGAAGAGAAACGTGATGGGTGTTGGGATAGACGTCCTGAATTTGTGTAAAATTTTGACGGGGGTGGTGGTGTAGGACGAGTTTCTGAAGAAAATGAAGAAGTGGGTGAGGAGGTGGGGTGTAGTATAGGGTTGGGGGTGGTGGGGGCAGTGGTAGAGTGGGTTTGTAAGGTCAAGGGTTGAGAGATGGAGGATTTTTTTGTTGGCGGGTGGGGGGGGGGCGCAGGGGGGGGGGGGGGGGGACAAGGAGGCGATGGTAAAGGGGTATGGTTGATGGGTGGGGGGGGGGCTAGGCAGCAAGAGGGGTTTTGTGGGGGGTGTTCGAATGGGTTGGGGTTGTTGTGAGGTTGGGTGGGAGGAATGGGTGCAGGTATGGAGCGAGAGGGGGGAGGAATGTTAGGTGCGGAAAGGGGGGTAGAAGAGGGTGGTGAGGGGGGAGGAGGTGGTGCGGGAGAGCGTGGGAGAGGACCAGGGGCTGACAGATGGCGTGGCAATACCGGCTTCCAGTATCTCTTGGAATTGAGTATCTTCCTCCTGTCTTTGCAATGGGTTTTTTCGGCGAGATGGCTGTCGAAAT
>CM064515.1:13340726-13573226 GCA_032716605.1 Paralithodes platypus | reverse complement strand
ACTTCAGGGTTCTGTCTTGTCTCCAGTTCTATTTCTAATATTCATTAATGATCTTCTCAACAGTTCCTTCAGTCCCAGCCACTCATATGCTTATGACTCCACCTATACTATTTAACTAGTTTTTAATACGACCCACCATGGAATGACTTCAAAATACCTGTGATCAGGCCATAACAGGCCTATCTTCTGATCTATCAACTAATTCTGATTTGGTCAGAAGAAATCTTGTTACTTTCAATGCTTTCAACCCAATTTCTCCATCTATCTACCCGTGACAATCTTCCACACAACTATCCCTTACTTTTCAACAATACACAAATCAACCCTTCGAATATCTCAATATTCTTGGTGTATTTATTTCTTCTGTCCTTTCTTGTAGGGAAAATATTACCAAATTTGCTAAAACAGCTTCCCAGTAGTTACGGGTGCCCAACCATGGGTTCCTCACACCCCCCAGTTTCTTGCTATGTACAAGGGCCCAGTGCGCCCATATATCGAGTAATATTCGCATATGTGGCGAGTTTGCACCCATATTGCGTTTCTCCGAAGGGTAGACTCAGGAGCACTTCGACTCTTTAATCCTCAATTTGCGGCGACCATCATTTGACGGGAGAGAGAAAATTGGCTTATCCTGTGCCATTTTGAGGCTATTATGAGCACTGAGAGAGAGACCGGGCGTTGGAGGGGCCGTAGGCGGGCTCCAACCGCTCGCCAAACCCGCGCGGGATACACTGAAGTCCTATACACGGCTCTCTCACTCATGTGCTCTCTCTCACACACCAAAAACTGCCAAATTGCCACAATTTTACCAATTTTCCCCTTCGGTTGCACGATCGTTGCAAGATAACCAGATGTCATACAAAGATGATTCAGGTGTCATTGGAAACCTCTATCATCGTCCTTATAGGAATATATAATTGTAGTACGCTCTGGCTCTTGCTAATGCATGAACAAGAACATGGAATGAAGGTAATTTTCAGCAAATATAGCCGCCTGGCGCTACGGTGATATACACACGACACCCCACTCTTTGAGAGTTAACTCACCTCCTCTTACTAATTCCACACAATCTCTCTCCATATGCCAGAATGTTGCATCGCTCTCACTTTTCTACTGCTATTAGAAAAATCAGTGTACTTCAGATCTTTCTCAGTGCATACCTCTTCCTGTGCAGAGAGTACAAAGGAGTACAAAGGAGTACAAAGTAAATCAAGCAACAACAGGTCTAGTGACCCATCTAGGTTGCTTGTCCTCCAAAATACTGAGGATCAAGTGTCCAAACAGTGGTTTAGAGTGGGTAAGGGAACATTGGAAAGGGAATTACTGCCCTGGAACTAATGTCCGTGGCAGGATTAGGAAGTTAGTAGAGGACAGATGGGTTAGTAACTGAGGGGGGGATAAAATAAAGTTATTCATTTACAAACGCAGTCAGTCGCGGGTTTGATGCGAGATATTTGTCTAGGCGGAGTTTAAATGAATCAACGGTGATGCAGTCTATAACGTTTCGGGGAAGCCCATTCCACAAGTTGACAACTCGATTGAAGAAGAAATTCTTAGATTCGTGCGAGTTAAAAGATTTACCAATAATTTTGCAACCGTTTCCCCGCGTGTAATTAGATTGGTCGATAGTGAAGTACTTACTACAGTTCATATTGTCGATGCCTTTGATGATTTTGAACACTTGAATTAAGTCACCTCTTAATCTTAAGAGGGGGGGGGGGGGGAGCACCCGCCTATTAACACATTCCCACCCATATTCTGTCCACCTCTCAATCCCAAGAGTGAACTGATACTGCCCAGTCCTCCTACTCAACAAGTTTGCTCTCAAACTCTCTCCCTCAATATGTCTTGTGTTGCTTCAAGCTCTGTGTCCAGACTGTTTTACTCTTACGTACCTTGAATGTAACGCTCTATCATTCTTTCAACTATGGGGGGGGGGTGGGGGGCAGTTGTTACAGTCAGCTTTGACTTTGGTGTCCTTCATGCACCTAGGAAAAAAGCCACATCCACGATTCAAACCCATGCAGGGTACTATACTGCATTGTAGGCATGGCGGAGATTAGAAAGAGAATATGAGAAAGCAATGAAGCTGTGAAAGGAATTGCATCGAAGGAACAACAGTACATCTGTGACATGTACGGTAATCCATGCAGATCCATGATAGCCCTTCATAGCCACACAACATATGGACAGCTCCATCAACAATCTACTGAATGGAACAAGGCTATCATTGACTACATAATATAACCCATTTAATTGAATATAGACTCACACACTAACAAAGAAGACAATATGTATCCACTGTAATCTCATGTTAACGTACCTATATTTAAACTAAACATAAAGCACCTCCCCCTACCATTGTTGCTACAAGGTTGACAAGAAGATTGGGGTGAAGTGGGGGAATCATATATAAAAGCCAAACATTGTCTTGCCTTCAAGTTTAAAGGCTGCCTCAATATGTCAGTCAGATCAGACAAACTTTAACAACCCTCAGCACGGAAAGTTGGGAGATTGCAGCCTAGGATGTGAATACTGCGTATATCGTGAGGCTGTCAGAACAAAGTGGTAGTCAGGTTTGAGAATGTTCTGCATCTGGTGTTGAGCCCTTAATAAATTACTAATATATATATATATATGATCCCTTGTAACGGCTGTGAGCGAGCGTACTTTGGCGAGACAGGACGAGGATTAAAGGAAAGAATCACTGAGCAGAAAAATGACATAGAACAGCACATCAATTCCAATGCACTCGTGGTCCATGTAGAAGAACACAACCATCTACCAAATTGGAATGAAGCAACAACCATATACAAGGGATTATCAAAAAGCCTAAGGAAAGCACTCGAAACCGCTCATCTCGACACAACTGAATCTATCAACAACAGGGGAGGCTTCATCAATTGGTCAACTCTAGCAGCGAACACTGCGATACGAACCTGGAACGAAAAGGAAAATAAAAAACAGACGACGAATATTGGAACGTCGAGACGCCCAGCTGGATGAACAACACTTGTAAATATAATCGCAGAATGCCCTTATATTATTCAGCTCTGACGAAGACTCTGTGAAGCCGAAACGTTATCAAAATAAAATCCTAGCCGTTACTCTATGTTTCCATACCACCCATTCTTCCAATATATATATATACAGTTTATATATATATATATATATATATATATATATATTTAGGGGCATAGATTTATGCTGATGAGTGGGGGGAATGACCTCCCCTGTTGGGTGGCGAGCGAAGCGAGCCCATACAGCTGGGGGGGGGGGGGGGGCTGTAAGCCCCCCCCCCCCCCGATTTTGTTTTTACAATGTTGCACTTGTTTGGTGCATTTTAACCCTCCCGCATTCTTACGACGCGATCGTGTCATAACGCCACCCCTCCAAGAGTGCTCGTATGACGCAATCGCGTCATAATGCCACCTGTAAGTTAGAAATATTCGCCAAAAATAAGTTTATTACTCTATTTTGACTCAATTTGGACTGGTAAGTTAGGCATTAGTAAGTTACAAAAGGAAGTATCTAGCAATCACATAGCGTCCCTCTCTGAGGAGCCCGGGCCTTTGTTAAGTCAGTAGTTTCCCGGCACCCAGACTGTGAGGCAGGGTCCCGGGCCTTTAAATTCTGGGCTCCCTCCCTCTGTCCCACCATGCCTAGCTATAGACAGGCAATTATGGATTATTTCATCTACCCAGTGAAAGTGTTTAGTGAATAATTCGAATTATATATGTATATAAGATGTTACTAGTGACTTTTGGTGACTGAGGCGAGTGAATCTTGGTTAACCCCTTGAGTATTGATGCAGTTTTGTCTAGGTATCATTGATGACTTTACACTATTTTTTGCTTGAAAGACAAATATATTTATCAATAAATACTGCCTACGAAATAAATAAATTATAATCACGAAGATGTCACAGGAATGCTTACAGGAAGCTTTCAGGAAGTATGGTAAGTACTCTATGGAATTTTAGTTATATTACAGTATATATTATATATATTATATATACAGGGTGATTCAGTAACCCTTTTCATAAATTTAATGGCAAATTCGGGAGACAAAAATATGACTATTTACTCTATGACCCTTAGGGTGAGTCTTTGATATGATGGAGATATTACACCTTTAAAGTTATCGATAGATAGAAAAGAAAAAAATCTAAGGAGTGAGAATGAAAATGTCGTTGCTAACTGGCAGGGTAGCGTAACCAAGACTTGGTATCAAAATGGCTGCATACGGTAGCTGGATGCAGTTCGTTTCCCAATTTACAAAGGTACATTACTACTGTATTTGTATTATCATCATCATTATTATTAATAATCATTGTATTAGTAGTAGTAGTAGTAGCAAGGGGAGAAGCAGGCAGCGGAGGATAAGTAAGAGGAAGAGGAGGAGGAGTAAGTGGTGGAAGAGGGGTAAGTGGAGGAGGAGGGATCTTGCTGCCGACTTTGAGCTTTGATACTCCGCTCGTCTTAATGAATCTTGAATCAATCTGTACATGAATCTAAAGATTGTTTCTTTGCTTACACGTGGTATGTAAATGGTTGCATATGGTAGCAGTTGTCTCAATGCTCAAAAGAACATTAGCATTTTATCACCATCATCATAATTACAACAACAACAACTACTACTATTGCTACTGCTACTACTACTATGAATAATGTACGTATAATAATGATGATGATGATAGTACAAATAGTAATGTACCTTTGTAAATTGGGAATCGAACTGCATCCAGCTACCATATGCAGCCATTTTGATACAAAGTCTTGGTTACGCTACCCTGCCAGTTAGCAACGACATTTTCATTCTCACTCCTTAGATTTTTGTCTTTTTTATCTATCGATAACTTTGAAGGTTTTTATTTGTTAGTAGTCTTGGCAAATCCAACGTCAAGGCTATTAACCTAATTGCAATGACGACTTGTCTATTTTGACTGCTATGTCGTCATTCCAACCGCGGTTAAAAAGAAAACGTCTAGAGTCTACTCCTTATCTTGCTCTAGGAGACGTTGTACATTAACCAAAACTACCACCGAAGGTGAAAAAAGCATAGAAGAGAAGAAAAAGGGGTTTACCTTAGTTACCGCTTAAGGGGAGCGTCCGGGAGCGTCAGGCTTTTACTCTAGAACGTGTCAGTGGATTTTGTCTGTATTTCATAAGATTTTGTACACGTATAGGGGACCTAACAACTAAGAAATTTCCAAAATTTTAATTCTCTAGGACAATTATTTTTTGAGTTAGGTGTGTAAATTTATGACTTTTTGTAAAATCAAAATCTCATTTAAATGTTGTTGCTTGATTGTTTTAATGCATTGGGGGTACTAACAATAGGTGTAGTTTCAATTGTACGTTGATACTTTTTTCCATTTTGTATCTAATTGTAGAAATAGGGCATTTACAATTAGGTACAAATTAGGTGACAAATGTCTCGGGGTGCTGTGTCGAAATGGGAAAGAAATAAAAACAAATGGCGACGTGGAGTTGTAGAGAATTTCATGCCCTTTCCAATGACACCAGAAACATTGTTGTAGCATGTTTGGTTACGTCAGAACTGCGCCGACAAGTGAACTTTCTTACGTGAGGTACTAAGGCACGAGAGCTGTTGCAAGCCAGCCGGCCAGCCGCACCCTACCTCTCTCGCGGCTTGGACCACACTGCTCTTTCTCCTCCACCACCACCACACCCTTCGTTGTTACCCGGGTTGAGTACCAGATACTGTCAGGCAAAATATCTAAGAACGTCATATTTTCACCAAAAATTCATGGTTTTATTTTTTATTTTTTGCAGATCCGAAACCCATAATGCATTTTCTACGCGTCTGCGCGACCCGCGACCCGCGGAAACTTTAAACTAGCCCAGAAATAACATGCTTCCAGACGGAATATTGCCTCAGGATTTTAACTGAAGACAGAGGGATGGGTGATGATGCCATATATCGGGTTGCGCAATATTGCCGTTTTGAGCACTATTACGAGTATGAGCCGGACGCTCACCTTAAGGACCATCCCGTGTTCCGTCATGTGCAGAACCCTGTCGAACGTGCGCATGAGCGACCCTCTCTTGTCATCATTTTTTCACGCACTCCATTGAATGAAGTCGCTTTTGTTGTGCTCCTTTAATTCACCCTGTTTAGGTTCGTTTCGGCTTATCTGGCCTTCTTTTTTGTTAGACAGATGTTACGTGATCTAGGGCACACGTAAATGGGCTCCTCAGTGTGTTTAATGGAGACGCGTGTGGAAATAGCTACCGAAGGTACGGGGGCGCCTGGCGTTTCTCGTGTGTGTTTTTCATTTCTTTCTCTTTTCATATTCTTTTTTCCTGTTAGTCTGGGCATAGTTTAGCTTTTCGCTTATTTTAGCCTAGCTTGTTTCTCATTCAGGACTTGCTATGCCCCTATGAGTTTTCATTTTTTCATAGCCTAGGTGTACAGTTGGTTCACAATCTGAGATTTCGTTGGTGGCGGTGCTGTTTGTAGAGTTTGTGTCGGCCGCATTATTAGCGTTATTCCCGAGTCCCCCCTTTCGAGTCCTTCACTGTGTCTCAAGGGCCTGGGCGACAGGTGGTTCGTGATACTCCAGGGGTTCCCCACGGGGGCCCCTCTTTCACACCACAGGGTTTTTCGCCCCTGACACATTCTCTGCTCACGGCTAGGCCACCCTTTTTCTCGCCAGTTTCATTTACTGGTTTTTTGTTTTCCCTTCCTGTTTTCACCTCCATCCTTTCATAGCCTTTTGCCCAATCCTGGGGTACCCCACGGGGGCCCCTGTTTGTGCCAAACCACCCTTCCTGCCACTTCTCCTCATGGGCTTTGCTCTATCTCTGTGGGTTGGGTGGTTCCTGGGGGATGTGCCTCCTCTCCCCTGGTGTGTCTTCCTTCCCTCTCCCTTGACCGGTTGAGTCAGGATATTATCAAGGAAGACACTGCTCAGCTTGATGGCCATCGTCGCTTGGAGTTCATAAGGAGATGACGCTTTTTTCTGGGCCTCTTTTGGTATTCCCTAGACGCTCCTCTCGCTTTTTTCGGCGCCGGACCATCTCGGCCGGTCCAGCGAATTTGCGGGAGCGCGATTCGGTCCTCTGGGACGGTTCGGCTCCCCGCAAATTTGAGGAGATCGTTGGGGAGTCCGCAAAATTGCGGGAGGGTGGTGTCGGTAAGGTTATGCCTCCATTGGCCCGCAAATTTGCGGTAATAGTTGGCTTTCACTATTGACTTTTTTTATGTCATCTTGTTGCCTGATACTATATTGGTGTATGCACTTTACTGGTGTTATAGGCCCTGCATGTAAGATGTTGAGTGGTGGTTAACACTTTCTCCATCTTTGCAGGTTCTGCTAGTGCTCTTCCGCCTCGGGCGCCCTCCTCACCTACCTCTGTGCTCCCAGTTTAGGGTGAGTACGGATACCTGTTTGCATGTGTGTTCTTGTTTCCCCATGCTCCTTCCCTGGTTCTTCTTGGACATTCTCTCCACTTACTCCTTCGACGTGCTGATTATGGTGTGTTCTTCTAGTGCAGGTAGGCTGCCTTGCTTTCGCCTTGGTTGTCGCTCCCCCGTGCTTGGAGAGCCACAAGTCCTGCTTGCGCCACTCGCTCTGTGTGTCCTCTACGGCCTACCTCCCTGCTCTGTGTGGCACGTGTCTGGCCCTGGTGGGTGTACTGCACCATGGCCCTGGTTCCTCAGCGGCGGCTGTGGCCTCTGCTTCCCTTCCGTCGGTGTGGACGATGGTCTCCCGCCACATTTGGACTGTGGGCCACCGTTCCCCGGCCTTTGTTGCCGACCGGATCCGCGTCGCCCTGGATATCTCTGACCCGACTGAAGGCCGTTCACCTGGCCCTCTCCCTGCTCGGGCCCTCTCCCCTGGGTCCCGCAGCCGGTCGTCCCATCGTCGGGGGGTTCCCCAGCTCCGTCCACGCTCTCGCTCGCCTCGCCTCGTCGTCCGTCCTCTACTGCCCCTCGTCGTCCTCCTGATCGCCTTGACGACGCCCTTCGCCCTCGTCATGGTTCTCGCCCTGAGGCCGGGGTTAGCGGCTCTGCCCCTGTGCGCCCTCCCCTGGCCTCTACGGATAGGGGCTCTACTCCCTTCCGCCCGCTTCCCCAGCCCAGACGACTTCCTCTTACGTTGTCCTCTCCGCGCGCGCGGTTGTTCATGCTGTAGCTGGCCCTCTGCTCCCTCCTCCTACACTGTCCAGGAGGGTCCGCCTGGATGTCGTTGCTTCTCCTACTTCACCTGCTTCAGTGCCTATTCTTCCTTCACGGTCTCCTCCCACGGTGGAGGTCCCTCCCTCCTCCGCCTCGGTGTCGGGCCGCCCTGTTTTCTCAGCCCCGGGGATCCTTGCTCTGTTTCCCCCCGCGGCTCCTTCTGGCCTCCTTTCACCCGGCCAGCCTTCCCACTCCCGTCGTCCTGCTCCTCCTCATTCTTCTCTTCCTGACCTTCACTTACCGTCTCGCCAGGGGGGTACCCCTCCTCTTGCCTCGGTGGGCTTTCGCGAGGTTTCGGGGTCCTCTTTCTCAGGAGCTGACGTGTCGCTGGAAGAGGGGGACGGTGCTGTTTCCCCCTCGGCCGTTCGTGATCGGGGACGAGTCCCTCAACGGCGACACGACCGTCGTCGCTCGCCTTCCTTGGGCCGCGACGCTGCTGGTTCGTGTCGTGGGTCTCGCTCCCGCTCCCGCTCGCCCCTGCGGGCCGACCATTCTGGGGGGGGAGTCGCCTCTCTCGCATCGATTGTTGGCTATGCAGGGCTGGGTTGTGTCACGCTTCGACGGGTGCTTGGAGTCGATGGAAGACTCCCTCTTCTCGCGGTGACTCACCCTCAGCGCCTCACCCTACCTACCCCTGCTACGGTCCCCCTCCCTTCTGCAGGCCTACGCTCTGGTCAGACTTCAGCCGCCCTGACATCCTTCCGGCTGTTCAGTCCCTGGCTATGTTGACGGGTCTGTCCTCCTATGGGACAGGTTTGTGCGACGCCGGTACGCCTGGCTTAGCCATCATGCTCGGTCACCCTCTCCCATTGGAGGCCTGGTTTGCTGAGGCCTTCGCCTTCACACACCGATCCGTCGACGGCTCCTTCAGTCCCTCCCCAGGAGTCATCACTGATTTTGCCCTCTTGTGTCTGTCGGCGGGTTAGGCGGCGCGTTCTGGTCCTGGATGAGCGCGCCCGGTCTTGAACTTTGTTCTATTGCTACCCCGTTCTCCTCTCACCCGGATCAGCCCTCTGTCGCCACGGTTTTTCCCTTGCGACGGAGGGTGACGGACTTATTGTCTTGTCTTTAGGTTCCCTCCAGACGTCTGTTCACCACCTGCGGCTTTTCGAGGCGTATGCGCCAGGCGATCTTCGCGAGGGTTTGGACCGCGTTCAGCGGATCCATCTTCGGCTCGCGGTGTCTTTGGTTCCCGAGCTGAAGGCGGTTTTGTGCGCGGCAACTCGGCAACGCCCGACGGTACGGTCCTCGTTCTCCCGGCCGGCCCCCTTGGATATTCGTCAGGGTTTGTTGTACTCTGCGCTATATACGTAGCCGAACTGCGACGCGATGCGACCGGTGGTGGATCTGTCGGCCCTCAACGGGCACATCGTGCACACACGGTTTCGGATGCTGCCGGTACCCCTGGTATGCCTGGCCCTGCGCCCTCTGTCGTGGGTAGTGTCGCTGGCCCTCCAGGATGCGTCTTGGCTCGTTCCTCTCCATCCTCGCTTCCAGCGATTCTTGGCCGTTCGGACTTCCGGTCGTGTGTTCCTGTTCGACGGCCATCCCTTCGGTCTCCACATTGCGCCGCGGATCTTCTCCGCACTGGTGGGGCAGGCTCTGGGTCCTCTCCTCAGGAGCGGGCTCCAGCTCCTGTTTTCCTTGGCCGATTGGTTGGTGGTTTCCGAGGCCCTAGGACTGGGCATTGGCGACGCCCTCACAGTCGTTCGCAACATCGCACGGTTAGGGTTCCCCTTCGATGTTCCCAAGTCACGCTTGACCTCGTCGCGTGTCGTGCCATGGGTCGGTCTCGCATGGGTTTTGTCCGGCGCTACGGTGCCCCGGGGTCTGCCGGCCGCGGTGCACCTTCGGTGGAAGGTCTTCGCCGTGTTGCACTCGGTCTCCCTCCCGGGGTGGCTCTGGGACTCGTTCGTGGGTTCGCTGCATTGGGCCGCTCTGCCCCTTCCCTTAGGGAGCCTCTGGCTACGCCGCCTCCTCCTCATGGGCACCGCGGTGTTTCCGTTGCCCCTATGGATCGGCTCCTGCCGCTCCCGCGTACCGTTCGCAGATGCTTTGGTCGCTGGGTTGCTCGGGGCTCGCTCTCTGCGGCTGTGCCCTGGACCGCCCCCCCGCCGACGGTCTGGGTAGCCACAGATACGTCGAGCGAGGTTGGGTGAGGTTCCCGATCGAACCTGGGACGTCCACTTCCCGGCAGATGGGTGGGTCTCCCTCCACTTACCCGTCTATGCCCTCGGACTGTTGGTTCCTTTGTTCTTCCTGCGGGACCACGCGCTGGCCCTTCAGGGTAAGTCGGTGGCCTTCGGGTTGGACACTCAGACAAGCTGTCCACTGTTTCCTAGTGTGGGGGTCCTCCAGGTCGTTGACTCTATTGGGGGTCTCGGTGGAGTTGTTCTTCCTCGCGGACCGCCACCCATTCTCCTTGCATGCCTCCTCCCTGTGGGCGGCCGCCCTGTCGAGAGGGCCGGGCGTTCTTGTAGAATGGGCGATGAAACGGACTGTGTTCGCCGACCTCGCGGCTTCCTGAGGTGTTCCGGAGGTCGCCTTGTTCGCATCGGGGGTGCCGCGCCAGTTTCCTCTGGACCTCTCCCTCCGGCCTCGCGCTCCGGGTGGGGGTCCAGACGCTTTCATGGTAGCCTGGTACAGGTGTCGGTCGTTATACGTCTTTCTGCCACCAGACGCGCTGTTGATGTGCCCAGTCCTCGCGAGGCTGCGGCTGTACCACGGCAGCGTCTGGCTCCTCGCGCCTCTGTGGTCGGCACGGGCTTGGTACGCCCGGTTGCCGCGGTGGTGCCCGAGTCCGGTCCCTCTACCTGTCTCCGGCTTCCACTTGGGCTAGGTTGTGGACCTGCGGACCTCGTTGGCCTTCGCATTGTTCATGTGGCCCGGTGGCTCCCGGTCCCCGGCCGGGCCCTGACTGACTTCCTGCAGCGTTCCTGGCCGTCTTCTCCTTGGGGGACTTACGGGTCCCGCTGGAGGTCTTTTACTAGGTGGATAAAGGCCGCTCGCCTGCCAGTTGGCTCTCCTTCCCTCGTCCTACGCTCCTTGTTTCACCTCTTCCGTACACGTCACTTTCAAGTCGACGCTATACGTACCCACTTGTCTGCCGTCCGGGGGGGTCTTTGGGTCCGTCGCTGGGCTGGTCGTTCCGCCACAGGAGCTGGATTCCTTCCTGATGGCTGCCTTCCGGGATCGACCGCCTCCGCGCCAGGTCCCTCCGCAGTGGGATCTGGGGCGGGCTCTGGTCCTTCTGGCTTCACCCACGTATACAAGGGTCGCTACGCCGGTTCCGTTGCTCGGGCGTCCACTCTTCCTTGTCGCTCTGGCCACTGGGGATCGGGTGTCTGCACTAGCGGCATTGTCACGGCCCCGGGACTGCGTGCGATTCTCCCCGTCCTTGCATGGCGTCTCGTACGCCTCCTCCCCTCCTTTTGTTACAACGCATGGGAGGGAGGCCCCCGTTTTCCAGCCTTTCGCCGTCCAGGCTTTACGGCGTGGGCATCCTCGCCATGTGTTGTGCCCGGTGTCAGCCTTGCACTCCTCTGTTGCGTCTGTGGCGCCGCCTTCGGGTACTGCTGTGTGGGTGTCTCCTCGGACAGGTGGGAGGCTCTCGCAGGTGCAGATGGGCCGCCACGTTTGTCGGACCGTTCGTGCCCGTCACCCTGTTTGTAGGGGTTCTGCGCACGATGTCAGATCCTTTGCTGCCTCCTTCCGGTTCCTGCCACGTCGATCCTTACCTGCCATCGCCTCGGCGGTTTTGTGGTCTTCTATCAATTCCTTCATCTCCTCCTACCTCTCCGTGTCCAGTGTTCGACCCCCTCGGCCGGTGATTGCTCTCGGGGGTCGTGTTTCCTGGTGCTCTGGCGAAGATCCCTGGTCTTCCCCCCTTGTCCCTCGTTCTTTTCCTTTGTTTTATTTGACAAAGGGGGGGGGGGGGGTGTACGGGTTTGCAACACTGGATTGCAAGTATGGGATTATGTATTGTTCCAGTACATAAGTGTTTTTGCCACATTGAAAATTGTGTTTTGTTCTTGTGTTCAGTGTTTTTGTTGGTTTTTGAAGAAAAGGGATTTTGGGTACAGTACCTTTTTGGTTTCAGACAAGTCTATGTTTTTGCATTACTATGAATGAATGTTACACAATGGCATGTGTTAAAACTGTTCTTTTTAGCTACTCCTCAGTTTTTCACTCTTTTATTAAACTCTCTTGTTTCACTTGTGTCTTTGTCATTCATACTTTTGTTTTATGCATTGGTTTTTTTGGTAGGTTGGGCTTGGATGTCCTCCTCCTATTTGTTATGCAGCCTTGACGTTGGATTTGCCAAGACTACTAACAAATTGGGAGGTTTGACGTACCTCCCAACCTACCAAATAGGAAAACCTACTATTTGGTAGTAGTCTTGGAAAATCCAACGTACATAATACCCTCCCTCACGCCGGACCCCTGCCCATCCGCGTTGTTCTGCTGACGTGAGATGTGATGACAAGAGAGGGTCGCTCATGCGCACGTTCGACAGGGTTCTGCACATGACGGAACACGGGATGGTCCTTAAGCGGTAACTAAGGTAAACCCCTTTTTCTTCTCTTCTATGCTTTTTTCACCTTCGGTGGTAGTTTTGGTTAATGTACAACGTCTCCTAGAGCAAGATAAGGAGTAGACTCTAGACGTTTTCTTTTTAACCGCGGTTGGAATGACGACATAGCAGTCAAAATAGACAAGTCGTCATTGCAATTAGGTTAATAGCCTTGACGTTGGATTTTCCAAGACTACTACCAAATAGTAGGTTTTCCTATTTGGTAGGTTGGGAGGTACGTCAAACCTCCCAATCTCCATCATATCAAAGACTCACCCTAAGGGTCATAGAGTAAATTAGTCTTATTTTTGTCTCCCGAATTTGCCTTTAAATTTATGAAAAGGGTTACTGAATCACCCTGTATATACAGTATATAACAGCCCCAAGGTCCTGAGCAAGCCCAAGGCCCACAATCGAGTATTTATACTAATATTATATTTTGTATTTTATTTAAATATTTATTTATTTGATTTATTATTGTTTTTATTTATTTTATTTTATTTATGTTTATTTTATTTATTTTATATATATATATATATATATATATATATATACCGTATATATTTATTTTGTTATTCCTGTTCCCCAGGGTGTCTAGCGGATCAGCCTCAAGGTCCCGAGCAAGCCCAAGGCCCATAATCGAGTATTTATATTATTATTATATTGTATATTTTATTTATTTTATTTATATATACAGTATATATATATATATATATTATATATATATATAATATATATATATACTGTATATACAAACAGTATATATATATTTTTTTATTTTTTGTTTATTCCTGTTCCCCAGGGTGTTTAGCGGATCAGCCCCAAGGTCCCGAGCAAGCCCAAGGCCCATAATCGAGTATTTATATTATTATTATATTTTTAATTTTATTTATTTTATTTATATATACAGGATATATATATATATATTTTTGGTGTTATTCCTGTTTCCCAGGGTGTCTAGCGGATCAGCCCCAAGGTCCCGAGCAAGCCCAAGGCCCATAATCGAGTATTTATATTATTATTACATTTTGTTTTTATTTAAATATTTATTGATTTGATTTTATTTATTTTATTTTAATTATATTTTGATTTCATTTATTTTATATATATATATATACCCTATATATATATATACAGTATATATATTTTTTTTTTTTTTTTTTTATTATTCCTGTTCCCCAGGGTATCTAGCGGATCAGCCCCAAGGCCCGAGCAAGCCCAAGGCCCATAATCGAGTATTTATATTATTTTTATATTTTTATTTTATTTATATATTTATTTATTTGATTTATTACTGTTTTTATTTATTTTATTGTATTTATTTCATTTTATTTATATTTTTATTGTATTTATTTTATATATACATATATACCGTATAAATATATATATGTATTTATGACACTTTTTATGTATACCGTATATATAGATACCCACACACACATACACACATTTTTTTTTAACATTCATTACATTTTGTTTGATATATATATATATATATATATATATATTTATATATATATATATATTACTTTATTTGTGTGTACAATAATATTATTTCTGAGTTTATTACTTGAAGATAACCTGGCTTTCTTGTTTTGTTTTTTCACTGTCAACCGAGGAGCCATTTCCCTTCTCGTTGGAAAGGGTTGTGGCCCTATCAGGTAAGTAAAATTGACACCCTTCATGACTGACATGTGTTCTATGAACATTATACAATTATTGGCAAGGAAAATTATATAAAAGTGTTGTACATTGTGGCAAAGATATACAACTGTATAAACATTCTCATATATTTTCATAACAATAACAATGCATGGAAACAATTGCGCATAGCTCGCGAACCAATTACGCTATATTATTTTGGTTTTCACCATTAGAAAGAGCACAATTTTTCGATTCCGGTGATATACACAGTTATATACGTATCCGAGCAAATAACGCAACGACGAGGTGGGGAACAGCTCGGAACCCGGCTAGCGTCGGCGGAACAGAGACGGGTGAAGCGTAAATATTCGCATTTTGGCTCTTCATTTCAAATATTCATAGCGCAAAAAATATTTGTCGTAGGAACTTCTAGTTTGTTTTATACTCATCAGCATTATTTGCCGTATTCATACAGCCTAAATTTAAAACCATACACTTAGTAACAACGAAATAAATCGAAAAAGTTATAAACCATATCAATCAAAAAAAAAAAAAAAAAATCGGTCACTGCTTGAGAACTAGTGAAGATAAACAATTTCTGTTTTCAGATTTGGAAAGAGGATAACAAATACTATTATTTGAGCAAACAAAAATATATGGCCATCACTCACAATTTAGAGCTAGGACGGTGTGAAGACAATTGCATGGGAAATAATTGTATTCCGAACTCATTTACACTTTCATATTTCGATTTATTTACATGTTGTTTTTGTTTTATCATGTACTATAAATATTCCTCTTTCCATTGACATATGATACATCAAGCATTCTGGTGGATGAAAATACAGAAAAACACAAGGCTTCGAAAACTCGCCCAGCCTGGTATTTCACGGCAAATTAGAGAATCTCTGACCATAAGTTAGATAATTAAGTTACCGGCTGCGGGAGGATTAAGGCCAATGGAAGAAGAAAAGATGGGTGTTTTAATCCCTACAATATACTGTATACAATTGGTATAACCAACATCCATATGTTTCTCATCAATCTTCAAGGAAAGACAGATAGTGAACATATAATGGTTCTTTTAATATCTAAAGATGCATTTTCATGGGTGTTTATTAGGCACCCATAAAATTAGAGCCCACTTTTTCATAAATCTGTGCCCCGTAATTATACTACTATATACTGTATTCCTCACGTGGATATACTGTACCCCAAATAATATCAAGTAGGCTACATGAAAACAATAACATTGATACCTGAGAAATAAATGTAATATTCATAATTAAGGCAGCAGTCATACATTGTTTTTAAGATGATCAAAAGCGTACAAAGGTAGAACTGCCAGTGACAAGCTTCCCCCTGAAAATAACAACAAATTGACACAACACTTAGTTATTTAACCTAGTGCCAATGGACTTAATGGAAAATAAGATATTCATAATTTTAATCTGGATGTTTAATACATGCAAATTATCATCATTAACACGTTTTCATAAATTTTCCCTGCATGTTTACACTTCTACTCACCAGCCTCCAACGGAAAATTCACACAAATATAGTCAGAAACCGCAGTTTCTGAGACACCTGGATAGGGCCCGGACATTGGGAGCGTATTGTTTCTGGACGACAACCCACTTTAAATATCATAAGGCCGCACGCTTAAGAACACACGTTTCGAACCAATAGATGCTTCACTCAGTCTGCCATGTAAAATTATTGTGCTAGTGTTACGCTACGATACGATTTATACTACATAATCTGACATAAAAATTAGAAAAATACCATAGTTGTTATTCCCTCCTGTATCTACATTAAACACGTATAGTTATTAAATAATTAAGAATGTATAGAAACACTACCAAACCGCAGTGAATGGACAGGCTTTCGTTGTGTGTGTGTGTGTGTGTGTGTGTCTGAGATTAACCAGACGTCATCCATAGTAGTTGCTATTAAACACATACAGTACTGTACCGGTACTCACATATAATGCATCCATGATTTGTTCATGCTATCAACATTGCTGCACTGTGTAAACATTGCAATATATCAAATACTGTAATACTAACACCGAAAAGGTATATATAGCCATTGCTAAGCGTAATATCACGATGCGATTCTTATATAGCTGTTACCCTTTAAAGTGTTATATAATTTGTTTACTAAATTAATATCGAATATATAAACCTATCAGCGTCCGAAGCTTAACTTTGTGTGGTATTACATAATACCCCCCATACATCACCACTGATAACTGATTGCCGTTTCACACCTGAATTTCATAACCAGATGATAATATGTAATATTACATTGCATAGTTTGTTGACTTGCATGTCATGGAGCAGACACTTCTGTTTTCAGTGTTAGTCGGTTCCTGTAGAGCTTTATGTCTATTACAACACATATTGGTTCACTTACGCACAAACACACACACACACACACACACACACTCGAATAATCGTGACTAGCAATTCACTTCATAATTGTCATAGTTACTTTACAAAACAAATGTTTGTTACACACCAATGCAAGGTAAACATTTACACTGTAATACTGAACATCTTCCAATCAAAATTAATTCAAGTATGCATATCGTGGTCACTGGGAACATGGAAATGAAGACAGCTCTCTGGGGGGTGGGGGACGAGAGAGCGAACCTAAACTACCAAATTTCGTAACAGCCAATGAAATGTTGGAGGTTGGACTCCCACCGGGGGTTTGTCTCGGGCATGTTATCTCAGGGTGCAAATAAAATAGTGCATACACACGCACACACACACCTAACTTCTGTTCATTCACTGTGCAATTTGGAAGTATTTCTTTTCCTTTTTAATTTTGTAATACCTATGGTAATATTCGTGTCCGTATTTACTGTAGATACGTAAGGGAATGTAATAAAGGTATTTTTGTGATTTGTATATCCATAAATTATTATGAATGCGGATCGTAGCATAGCAGCAGCATTATAATTTTACATAGCAGACTGAGTGAGGTATATATTGGTTCGAAACGTGTGTTCATAGGTATGCGGCCTTGTGATAGTTAAAGTGGGCTGTCGTTCAAAAACGCTCCGCTCCACATGTCAGGGCCCTATCAAAGTGTCTCAGAAAAATGTGGTTTCTGACTGTACATAACATTAAAAAATAGAAAGAATGCAATTTTAAGCATTTTGGTAATCATTTATTAACTCCACCAACCCACCAAACCAATCTCTTCAGTCAATGAAAGCCACAACATTAATTTTACATTGAGGTAACCCAATTGGATTTGAACCCTTGATATCTCATTGAACACAACATATCCATTCCACCACCAAAACAGTTATCCATGCACAATCAATCTATGTTTTGTATTTGTCTAAATGCACCATGGTTACTATGGTATTTAAAATCCAATCACAGATTTATTTCATTAATCTTTAGCCTACTAAACGAAAATTTGTCTGCGAGTGAGTAGGCCTAGGATAATGTTGAAATTTGAATCATACTATATTAGGGTATGCTGTAGGCCATAAAAGGCTGCAGCAATACAATTATATTGTATACGTCTAAGAATAGGAGTATGGACAATTCACAATAGGCATACAGCTCGTAAACAAAATCAATGTAACACCAATACTTCCCCACTAATTCTTGATTTTAAACAAAAATCTTGCTATTCGAGTCCATTAACAGTCAAAATAAGTTAATTTCGGTATATTGTATTAGGTCTACCCATACCTATGTGCAGTACATAATTACGAGCTGAATAACAATTATAAAATCACAAATATATGAACTACACACAATAAAATAATTACTTACTGCACTATACATTTTAATTATAATAGTAGGCTACAGAGCAGCGAGATCTTTCGCCCATGACTGCTGATGACATACTGTGGTGCTGCACTTGCCAAGTTGCCATGGTTCGCCGTCCGGCGTTACTCCCAAACCCTTAAGTCTAGACAATAGCGATAGGCCTAATCTCTGGATGGCTAACGGTCCAGTAGCTAAATAATAAGGCAATAAAGGCATAAATGAATATCACCAATGGCTGAGATTGTCGCATATATGGCCTAAATTAGTCAGGTTTCTTTCCAGAACAACTCAGTTTAATTATAATTTACAACTAACTTCTGGGGGGGGGGGGGGGGGGGATGATTACAAAGGTCATCCCCCCCTACCCAAACATTTTTGGGGAATCATTCCCCCCCAGGATCTACGCCCACGTATATATATATATATGTACATATATATATATATATATATATTTATCCAATGGGATACTCTGCAGATGTCTATCCTTCAATTAATTTGTTTCTTAATAATTGTGTTCAATAACTACGACTCTTGTTGAACATATGTAAATAAATAAATAGGTTATATTTTGACGTATTATTTGAAACTGTACACATAAGTCATATGGAAGCATACCACAAAATATGTCTTCGATCATGTTATGAAGTAATAACCATGAGTTATTAAATACACATGACCAGCCTAAGGTTCCTTTTGACATTATCTGAGAGAGTGAATTGTTTTGTTCATAAATTAATGAAGTGAGAACAAACAAATTTGGCGAAAAATATCCAATGCACACGAAGGTATCCTTCATTCAACACAAATCATTATTCTATAACGCTGTGTGAAATGTGGTATTGACATTAATCACGAACTCACCCACAGCAGGGGAAAATCGCATTGGTCTCATCATCAGAACAGGACAAAAATTTCACACTGGCAGACGAACAATATTTATTCCAAACAGTTTTGGTGACTACTGTCATCCTCTCCAGTGGAAAGTACTGGAAGAATTTTCCACAGGAGAAGGTGACAGTTGTCACCGAAACCATTTGGAATTACTGTTTTGTTCGTCTACCAATGTGTGTGTGTGTGTGTTTCCAGATCGATGCTATTTTCCTGGATAAGTGTATTAAAGGTGAACTACAGGAATGAACGAAAAAACGAAGATTAATGAAGGGTCATAACTTGGCATAAATATACTGTCATATTGTCAATTGCCCTGGAGGAGGTTACTAGTTTCAATTGTCCCTATTTTGATTATTCTATATACAAATTAATTTCTGCTGGTAAATTTAAATACATATGTTGCATCTACCGTTCCCCAAATACTCCTCCAGAGCAAAGTCTTTTTGATTCTCTGTCCTCACTACTCAGTGTCCTCAACTTAAATGCTTCTTCTGAAATCACTGTGTTGGGTGATTTTAATGTCCATAATGTTGAATGGCTCACTCATTCAGCCAGGACTGATGATGCTGGTCTTGAATGTGAGCTATTTGCAGACTCATTTAATCTCATTCAACTAGTCAACCAACCCACCCGTGTACCAGATAATCCTAATCATAATTCCCACCTACTGGACTTATTTTTAACAACCAATTCAGAAAATTATGATGTTACAGTGAGGTCCCCACTTGGATCTTCTGATCACTGTCTGATACAGGCCACCTGTCTATCACCTACCACACCTTCCCACTCTGAACCTGTTTTGGTGACTAAATGGCATTACGATAGGGCAGACTGGGAGGGTCTTCAAGGTTTCTTTATTGATATTCCCTGGACCTCTTTCTTTTCTAATGATGCACACTCCACCTTGAGCCACATACAAGATTTTGTAAAAATTGGAATGGAAACTTTTATTCCTCATCAAAAGTACAGTAAAAGATCTAATTCACCTAAATGGTTTGACCATAATTGTGCTAGAGTAACTGAACAAAAAGCAATAGCCTACAATGCATACACAAGATCAAAAACACATGAAGCCTTTAATTACTTTAGAAACATCAGAAATCATGCCAAAACTGTATTAAACCTAACTAAATCAAACTTTCTCCATAAGCAGGCAAATAAACTTCTAAATAATCCAAATGATAACAAAATATTTTGGTCTACTCTTAACTCATTCAAATCCAACTTCACTACTGCTTCATCCATTCCACCATTAAAATCTCCGACTGGCAATCTTGTAAGTGACCCAGGAGGAAAAGCTAACCTTCTTGCAGATATTTTCTCCACCAACTCAACCTTAGATGAAATAAATCAAGATGTCCCTGTACTTAATTTTAATTCACCTGAAATTCCCTCACTTAAGATCCACACCAGACATGTCAAAACTATTTTGCAGAATCTCTCAGTAGATAAGGCTCCTGGTCCAGATGAAATTCCTCCAATAGTACTTAAGAATTGCTCCTTGGTGCTCGCTCCTGTATTGGCAAAATTTTTCCGTCTGTGTACTCATACCTCATGCTTCCCAGTACCCTGGAAAGAAGCAAACATCCATCCAGTTCCTAAAAAAGGTGCCTGGTGCCTCTTCAGATCCATCAAACTACAGACCAATAGCTATAACTTCCACTCTTGGCAAAGTTTTTGAAATTATATTAAATAATCACATAATTAAGCATCTGGAGAATAATAAATTAATCAGTGATAGGCAATATGGTTTTAGACGATGTCGATCAACTGCAGAAATTCTTTGCCTTCTTACGCATCAAATCAACCAAGCTACAGACCAACATGGTGAAACACATACAATAGCACTGGATATATCAAAGGCATTTGATAGAGTCTGGCATCAATCCTTATTGTCGAAGATGTCACACTACGGCCTTGCATCATTAGGTCCACTAATTTCTTCTTATCTTCATAACAGAAAAATATGTGTAATGGTAGATGGCCTTTATTCTCAATTTCACTCAATAAATGCTGGTGTTCCCCAGGGATCAGTTTTGGCCCCAACTCTGTTCCTCATTCATATCAATGATCTCATATCTACCACTCATAATCCAATACATTCCTACGCAGATGACTCAACACTCCACAGTTCCTTCACATTTACCAATTCTTTCACCCAACCCGATCTTATAAATTCAAAAATAAACACTGCAATTTCTCTGAACCGGGACCTTTCTAGAATTAATGAATGGGGACAAGAGAATCTAGTTTCCTTTAATGCACAGAAAACCAAGTACATTCAATTTTCTAACCGACAGAATCTCACTGACTCCCATATATTTTTTAATGATGTAAATATTCCCACTTCCCCTAGTATTGACATTCTCGGTGTAACATTAACTACTAACTTGAGCTGGACACATTATGTTAGAAGCATTGCTAAGAATGCCTCTAAAAAACTGGGACTCCTGTACAGAGTTCGAGAATTCTTCACTGACGAGCAGTTGGCCGTAATATATAAAAGCCATGTGCGCTCTCAGATGGATTACTGTTCACCTCTGTGGGGTGGAAGTGGAGTGGTTGCATTGAGGCAGTTGGACAAAATTCAAAATAAAGCTATTAGATTAATCAATAACCCTGCAATCACACAGGACCTTCCTACATTAGCCATACGAAGAAACGTTGCATCCCTTGCATTATTCTACAGATATTTTCACAGCAATTGTTCCGAGGAACTTGCTTCAATTGTGCCGCCTCTCCACATCTTTCCCCGTAGAACTAGGGCAGCTGAGAGCGCCCATGAATTTACACTTTCTCCTCCACAATGCAGAACTTCTGCTTATCAGAATTCATTTATCCCCAGAGCTACTACTCTATGGAATTCACTTCCCTCGAATTGCTTTCCACAAACTTACAATCAACAAATGTTTAAATCCAGTTGTTACAAACATTTTATGAATGGAGGATGCCTTTAGGCACATGGACCTTTTTGTTTTATCTGTGTTTTTCCTTCCTCCGTTCATTGTCTCTTAAAAAAAAAAAAAACAAAAAAAAAAATATGTATATGGGCAATATCGATATAATTCCATTAAACTCCAGAAACAAATACTAATATATAACGTCGTTGGCATTCTCGGCGACCAGCTGGACGAATTCAGCCAGCTGCAGTGACGCCATTATATGGAGTGGCCGTTTGTAAACAACATGCAGTCCTGGACTGTGACGTCTGTTTTTCGTAATTAATACCTTTCAATTCAATACACGAGCTCTACAAAAGATCACCACATCTAGAAGATGTGGTGCAAATCAAGAAATAATCCAATCTCGCCAACAATAAACATACAGGCATTTTTTTTTTTTTTTTTTTTTTTGTTATCCTGGTCTAGAGTCGAGGGAGGTCGGTTGTAAGGCCTATTTCTTAATGATAGTATCGTTTTAGTTAATTTTATATATCGCAGTCCCTTGACCAGATAATGATTAAGACAAATGTTGAGCTGTATACATGTATACAATTTATAAGAGTTTCTCACATAAAAAATAACACAGATTCACCCATTTCCCACGTCAACAGTTCCCGCCATTGGACAGAGTGACGTCATGGTAAACACACCAGTTCGCACCACATAAAATAACTTAGATAATCTATATTTCTATGTTGTTAGGACACATTGATGAAAGTTCTTTAGTATCATATCCCTAAAACCAAGCAGATCCCAATGGACATTGTTGTTTTAATATGTTTCATCCCTGGAATTCACCTTTAAGTAATTGGGGCTAACTTGATACTCCAGATATATGAGACAGAAGGAAATTTAACCAGCAAATAAATGCCTGGCAGTGAAATGGCATCAAAGTAATTCATGGAGTCTACCATCATTCCAGGTGTAAGTACTTTCAAGGAAGGTTCTGTCTACTCTTTCCATTGATAAATTTAATTGTACCACCTAATGTTCAGCTATAAAATTAATAGTAAATCATTGTTTATATATTACTCAACCAAAGGATATCCTTCATACTGTTGTGAAACGGGGTAGAAACCCTAGTGTCAAGAATGTTCTTTGTTGGTTGGTTATTATTTTAGTCTGGAACAAATTGCCATTATAAATGTGTTTTTGAGTAGACAAGAATATATCTTGAAGGTAAAGCAGGGCGTAGAACCTTAGCTAATCCACCCTCTCGGGGATTGTATCAATGGTTCAACTTTTGTTTAACAGTCTATTTAACCCTTAAAAAGCGGCCCACCACTTAAGTCGAGTTAAATAAAGCTGGACTATGTGGCGGCGCTCGACATAACTCGAGTGGCAATTTCAGCACGTAATGTGGCTGAGAGAGAGAGACAAGTGGTGGCAGGAGACTAGCGAGCGTATGACTGCTCCAGACCACCGCGGCGAACCTACTGACACAAATCTCAGCTCCCTCCTCCCTCTCTCACTCGCTACATACTCAATTATGTACCGAAAGTACCGAATTACCTGCTTTTTGCACTCGCGTTGCACGGTTATTGCAAGAAAACTATCCATCATACAAGGATCGTTATGGTGTCATTCGAAAGCTCTGTTTATGCCCTTTCAGGGATAGATACTTGTTTTACGTTCTGGGTCTTATTTAGGCATGAAAATGATCACGTAAACAGCCCTATTTTGGCTAAAAACACCCCGCTGGGCGGTACACATAAATAAACCGCATAGGCCGCTCGTAAGGTGTTAAGCTATCCTGAATATTATTCCTAGGGGGTAGAGGAGAAACGGATATAAAGTAAATGTTCAGACCTGGAAAGATGAAATGGCCTAGGCTATAAATATGATACCGGTCGGCGTTGGACTTACGTGTTAAATTGTATATGTAGGCTATCTGTGGTAGTCCCAGTAATATCTATGAAGTACTTCTAGTATTAAAGGAACTTAGCTGTGATGCAAAGAGTGTAGGTTAGGTGATGGACATGTTGGTAGGTGTAGATCAGTGAAGTTCTGTTGTTATGTGGCAGCAACTGGTGGTTTGTTGTGAGCGGGACGATGTCTCTGTGTGAAGTGTACTGAGATTCCCTCTTATCGTAACAATATAAATATATTTAAGGGTTCTATATCGCCCCCGTGATTAAATAATAAGGGAAAATAAACTAAGATATAATTGGTGCAACCACAGTAATACTTATCCACAAAGATAAATAAAGTAATGCGTATAAACAAAAAAGGAACCAGCTGTCGTGAACCCGGGAAATTCAAAATATGGTATATATACCAGCTAGGATTCACGACATAAGCAAATGTTTACTTATTTACCGTAGCTTGCTATAGAAAACGAACATATCTATGGTCAACTGCTGCTCCTAAGAACCAAAAAGTGTCAGTGTCCCTAAGTTATAATATGTGATTTAACTAGGGCCTATAAACAAATATAAACAAAAAACTATATTGTCATATATTGCCTGTTTAGCAGTCACTTTCAGTGGGATGAACCGAAGAAAAGAAGGGTTTCCAAAGAGAGGGAACGATTAATTTTGTTATTCTCCTCATGAGCATGTCCTAAATAAAAATGAGATAACTAATCCTCTTTGAGAATTGTGCGTGACTTGCCGTTTCACTTTCCCAAAGTTCATCCAATTTGTTTTATGTAAGGCAATAATGAGCAACGAAAGTCTTAAATATATTTTACATACATGGGTTAAATATACAACCTACTGTACACTATTGATCCTAATCAACCTAAAGAGTAGGTAGTGAGTTACTGTGAGTGCATGACGATAAGTTGTGATTTGTCCCGAGTACCATTTGCGAGTTACCACGATTACCTCATACATTGGGTGAGTAGTTGCGAGTCACGATGAGTATCTCGGAAAACCTGAGATTTCAAACGAGTGTCAAACGAGTTCGTGCGAGTGCGGTGCGAGTTTGTGCGATCGTGTGGAAGCGCGGTGAGTCCTGCTAACATGGGCCGGCGAACTGGCAGTGTTGCAGAGGGGAGACGCTACCTCCCTCCCATTAAAAAAAGAACCCCATGCAGCGCACCGCACCACTACGCCCCACCACAACAACAAGGCACCACTAGACACTTCTCCAGTACACATGATCACCATGCCTCTCAAGCACAAGCCCCTCAAGGTCGTCCAGCCGAGGAAGCTGATTCCTGCCACTGTGTTTAAGGTGGCCATGGATGACGACCCCATGCAGATGACGAAGGATGACTCCAATTAATGATTCCGGATAACCAATCCCTCCTTCTGATCTTGCGTTCTCCCACTTTGGTATCTAGTTCATCATCGAGGATATTCATATCGAGGTTCAACATGGATGTTCATACCAGGATGAGTTGTTGTAGGGTGGTGTTGACTGTCCCGGTGTGTCCTGCTTGTGGGTATACACTGGTGTGGCAGGGAACACACACGGGGGAAGGTATTTATACCCCTTGCAAGCAATAGCCCTCTTTTCGGGACCCTTCTCAGCTTTTCTCAACACAGTCGTGTGCATACTCGCAGTCACTCGTAACTATTCACATCTAATCATAATGTACTCGCCAACACTCGGGGAGACTCGGGAGTACGCGGGCCCAATTTATGACCGTTAGATTCAAATATTTCAACACTCGTCGGCAATTTGCAGGTCATTCCGAGTTACCAAGAGTGCACGCATGACACACTCGTAACTACTCTCTAGTATTCTCCTGCTTTCGCGCAAATAATAATAAAAATGCTACTCGCTGTCAAATTTTGCCAAGTGTTGGCGAGTGAACACTCGCCATAACTCGCCATCCGACTTTTGTATGTGTGGAAGGGGCTTTAAACAAACAAACATATAAACATGTCATATTGCATACTCGTATTGCATTTGACTAGCACAAACAGTAAGGACAGCCGATGTCTCTGTTCAGACAGGTCCCATCTAGATTAATAATCTGTACTTATCACATTCCGAGCACTTGTGAATTATTCTGACTAGCACCTAATATATGACCAGATTAGTATCACAGGTATGTCTAAACAAATATTGCTTATATTTCATTGATACTTCAGCTGTTCATAGTCAATCCTTCTTTTTGTACACTAATCTGTCAGTGGAGTGTACTTGGTTAGTTGATGAGTGTACCGGTATAATTTGAAGATGTCCTGTGGTATGATACTGGTAGATGAGTAGACAATAGGCTTATTGGTGGTACTACAGTAAGTAGGGATCGTTTAGTAAAACGTTGGTGGTAGTGGTGGTGAAAATAATGATGGTGGTGATGGTAGTGGTAGTACATTATAGTAAAATGATAATAGCAATTGTGATGTTGGGAAACTGATGATTGTTGTGATGATGGTCTTAATGGTTGAAATATAGGGATGGCGATACGGGTGAATGGATAATGTAGTTACAGATTAGCGATGCTGATACTAGTGGTCGTGTGATCTGAAAAATAGTTGATGATAAAACGACGTTGATGAAAATGATAGGGAGTAGCGGTTCAAAGAGTAAAATGGACAATATTCAATGAGCAACTTTCCAACTTTGAACTCCAGATATTACCCATTACTTTACCACGACAACAAGCATGGCCATTTACTTCTTACATTATGAGTCCATCATCCACGATTCAATTGCGTGTATAATGTGTGCGAATGTATGAGAATGATATCCCCACCTCTATACCTCACTTTTATTTTATGAAATTGATCCAAAGCAATGAAAAGATAACTGTCTAAGGGTGGAGATATCCTCCAGTCCTTCTCATATATTCGTTCCAATTATATATGCAATGATAAATAGACTTGTGGATTCATAATGCCTGAAGTAAAAACAATTTCTTCCCTGTTTGAAGGACCATAAGATGGGGACGACATTTATTGGTTTTGGAAATTTTTCCATCTGAAATATGTAGCATAGCCCTCATCAATAACAACTAAAACTTTCACGGAAATATTTTTTTAAGAAAAACAAATGATATTAGCAGACAAATTTAATGAGAAGTGGTAAGGATACAAATAGAAAATATCTAACTGGAAACTCGTGATAAATTTTGAACTGATAAGGAAGAATGATATGTAAACTCTCTCTCTCTCTCTCTCTCTTTATATATTTTGTTTTTTGTTTTTTTTTCTATGTGAATGAGGGAGACAAAAGGCATAACTGCCTGCAACGAGTGCCTCCACCAGATTTCAAAGAGTGACAGGGCCGAAATCAAGGGACGTTCGAGCTAATATGCCTGGACACACGGAGTTTGAAGCAATTTAAGTCATAGGAAGAGGGAAAGACTGATTCTGGGAGAGAGTTCCAGAGCTCAGCAGTTGAATAGAAGAAAGTCTCAGAATAGCGTTTCACTCTTGGGTTGGAGAGTTGCACAGAGTAGGGGTGGGATTGTGTTGCAAGGCGGGTACTACGTACCCTACGTAGAGGAGGTCGTATACACTGGGAAATCTCTGAGGAACACTGATTATTATAGTAGCGATAGAATAGTGAGAGAGATGCAACATTGCGGCGAAGAGAGAGAGATTGCAGAGAGTTGGTGAGTGGACGGGAGTTAATGATACGAAAGGCTTTCCTTTCTACTTTATCTAGGAGTGCGGTGTGAGAGGATTCTCCCCACACATGTGAACAATTCTCAATACAAGGACGCACTGTGCCCCTGTACAGAGCAAGAAGCTGCGCAGGGATAAAGAACCCCTTGAGGCGGTTGAGCACACCCAGCTTCTGGGAGGCTGCCTTAGCATTATATATATATATACAGTATATACAATAAATGTATATATATATATATACAATCAGATATATATATATATATATATATATATATATATATATATATATATATATATATATATATATATATATATATATAATATATATAATTATATATAGTTATATATAAATAAGTATATATATATAATTATATATAGTTATATATAAATAAGTATATATATATATATATATATATATATATATATAATATATATATATATATATATATATATATATATATATATATATCTGATTATATCTATATATATATATATATATATGAATATATAATTATATACCGTATATACATATACTAGCAGGGGTACCCAGCGTTGCCCGGGTTTAAATTCTACTACTATAATCACCATCATCAATCACTACTACCACAATCATCACAATACTACTACTACCATAATCACCGGGCTCGACTTCCCTGTGCCTCATTAAACGGCGACCTCGATTTCGGCCGCCAAATGACCTCCGATTTTGGATCTGACCTCATCCGTACACCCATTTTGGGGGGCTGCGAACAACTTTTGTTCCATACACCTTTTCGATCGCAGGCCTCCTTCTGCCCCAAACGGCCATTTTTTTCATTTTTTTTTCTTCAGTTTCGGCCTCGAAACGACCTCCGATCGTGGCCTCGCCCCATCTATGACCTGACCCAGGTCAATTGACAACCACATGCAAAGTTTCAGCTCCCTAGGTCCAAAACTGCAGCCGCCTATTAAGAACACACAGACAAACAGACACACAAATTGATTTAATAATATACTAGCAGGGGTACCCGGCAATGCCCGGGTTTAAATTCTACCATTTATTTATGAACACATGAAACATCTATTTAACTTTAACACAACCGCTCTATATTTTGACAGGCTTTGATTTTTAATAATAGTACTGTACCACCATAATCACCATCACGACTTCCACCACTACTACTACCATAATCACCATCATCAATCACTACTACCACAATCATCACAATACTACTACTACCATAATCACCGGCCTCGACCTCCCTGTGCCTCATTAAACGGCGACCTCGATTTCGGCCGCTAAATATCCTCCGATTTGGGTTCTGACCTAATCCGTACCTCCATTTTGGGGGGCTGCGAACAACTTTTGTTCCATACACCTTTTCGATCGGAGGCCTCCTTCTGCCCCAAAAGGCCATTTTATTAAAAAAAAATCAATTTCGGCCTCAAAACGACCTCCGATCGTGGCCTCGCCCCCTCTATGACCTGACCCAGGTCAATTGACACCCACATGCAAAGTTTCAGCTCCCCAGCTCCAAAACTGCGGCCACCTATGAAGAACACACAGACAGACAAACAGACACACGAACTGATTTAATAATATATATATATATATATATATATATATATATATATATATATATATAGTATATATATCAACAAGGTGCCAGATTATACAGATTGATCCTAAAACTATACAAAATAAGTATTATACTACAGGAAAGAAAATGGAACTAACTGAATAAAATCTGTCACTTAACAAGCTAAAAAATACCTAGTGAAATAGCTCCCAAATACATATAAAATAACAATAACCATAACTCACTGGCCTCAAAATCCATCGTGTAAACAACGGCCCCTTTGGTGTATGGGTCGAGTCACGAAACTACTTCATGGGTCCGACCACTAATGTATGGTAGTTCAGGTTAAGACAGGAGCTGGTTTGACTACCAGACCGGTAGTGTACACACTAGAGATATATTTAAAAGTAGTGGATAACAACAGCTACCTGAGCTCTGATCCTCGCATTCCTGCATCTGGAGCAAACCAAGTGTTGCCCCTCAGAGGCCATCACGTCGGGCTGCTTTAGGTTCCTCCCAGTTGTGGCTATCCATGATCGGGATGGGACAGTTCACTTTAAATATATGGCTGTTGGTAGAGTAAGTCTTCAATTACAGGAATTCTATTGTTGTTTCACACCCTGGTTCACGACAGCTACAGGGTGACCCATAAAAACCTCCCACATTTCAAAGGTAAATGAAACAAAAATGGTTAATGATAATCAAAATATAATTTGCACACATGAAACTTCATTCAATACAGATTTTATTCATCATGTTTTAAAGATGACATCCTCCAAATGGTTGCCGTCATTGTCTAAACACGTTTGGAGGCGATTTCTGAAGGTTGCCATATCTCGACGGGTCATGTCGGGTGGAACAGAGGCTATCTCCTGTTGAATAGCAACCTTAAGGGCTTCAAGAGTATGGGGTCGATAAGTATACACTCGTGATTAAGGGAAACATTTCCCAAAGCACTTGCAATGAACGTCGAGCTGCTGAAACCACACATCGATCATTGCAAGTGCTTAGGGAAATGTTTCCGGATCGGGTGATCTCGTTGCGTGGCGATGTTGGGTGGCCGGGCCCGTTCCCCTGACCTCGTCCCTTGTGATTTTTTTCTGTGGGGCTACCTTAAATCACGAGTGTATACTCATTGACCCCAAACTCTTGAAGACCTTAAGGTTGCTATTCAGCAGGAGATAGCCGCTGTTCCACCCGACATGACCCATCGAGCCATGGCAACCTTCAGAAATCGCCTCCAAGCATGTATAGACAATGACGGCCACCATTTGGAGGATGTCATCTTTAAAACATGAATAAAAATTGTATTGAATGAAGTTTCATGTGTGAAAATAATATTTTGATTATCTTTAACCATTTTTTTTTCATTTTGCTTTGAAATGTGGGAGGTTTTTATGGGTCACCCTGTATTATGCGTACTAGATCTTGTTATATATCCTATTCACTTATTAATCATTTATCTATTATTTCATTTACTTATATGATGAAAATTATTGATAATTTAAGTATGTAAAAAGTTGAGGGGGATTTCATTGTATAATTACTGTATTAGGATATCCTAGGAGAGTCTTTCTGGAGTCTGTACATGTTGTTGGAAACCAAGAGTGTCCACCATTTTCTTGACCAGAGAGACTCTCACTCACTGCCAAACCCTCAACACAACACCTCTCATAGTGCTATTTTAACTTCTACTTTTATCTGCCTACCATAACCAACACATCTACAGTAGAACACCCATAACTATGTTCCCTCAATATTTAAAGGTCTGTCTTATTTATTGTGGGAATTGAATTATGACCCTGCTTTAATACCCCAGATAACAAGTGAGTTCACTCTAACCGGGAACCGCCATTTTGTATAGGCAAGGCCTAGGGCCCTAGACACATATATTCTGAACACATCCATTCTGTATTTCTCTGTCTACTCAATCCTCCCCCTTCTAAGATATTAGACATGGTAATTATTGTGACGCCTCCCGGCGCTGGCAGAATGGTTGCGTGGGGCATTGCAGCTCGCTAGCGCTTGCCAGGATGGGGGGATAGGCTACAGTTGTCCTAGAATGATCTGCTTTATTTCATTAGGGTCGTGTTGCCACAGACAGTCTAGAAATGGTCTTTGTTTTGGTCTGTGACCGCGCCTTATATTTTATATTCGCTATAATATAAATGTTGCTTGTGTGGGAGGCGAGCGAGGGAGTGTGAGGGAGTACACCCGGCAGCGAGGTGAGCTATGACGCGGCTCGCTTGGGCGCTGATGGCGTTGGCGGCCGGGTGGTCAACTAGTCCCTTCCCGTCGCGGCCGCATGTTTTTTACCAGCTCAGAGCTTGCCTGACACGCGTATCGTCTACATCCTTTGCAATTCTGTCCCCCATACTCGCCACTTTGCATACTATTTCTCTCTCGACTTCTCCTTTCTCATTCTCTAATCTTTATTAAACTCAACATCCCTTCTGGTTTCAGCATAGACGTTCACCGTCGGCCAGTCGTATTGTACGTGAAGCTCTCAGATATTTCCATGTATTAGATTAAGGAGGTATTATGCTTTATTGAGGGTTAGAGAGACGGACTTTTCCTTATGTGTCCTCTCTCGGGAAGGTTGTAGACCGGTATATGTCTCCCTGGCAAGGTGTTGAGTGATTCTGCTTGGTTATCTAAAGCTAGACTGGGGGGTAAGGTTACTGTGTCGTTGTCTCCGATGTGTGCAGTGTTAGCTAAGCCCTGCACGACATCGACAGGTACTGTGGGAGCCTAAGTTGTCTTCGGGTGGGTTTACTCTGCGAGCCCAGCGCTGTGGTGTGAGAGGGCCATAGCCTATCCCTCACAACATAGTGCTGCCTCTTTGTGTTGACTTCTGAGGGATCGCCAGGATAGAACTAGGTACTAGAGACCTAGATTTATCAAGAGAGCATCCCCGTCAAATAACGTAATCTTCATTATACCACCTTCGGACAACGTTAGGCTACGAGCCGCATGCTCACCCATTGTTGTCCTGCCTTTATACCCCAGCTAGACTTTATTAACTGAGCAGACTCTGGTTAGAGATAAGCCCCCATTATTATATGTATGCAGCATTATTATTCACTGCACTTTTGAGCCGAGGTTGTTGTTGAGTTGCACAACCCTAGTAGGCTGTTGCGTTGTGTCACGAAGCATTTCTTTAGTTGTCAAGCATTACTACCTTTGCGCAGCCTTTATTATTCGCCTGCCTATTATTACTATATGTCCTAGTATTTATTGTGACCCGTATTCTGCATTATTATTGTTCAAGATTCTTTACGAACATCTTCCCAGCATCAGACTTATTTCAGAAGTTTCCAGTTGATGTTGCAGGACTAGCATTGCACTTTCTTTAATACAGGAGTGCCAGTTATTTGAGTATCTAACGTAACGTTAATTAATCACGTTAACTATCTTTTCTTTGTGTAACCTAATCGAGTAATCTTTTACTGTTTGAGAATAGGCTGTTTCATCGAGCGTCAGCCTAGTGTGTGTGCACCAGTTACCGAGTCATAGGATACCTCGTTGTCCAGGCACGACTCAGGGCGGTAATGGTGTTTTGTTTTCCAGTGTTTAAGGCAGGGGTTGGATCTAGTGTTACCGTTGTTGCATTTTGCCATTATCTAGTCCAATGTTGAAGAGCCCTGTGTCTTTGAGAACCTGGATCGTAACAAATGGCGACCTAGCTCAGGATCTTGTGAACTAAGAGATAATTGCAGGATTGTTGTGGTTATTTGTTTTATTGAGTGGGCACGTTAATTTTTGTTGGCAAAGTAGTATAGCACTTGAGAGTCTTCAGACATTTTTGGCAAGTGAATAGTGCTACATAAGAGTTTGGGGTACTTCTTTTCTGAATATTGTGGTGAGAAATTTTTGAGAGCATCATGTCTTATACCGGATCAGAGGAGAATGGAGACACAGTACGTATTGTCGAAACTGAGGAACAGCAGCATGATGAAAGGGTTAATCGGGTGAACTGTGAGGAGGATGCTAGGATATTTTTGCAATGGCCTGTTACTGCCGAGCGGTTGGAGGGGATGGATCGGTACGCTCTTCAATGCCTGGCCACAGCTATCGGTCATGCGGTTACTAGCAGCATGACCAAGGATAACTTGATAACGTGTGTACTGGGCAGGGTGACTGGTGAGCGAGATGGGTTGAGTGCTCAGAGCCCTTCGGCCATGCTTCCCCTACACTCGACTCCCAGCCATCCCAGTAGTTTGCCGACCCCGGGTACACTTCCGCAGTTGGGTGGTGACTGGCAGGGTGGGTTGCCCCTGGGGGGAACACCGGTAATTTCAAACATTGTAGCACCTTCACCTCCTCAAGGGTTAACTCCAGAATTATTGCTTCAGCTCGAATTAGCTAAGCTTCAGCAGCAAATAGAATTAGCCAAGATAGAAGAGAGAAAAAGTCACCAGCACATAGAGCTAGCAAAAATCCTAGCTGATTTAGAGTCGACTAGGTACTGTGCTGACATGGATGTAGAGAAGTCGCGAGTAGAGGCAACGGGACAGCGACTTGGGGCTGGTAACCGTGTTCATGAGCAGCCTCTCTCGCACTTATTGAAACTGGTTCCGGTGTTTGATGAGAGTGGTGTAACAGAATTTTTCACACGCTTTGAGAAGAAGTGCCAGGAACACCAGTGGCCAGAGAATAAATGGGCAGCACTTGTTTCCTCTAGACTTGTGGGCAAGGGACTCAGGGCTTATGATGCATTGCCGATAGAGTCGTGTATTATCTACGAGGAACTCAAGGAGGCTGTCCTGAGAGCAGACGAACTACAACCAGAGACGTACAGGTTGAAGTTCCGGGGTGTTACCAAGGGTCGGGAGAGCACCTTTTTGGAGCATGCCCGGGAGCTGTCCGATGCTTTTGGGAATTGGCTGAGGTCGGAGAAAGCTACTACGTTTGACGACATTAAACAGTTGGTGCTTTTAGAGCAGTTTTTCAAATGCACGGGCGGCGACCTGACGTTAAACCTTAAAGAAAAGCAACCAAAAACTCTACAGGAGGCAGCTGAGATGGCTGACCTCCGGCTATCACTAATTCGTGGGTGCGGGTCTGCCCAGCGTAGTGAGGCAGGTAACAAGGGGCGTGACGCCCCACCCCCCCGAGTTAGTGATATACCTTATGCAAACAAGTACAAGAGCCATGATACCAAGACTGACCACAAGACTAGCACCGTCCCATTTAAGAAGGGGCCGGACCCTTCCCAGTACCAAGGGAAGCCCAAAGGGGAGTTGGAGTGTTATCATTGTCATAAAAAGGGGCACTTTGCAAGAGTCTGTCCTAGCAAACCACCTACAGCAGCTGTGTCTTTGGCCTGCAACATTGGTGTGTCTCCGAAGTCATCTGAGTTTGCCCGGGGCAGTTCGTCAGAGGCTGAGGCACAGCCAATGCAGAAGCACCTGGGAGGCTCGAACCCTGCTCAGGATGTTTTTTGCGACCATAGAGGGCGGGGTTGCGTGATGTGGGCGGGGCGCAAGCATAGAGTAGAGGTCTTGCGTGATACAGGTGCTTCCCAGACTCTGATGAAAAACTTGACTGGCTACCCTATAAACGCGGCTCGGGTGGTGGTGGTGCAGGGTATTAATGCAACTCAGTCATACCCGCTGGTGCGGTTGGAGTTGGAGGTGGATGGTGTGGCACGTGAATTGGATGTCGGGATTGTGGAGAAACTGCCAGTGGAGGGCGTCGACCTTCTTCTCGGCAACGACTTTGCAATGCCCGCTTCTGAGGTTCTTCCCTTAGTCGTTGCCGAGAGGCCGGCCGACGTGAGTAGGGAAGAGCAAGAGTGGGTCGAGCGGTGCCAGACACAACCCATGGCGTGTGTTGTCACCAGAGCTCGGGCAGCTAAAGTGTCACAGCCTAGTCCTCCATCTTCAGACCAGCGGAGGAACGATCAACAGGAGGAGGCTAAAGCTGGAGTTGGTTTTAAGAGTTTTGACTCGGCGGCTCTCCTGGGTGATTCAGTATTAAGCAAGGTTCACACATTGGCGAGTCGGAGCGCAACTCCAACGCGAGTGATGAAATTTTTGCACTCGCCAATGATTATCCCAAATTCGCCGACACTCGCCGACACTCGCACAGACTCGCGTGGACTCGCAGTGGACCGCGTAGACTCGCGAACGCGGCCAAAATTTGTGTACAGACACAAAAATTGGAGAGTCAAGTGGGAGTAGGACGCCAACTCGCATAGAGTCGCGTAGACTCGCGTAGACTCGCGTAAACTCTTGTAAACTCCTGTAGACTCGTGTGACACTCATGTAGACTCGCGTGACAGTCACGTTGTACTATTTAGAAATTTAATGATCGCGAGTCTACACGAGTCCACGCGGATCTACGTGAGTCTACACGAGTACAACAGGAGTCTACACTATAGTAAACAACCAATATTGCCAAAGGCGAGTTTAACGGGAGTCAATCAGGAGTCAACACGACGCTAACGCGAGTTAATACGGGGTAACGCGAGTGTAACATGCGTAAACGAGAGTACCCCCGTGGTGGTCTGGATTTCACAATATATGTCGCGAGTCTATGCGAAACAAACACGAATTTACGCGATATTAACGTGAGTCTATGTGAGTCTATGCGAAACCAATGTGAGTCTACGCGAGTAACGGTGAAACTAACGTGAGTCGACGCGAGTGGTGTGCGACTTCTGGCAACACCGCGCGAGTAGGTGGCACCACCGCGTCAATACCCCCTATAAAAAGGGACCGCCCGCGGTGCTCGTCCACTCTCCACCGTGACCCCACCAAGGACCCATTGACCCGGGCCGCACAGCGACCCACGCTGCCCTACCACGCTGCCTGCCCTACCACGCTGCCCTACCTGCCTGCCCTACCACACTGCCTGCCCTACCACGCTGCCCTACCTGCCTGCCCTGCACCATGCCTTTGCCCAAGGAGAAGGTGACGGCCACCAAGTCTCGGAAGGGTGGTGATGGTGTTGTGAAGAAAGGCAAGGCTACACCTTCCGAACAACCCCGCATCGCACCCCCTGCCAGGAGGCCTGTTGCGTCGCAAGACTTGGACGACTCGGATGACATTGTGCCGGACAGCCAGCCCAGTGGACATGAGGACATGGACGTGTTTGATGGAGATATTGATGCTGACGACAGCCAGGATACTCGGACAGCCAGGATACTCAGACCAGTCAGGATACTCATACCAGTCAGGACACCCAAGGTAGCCTCAGTGACAGTGATGATGATACCCCTGACCCCCCTGTCAGCGCGGGCCCTGTGCGTTATGGCGCCATTAAAGAATAAGTTGACAAAGTGATCTTGAGCGACGAGACTGAGGACATGCTGGCCGAGTGGGTGAAGGACACCCCCATGTTATATATGAAGCGTAGCAAGGCCTACAAAGCTACGCGCAGGAAACTCCGCGCCTACGACGAGAAGGCTGCTACCCTGGGTGTTTATGTCACAGGTAAGTACCCACAACAAAACATGCAGCTTGCAATATTAATTGTAATAAGTGATTGAATACCTTGATGTTGTGTTCTTGGTTTGATTCCATGTGATTTATACGTGAAATACATAATTACTATTATGTTAAAGTTTGCTAAATTGGCATATATGTATGTGTGTTGCCAGTATCATATACATCCCTATACGCTTGTATTTAACAGCATTAACTAATAATGTATTATCAAGCCATGTTTGGCCTGTGAAATTACGGATATAAATCATATATATAAAGGGGCCTTGCTTAATAAATATTACTCTTTACACAGGCGCTAATCTGGCACATTGGGTGCGCAACATGCGGTCAAGGTATTCAAAGCTGAGCGATATGAAGAGTGGAGCGGGAACATCTGGGACATTCGAGGGCAAGCCACTATCAGAGAGGGACACCTGGATCATGCAGAAGTTTGCCTTCCTCAAAGGGCACATCTCCCGCGTAAAGACCAAGGTCACAGCTAAGGTTAGAACTAATATAAACATACCTAATATGTGTGAAAACAATATATACTTAAATAACTGTTCGCTATCACATTTGGAAAATATTATTTAACCATGTATACCTAGGTTATTAATGTCTGTTAATAACGTGCTTATCTTGTGCATATGATTTTATACATATATTAATTCATGGCTGTTAATATCATGCTTATCTTGTGCAATATACTTGAATTCATACATTTAATTGAAGGCTTCATGTAAACATAAAAAGTATTTTCTTATATTTATTTATATTGTCAAGGTACATATATTTAAGTATATTAAAATAGGTTAAAGGTCATATTTATATAGGATATATTAATGTTTTTGTGTTTCAGTTTCCAAACCCGAACGATGACGTCTCGCCGGATGTGAATGTGGAGGTGATTGGCGAGGACGAGAGTGATGGAGAGGACACTGCCATGTCCCCTCCAACCAACACAACTCCCACTGCCAGGTCCAGCAGCCAGAACAAGCGCCGGAAGTCTGTAGAGACATTCTCACCTGTGGAGGTAAATATGAAAACATTTAACATATGTCATTATGAGAGTATATTAGTCATTACGAGAGTATTATGTAAATCCTATGTTCGTGTACGCTGTAAACCGCAAACAATTCCTGTAGAGGAAGACATATGCATCTGGAGGAGAAAAACATAAAAACATTATTAGAATAACTTACCATGACATGTATGTATTATTTTATAAGTACCAAAGGTGTTTAACCTGCATACTCTTGTTTCTCCAGCTGAGTGCGACGCGGGAGGCGATGCGGGAGGACATGTCACGCCTGGTGACATCCCTGGTTGGGAAGGAGACCAAGTATGGACAGTTCGTGGGGTACTTGGAGCAGCAGCTCGAGAGGCTCCCTGACGCTGTAGGGGAGATATTGTCACGGAGGATAATGCAGCAAGTCCTTCAGGCCAGGGATGAGGTCACCCTCTCCACGTCACCCCAGATGGTGATACCAGCAAACCCCCCCCAGTTGCACACCACACCACCAGGCCTCCCGCAGTTGCACACCACCAGCCCCCCCGCAGTTGCACACCACACCACCACAGATGCAACCCCAGGACCATCACGCATGCCAGCTGCCTTCACAAACCCCAGATTCCAAGAGCTGATGGCTGGTACGCCATGCAGGTCTCCTGCACATACATGAATGGTGGGCGGGGTCGCTTACCCCTACACATGGCGCCAACATTGCAACACCGGTTCCCTCAAGCCCAGCTACTAGTAGGCCACCAACACCAGGGAACTTCCTATAAACAAGGTTGAACACCAAAGTCAACACCCCAGGCCTGGGGATGACGAAAATGTGTGAAACCTTTGTGTATAATAATAAAGTCATAAATCCCCCAGTGATGGGAATGACGAATATATATAATACTATGTCTACACATAAAATGAATATCTCTTACTATTTCTATACTTTCTGGTATATATTTATATACTATATTACTTTCGGCTATATATTAACATGCTATATATCTATGTTTATGAATAAAATAAATTAATGTGCCTCCAGCTGTTGTTTTGGATCCAAACTATATTATTAGAGTTTATGGGTAAACATTCTCAAGAAAGGTTCCTTTTATAAACAGGGCAAAGACTTGTCAACAGAGACAAAATATAAGTTAATATGAATTCAAGTTGTGTTATAAATAATATTGATATTAACATCGATAATGAAGACAGGAAAAGAAGAAATATAATATGATTGAAATAGGTTTCTGAAATAATATTGATAGTAAAACATAAATAATGATGTGCAGTATATGCAAAGAATATATGATGACAAGAAATAATATACAGATTGATATCCAACATGAAATATAAATAAACAAAAAATATACATTAAATATTATATATTAAACATTATGAAACGACATAGGCAAAGATGAGCACCATAATATATGACACTTTATAAAAAGCGATTAACAAATAGAGAATATATATTAATGAGGTTTAATTGATATAAAACATGATTAACAACATAATAAAAATATGTAAACTACAAAAATATTAATGAAAGCAATGGCAAGATATGGATACATACCTTCCTATCAGGTCGTTCTGCCAGGGGACACTGCCACTGGGTGATGAGCAGTAGTCGGTGAGGTGCTGGCGTTGCCTCTTGGCCTGGGCTGTCACGACATTCCTGGATAGTCTCTCGAGGGGATTCAGCCTGTCCTGCACCTCCCTCCAACCATCAGGGATGATAGCATGCGTCTCAGGGTCCTCCTCGTCCGCTAGGTTGGCGTGGTGATTAGGGAACCTCATTCGCATAAGGTTATGCATGCAACAGCACGCCATCACCACAGACTCAACACGGGACGGGTGGAGGGGAATGCTGTGGAGAAGGCACCTGAACCTGAATTAGGGAGAGAAAAAACATGTATATTTAAATACTGAATAGTATAGTTCATATTAAATAGGGAAATAAAGGTTAGGATCATTTTTAGTCAAAACTGGACTTGCAGACGTGGACGACTCACACTCTGTGGATGTGGGGGAGATGTATTAATCCATATTAATTATAGGGATAATGGTTACGAGCATGTATATTTAATACCTGACTAGTATACTTCATATTAGTAGGGTGCCATCACCGATACCTGTATTTCTGGTCAAACATTTCACATAATCAAACACATACCTGCTTGCCATGATGCCAAAGGCGTTCTCAACAACTCTGCGAGCCCGGGACAGTCTGTAGTTGAAGATCCGCTCCGGTACAGTCAGTTGCCGGGTAGAGTGTGGCTTCATCAACCACCTTCGCATGGGGAAGGCGTCATCACCCACCAGGAAGTAGGGAACAGGTGTGTCATCGTTGGGCAGGGGTTCGGCAGCAGGGAGTCCCAGGGTGCACCCATCCAATGCTGCTCTGATATTCGTTCTTATAAAGACCCCACCATCTGAGGAGCTACCGTGATTACCCACGTCACAGTAGAGGAACTTGTAGTCGGCGTCTACAATAGCCATGAGCACGATGGAGTAGAAGCCTTTGTAGTTGTAGAATTCTGTACCGGCATTTGGAGGGCATTTGATGGCACAGTGCTTTCCGTCGATGGCACCAACGGTATGTGGGAAATCCCAGCGCTTGGCAAATTCACTGGCAACATCCTTCCACTCCGCCGGTGTCCTGGGGCAACGTATAACCTCCTCCTGGTATTCTGCAATGATGGCTTCGCATGTTGCAGGCACAATGAGGGAGATGGTGTTCCGGCCACACGGAACGCGTACTGTAGGATATGAGTCACCAGTGGCCAGGTAGCGGAGTGTGATTGCAATCCTCAGCCCAGGTGACAAAGCATCCCTCCAGAAGGTGTCCTGCTTCTCTACCCTAGGCCCGACACGTGCCACCAATTCCCTAAACAGGTGGACGTCCACACGTAGGAAATTCCGGAATCCTTTGGGGTCCTCTCTCTTAAGCTCCTCCATAAGTTGTTCGTACACACCGAACTGTGGCCGTCTCAGTAGCCACCTCCTAGCCCAAACTCTCATTCGTGGCCTTTCCCCTTGACGTCTTTCTTCAGCCTCCTTCTCCTCCAGCTCCTCGAGGTCTAGGAGACGCATCTGCATTTTCAGTATGAGCACAGCTGCCGCTCTCCGCCTCCTGATGGACATGGTGTGTTGGTGGGTGGGTGGGTGGGTGGGTTGGGCTGTATCCTGCAGAGTACGTCCGTCCGTGGTGGTGTTGCGTGGTGTGAATAATGGTGCCAGTGGGGGCCTCTTTATATATGTATCCTGACACTCGCCAACACTCGCACACACTCGTGTTAGACTCCCATACACTCCTGTAAACTTCCTGTAGACTCGCGTTCATCTCGTGTAAACTCATGTAAACTCGTGTAAACTCCTGTGACACTCGTGTAGACTCCCGAAAACTCGCACTATTCGTACCCTGGAATTTGACCGTTATTTTTCAAATTTTGGCGGTGCGTGTTGGGGTCGTGTTACACTCGCCGACACTCGCGGATACTCCTGTAAAGTCGTGTAAACTCGTGTAAACTCATGTAAACTCGTGTTATTTTCGTGTTACATGCGTGTATACTCGCAGCAGATGCTACTCGCGTTGGGTTCGGGCTCCATCATGGTGAGTATGCGGCGAGTGTGACTCGCGTTGGCCTCGCGCTCCGACTCGCCTATGTGTGAACCTACCTTTAGCACCATTACTTAATTCTAGAGTAGCCCCTTGGCCTGTCATCGAGAGTGACGAGGCTGGGCATGACGAGTCTCTACGACAGCAACGTTATGTACATCGAGAGAGACAGAGGGAGCAGCCCAGTATCGGGGAAGGTCATGCATTGCTCCGGGAGCATTTTTTTTTTTTTTTTCTATATTCCAACTTACTTCCTCTTGGGCATAGGCTGAGAGCCTTAACATTCACCGCTTTACAATGAACAGTGAAGCCTGTGAGGTCTTGTTCCAGTCTAGGGAGTGAGACATGTGAAGCACATAGAGTACAACGAGCACCTGCCATCTTGCCTTCACATGAGGCACGGTGCTCACTCATGGCCCGAAACGACCCCATCTCTGAAGCCACCTCGTTCCCGTGCTTCACTGTCTCAACCCATACACTCGGACTCTCACACTTACACACACACAACGCCACCTGTTGAGCAGATAACTCACCAGGCATTGCACCCCTATAGCATATTTTGAATATGGGAATATTCATACAGTGCTATTTAATCAGGGAACAATGAGGGTATTTTATTGACGTTTCGGTGGGCTTGTGGTAATGCTCTGATACAGCACAAATTCCATCCCAATAATATCTTCCCATTGATACATTGGGATTTGAACCCGGGACCTTTGGATTACCAGGCCAGTGGCAAATCAGGCCAGGCCAGTGGCAACCAGTTAGATCGCTTGGCACCCTCAGATATACGTCGGTTGCAACTAGAGGACCCTGAGCTCCAAACGTGTGCTAATGGAGCTGTAGAGCTCGACGAGGACGGTGATGCACAGCCAGGAGATTTTTTGTATTTAGAAGACATCCTCTATAGGCGTTTTCAAGACCCCAAACGTAGTTGGCAAGAGGGGTCCGGAGTAGTGGACCAGTTGGTGGTGCCACGGGAGTGCAGGGATAGCCTACTGAGGTTGGCGCATGACATACCACTGGCAGGACATTTACGGGTGAGAAAAACGGTGGCGGCTTTAGAAAAATTGTTTTGGTGGCCGGGGTTGAAGGGGCAGGTGGTAACCTGGATAGCAAGGTGTCATACGTGCCAGAGGGTTTGGAAAACCTAACCAAACAAATCCGAGAGCCCCGTTGCACCCCATTCCTGTCAGTGGACCGCCCTTCAGTAAGGTCATCATTGATATGGTCGGACCCCTACCCCCTACTAGTGCCGGTAATAAATTTCTAGTAACTATCATGGATGTGGCCACTCGTTATCCTGATGCATATCCAATGAGAAATGGCACGGCGAAAACTGTTATCCGGAACCTGCTCTGGTATTGCTCGCGGTATGGTTACCCGCAAGAGGTGCAATCGGACCAAGGTTCTAGTGTTACATCTAATCTGTTCAAACAAACTATGATTCAGCATGGCATCAGCACTGTCGTCTCTTCTGCGTATCACCCGGAGAGTCAAGGGGTGTTGGAGAGGTGGCACCCCACGCTGAAAAGCATGCTTCGATGTTACTGCGCAGAGAATGGAAGGGATTGGGACCTTGGTCGGCCGTATGTTTTGTTCGCGGCAAGAGAAGTACCTGGCGAGAGTCTCGGTTTCAGTCCGAATGAGCTTGTTTTCGGGCATCAGGTGAGGGGTCCTCTCCACATGGTGAAGGAGATGTGGGAGGGCACTAGGCATGTTGTTCTGCGAGATGAGTTGCGGCCTCTTGTTCCTGAGCGACGGGAGGAGTTGTTCACTAGGCTGTGGCAGTCCGTCCGCATGTTTGTTGCTTCTCCAGGCCTGATGTACGGGGTAAAATCCGACATGGAGGCTGGAGACAGTGCAAGGCTCGAGTTGGTTCCCTACCGTGTGAATCCTGCTCGACAGCCTGTTGTGAAGGTGGAGCTGGACAGCGTGTGGAGAGGGGGTCTGAGGGATGAGGGATATTGTGAGTGGTCGTTGCCAGTGGCTTTGCAACCTGAGTTTGGTGGCAGAGTCCGTGTGTATGTTGATTGCAAGAGTGTGGAAGCATTATCTCTGACAGACGCCTATCCATTACCCAGAGTTGACGACACCATAGACCGCTTCGGGGCTGCCTCGCTCATCACGAAGGTAGAACTAGTGAAGGGTTATTGGCAGGCCCCGTTGCCGGAAAGAGCGAAGAGAAGTGCCAGTCTTGCGATGAACTGGACAGTTTATCAGTGTCAGGTGTTGTTGTGCTGCCGGAACACAAGTTGGATGTGTGGCATGCTAAGGGCACTGATAATGTTTTGGCTTTGTTTGCAGGAGAACCCTCGCTGTTCAGTCAGTGTCTGTCGTGGGTGGAGGATCCGGGGTAGGCTACCACAGTATGTTGGTATAGCCTCCTGTCTTGGCTCGCGGTGTATTTTTGCGCTGGTGCTTGTTGGCACGCGTGTGTAGCATCAGCGTAGGGTCGCAGGGCAGGAGTTGTTGGCTTTGATTAGAAGAAAATTAGTAGCCGCCAAAAACAACATTAAAATAAAATATGAAAAAATTAAATAAAAACTCTTTCTTTTTAATAATTAATTTTAAGATAATATTGTAGCTGAGTACTGAGTGCAGATGATTTTCCCTAAGTAGGCTGTGCTTCTTAACACCTTACGAGCGGCCTATGCGGTTTATTTATATGTACCGCCCAGCGGGGTGTTTTTAGCCAAAATAGGGCTGTTTACGTGATCATTTTCATGCCTAAATAAGACCCAGAACGTAAAACAAGTACCTATCCCTGAAAGGGCATAAACAGAGCTTTCGAATGACACCATAACGATCCTTTTATGATGGCTAGTTTTCTTGCAATAACCGTGCAACGCGAGTGCAAAAAGCATGTAATTCGGTACTTTCCCCATATAATTCAGTATGTAGCGAGTGAGAGAGGGAGGAGGGAGCTGAGATTCGTGTCAGTAGGTTCGCCGCGGTGGTCTGGAGCAGTCATACGCTCGCTAGTCTCCTGCCACCACTTGTCTCTCTCTCTCAGCAACATTACGTGCTGAAATTGCCACTCGACCTATGTCGAGCGCCGCCACATAGTCCAGCTTTATTAAATACGACTTATGTGGTGAGCCGCTAATTAAGGGTTAAAGCTCGCTCTGGGACCACAATGTTATGAATTAATGTATTATGTCCAGGAAGGGTGATAAGATTTGTTTTTGTTTTATATAAATGTTGTTGTATTTTTTTTAGGAGACTGAGCTTGCATTCCATGAGTGGCAGAGTGGTTAGGAGTGGCAGATTCTAGCGACATTCTGCCTGTTCAGATATTGGCTCATAGTTGAGTGTCCCATATCTTGGGGGGGGTGTGATGCCTCCCGGCGCTGGCAGAATGGTTGCGTGGGGCATTGCAGCTCGCTAGCGCTCGCCAGGATGGGGGGATAGGCTACAGTTGTCCTAGAATGATCTGCTTTATTTCATTAGGGTCGTGTTGCCACAGACAGTCTAGAAATGGTCTTTGTTTTGGTCTGTGACCGCGCCTTATATTTTATATTCGCTATAATATAAATGTTGCTTGTGTGGGAGGCGAGCGAGGGAGTGTGAGGGAGTACACCCGGCAGCGAGGTGAGCTATGACGCGGCTCGCTTGGGCGCTGATGGCGTTGGCGGCCGGGTGGTCAACTAGTCCCTTCCCGTCGCGGCCGCATGTTTTTTACCAGCTCAGAGCTTGCCTGACACGCGTATCGTCTACATCCTTTGCAATTCTGTCCCCCATACTCGCCACTTTGCATACTATTTCTCTCTCTCGACTTCTCCTTTCTCATTCTCTAATCTTTATTAAACTCAACATCCCTTCTGGTTTCAGCACAGACGTTCACCGTCGGCCAGTCGTATTGTACGCGAAGCTCTCAGATATTTCCATGTATTAGATTAAGGAGGTATTATGCTTTATTGAGGGTTAGAGAGACGGACCTTTCCTTATGTGTCCTCTCTCGGGAAGGTTGTAGACCGGTATATGTCTCCCTGGCAAGGTGTTGAGTGATTCTGCTTGGTTATCTAAAGCTAGACTGGGGGGTAAGGTTACTGTGTCGTTGTCTCCGATGTGTGCAGTGTTAGCTAAGCCCTGCACGACATCGACAGGTACTGTGGGAGCCTAAGTTGTCTTCGGGTGGGTTTACTCTGCAAGCCCAGCGCTGTGGTGTGAGAGGGCCATAGCCTATCCCTCACAACATAGTGCTGCCTCTTTGTGTTGACTTCTGAGGGATCGCCAGGATAGAACTAGGTACTAGAGACCTAGATTTATCAAGAGAGCATCCCCGTCAAATAACGTAATCTTCATTATACCACCTTCGAACAACGTTAGGCTACGAGCCGCATGCTCACCCATTGTTGCCCTGCCTTTATACCCCAGCTAGACTGTATTAACTGAGCAGACACTGGTTAGAGATAAGCCCCCATTATTATATGTATGCAGCATTATTATTCACTGCACTTTTGAGCCGAGGTTGTTGTTGAGTTGCACAACCCTAGTAGGCTGTTGCGTTGTGTCACGAAGCATTTCTTTAGTTGTCGAGCATTACTACCTTTGCGCAGCCTTTATTATTCGCCTGCCTATTATTACTAAATGTCCTAGTATTTATTGTGACCCGTATTCTGCATTATAATTGTTCAAGATTCTTTACGAACATCTTCCCAGCATCAGACTTATTTCAGAAGTTTCCAGTTGATGTTGCAGGACTAGCATTGCACTTTCCTTAATACAGGAGTGCCAGTTATTTGAGTATCTACCGTAACGTTAATTAATCACGTTAACTATCTTTTCTTTGTGTAACCTAATCGAGTAATCTTTTACTGTTTGAGAATAGGCTGTTTCATCGAGCGTCAGCCTAGTGTGTGTGCACCAGTTACCGAGTCATAGGATACCTCGTTGTCCAGGCACGACTCAGGGCGGTAATGGTGTTTTGTTTTCCAGTGTTTAAAGGCAGGGGTTGGATCTAGTGTTACCGTTGTTGCATTTTCCCATTATCTAGTCCAATGTTGAAGAGCCCTGTGTCTTTGAGAACCTGGATCGTAACATTATCTAGTAATATCGTCGGTTATTTATATATGTGACTGTTTGAATTTCGGTATCAACATAGCCAAATTGATGCTTAACCCCTTCTTTACCGGATGTCTTTTTAGTTTTATATTAGCTATATTTAGACGATTGTGTGCAGTTTATGAAGGATACGTAGTAGTACAAAGGGTTAAGTGAGATAGTTCGAAGCTTCTTAATTGCTGGTTACCCCTTTTAAACTTAATAACATTGTCTAATAGTTGCCAGAATAGAATGAAAAGGATGTCACCGGTACAGAAGGAGTTAAGTGTGAATGTACATGTTTGGGAATCTTTCCAACACTGTACTAGCTTTGCTGACTCTGCCCTTAGGACATGCAAGTTTCAATTTGGTATATTACTCATCATTGTTATAATAATAAAATTATCCCCCATCAAGAAGTAAGGGGGCCTTCATCTTATGGTGGAGGAAAATAAGAATATGCCCCACGCATCCTACTGTGTGTCGTACAAGGCGACTAATAGGGGGAATGGGGGTAGATTGTAGGCACCAATCAAATAGGGCTATACCCAGGAGAGGCTGTAGGCATTTGATAAGGTGTCACTGGAACTCCTGTTTCATTTGCTTGGCCTCTCTTACTGATTCCCTTTGTGCCTCATTTACACTGAGAGTAGTCCAGCCTGCTCCCACAAACACCTCCTCCTTCTATCTAATTCACTACACTTAACATGCACACAACACATCCTCCTTCCACAAAAAAAATAAAAAAAAAATAAAAAAATATGACGATAAACACACACCAAGCCTTGGAGTCCCCAGAGGGAGAAGCCATAAATGCCCCCACACCCGCCTGTCCTTCCCCTGACGACCCCTTTAAATGCTTTGGACCACGGCCTGTCGTTCTTACTATCAACTTTTGCAATATTCGCTGCTTTTCCTCTAATTTTCACTCAGTTGAACACCATCTCTCCTCCTACAAACCTGATCTTCTTTTCCTCACTGAAACCTAAGTGTCTGAGGCAACTGCCAGCAGCCCCATCTCTGTATCCTCCTACTTTCTCTAACCTAGTTTTAAAGCCAAAGGCGGGTGTTGTGCATACGTCCACAACAAACTCACTTGCTCTCGTGTTCCCGATTTTGACTCCTCTGAATTCTCAACTGTATGGCTCAAACTATCCTGTCATTCTCATACTAAATATTTCTGTGCTGTCTATCTTTCCCCTAACTCTACCGACTTTCCCAAATTATTTGACTATCTAAACTCTAAAGTGGAACACATTCCATCCATCTCTCCTTTCGCAGAAATGTCCATCCTAGGAGATTATAACGTTCACCACCACCGATGGCTTTCATCTTTTTCCACTGACCAACATATCCTAACATATCTATATCCTAAGTGACCTAGAGCATTTAGTCCAGCAACCCACCCGTGTCCCGGATCGCTTCTTAACTTATTTCTAACTTCTAACCCATCTGCTTATACTATAAATCTTTTCACTCCTTTGGGCTCCTCTGACCATAAACTTATCTCTGTCACCTGTCCTATCTCTCTGGTACGGCCACCCGATCCTCCCAGCCAGCGATGCTTGTGGCATTTTAGTGCTGCCGACTGAGAGGCTCTCCGGCAGTACTTCTTTGATTTCCCATGGAATGGCTTCTGCTTCCGTGGCCGAGGACCCTCAGAGAGTGCTGAACGCATTACCGAGATAACCCTCTCGGGCATGGAAGCGTACATTCCATTTTCTTTCTCTCAGTCTAATGCAAAAAAATCTTGGCTTACTCAAGCTTGTTCTACTGCTGTCCGCAAAAAGGAGGAAGCATTCAAACGGTACCAACACCTTAAATCTCAAGAATCTCATTCTTCCTATGTTTCTGCCCGGAATCAAGCAAAATCTGTTCTTCGACTTGCCAAGCAATAAATGCACTGATAATAAATGCACTGAACTATCCAACTCTAGCTCTTCCCAAGCTTTATGGCATCTAGCCAAAAACCTCTCCAACATTTGTTTTCCCTCCCCTTTTTCACTCTGATGGCACAACCATCACTTCTTCCTCTGACAAAGCTGAACTCTTCGCTCAAACTTTTGCTAGAAACTCCACCTTGGATAATTCCGGTGCTTTTCCTCCGTCTCCACCCCCCTCTCTCCTACTTATGCGTATTATCCTAATCTCTTCTAAAGATGTAGTTTCTATCCTCTCTGGGCTTAATCCACAGGACCCCAGGGCAGGGGCGGACTGGCCATCTGGAGCGCCGGGACTTTTCCCGGTGGGCTGGTCGGTAATATGGGCCGGTCAGTGTATAAAAACAAACAAACAAACCAACTACTACTGCTACTACTACTACTACTACTAGTAGTAACAATAATAATACAAATAATCTCAATTCTTAACTATATACATATGATACAGTAATAGGATACATTATTTTGTATAATGAAACTACATTAGACTATTAGGCCTAGCAGAGAGAGAGAGAGACTCGTGTGTAGGACACATCAACGGTACATGGGTGTTCAAGATTCAGTAGATACGAGACAGTTGGTTTTCAAATGTCTTATTATTAAAATATACCTTACCCAAGACATATACATGTAAATAATAGATGTAGTTCACATTGTGACAATGTTTCTTAAAAATATATTGTAAATGGGTGATAGGACTACCATAAATTTAAATATACAATACGGTCATTTCTTTGTTGGCGAGGTATACGCTTCGCTGCCGCTTGATCAGCCAATGTCAGTTTATTTGAGTGCCAGGCAATGGAAGGAAGTGTGTTACATTCAACTATTGATTGTTCATATTCATATAGTCCCATCTGTGTCTCATAGACTATTAACCTCCTGAGGATCGAAGATGTATTTTAACATTATATTTATATACAGTCGATCCTCCTACTGCACGAGTTTGTGTGTGGCAGTATTTGTTTGTGAGTGCGTCTTGTTTAGCAAGATTTTAACCCTTAATTAGCGGCGAGCAACATAAGTCGAGTTAAATAAAGCTGGACTATGTGGCGGCGCTCGACATAACTCGAGTGGCAATTTCAGCACGTAATGTGGCTGAGAGAGAGAGACAAGTGGTGGCAGGAGACTAGCGAGCGTATGACTGCTCCAGACCACCGCGGCGAACCTACTGACACAAATCTCAGCTCCCTCCTCCCTCTCTCACTCGCTACATACTCAATTATGTACCGAAAGTACCGAATTACCTGCTTTTTGCACTCGCGTTGCACGGTTATTGCAAGAAAACTATCCATCATACAAGGATCGTTATGGTGTCATTCGAAAGCTCTGTTTATGCCCTTTCAGGGATAGATACTTGTTTTACGTTCTGGGTCTTATTTAGGCATGAAAATGATCACGTAAACAGCCCTATTTTGGCTAAAAACACCCCGCTGGGCGGTACACATAAATAAACCGCATAGGCCGCTCGTAAGGTGTTAAAGAGGTCTACATATAAAATAGCAAAATATATCCCGATCAAATTTCGGGCCTTTATAATTTATATAGGCCTACTGAACAAAATCGTGCAATAAACAAGCTACATTATTATTCCCGCCCACTCACCAACTCTCTGCAAACTCTCTCTTCATAGCAAATTTGCATCTCTCTGGCTATTTTATCGCTACTACAATAATCAGTGCTCCTCAGAGCTTTCCTAGTGTATACCACCTCCTCTACGTATGGTACATGGTACCCGTCTTGCAACACAATCCCACCCCTACTATGTGCAACTCTCCAACCCGAATGAAACGTTACTCTCAGTCTTTCCTCTATTCAACAGCTGAGCTCTGTAACTCTCTCCCAGAATCAGTCTTATCCTCCTCCTATGACTTAAATTGATTCAAACTCAGTGTGTCCAGTCATTTTAGCTCGAACGTCCCCTCACTCACATAGAACAAAAAATAGCAGTGTGTCTAAATGTTTAGTCAGATCATCAAAACAAGGAGTTAAACCCACTAGGCTATTTGCTGCAACATATGGAATATGATTTATTTTTTGTCCTTAGCAGAATATTTAGGCCTAATCATGGTAGCATATGTGTTTGTCAATATCAATGAGGTAGAAACAATAATAATGCTATTGTATATTATTCAGGTTACACTACCCTTGAGATTTAGGCCTATATGAAATTCTGAAAGCATAGTGATATTTTGAGACAGTATACCTATTATGGAATTCCCCAGGCCCCAAAGACAGAATTACATATCCTAGTACTGTTTTATCCTATTAGGCTACTGGCTGTGCTGATATATATTTTATGTTTCTATAATTTGTTACCGGTACCGTATCTCCCATACTTTTGAAGAGAAGTAATTTTTGAAAAAAAAAAATTCAGATCACAACTTATTAAGATAAATAATTTAAATATTTTTTTTTCCTAAATGATCTATAGGATTTTTTTTTTACCCAACATTATTGTATCTCTGTTGTACACCATATTCACTCTTTTAAGTACGGTATCGTATAAATTGGGATTTTTTTTAACTCTTGGTAGGTCTCAAATTGCCTCTAAAGGATGCTCATTTTCTAAAAAAATCCTGGGTCCCCCCCCCCCCCCCCCAAGCTGCAATGGCTCGCTTTGCTCGCCACCCACACCATTTTCATGGGGCTGCTAACATCCAAAAATGCCCGGGCTGCTTTGACAGCCCAGTCCGCACCTGCCCCAGGGATGCACGTGATTCCTCGGCAATGTATGTAACGCTAAACCCCAGCGCCGTAGCACCTGCGTCAGAAATGTCGACCTTATATACTCGTCGTATGGTAGCTAGAGGCTTGAGGATGGTATGGGATATACCTTATGATATTGTCGAATAGTGGCGGTACTCGGCAATCCCCAAGTCCAAACGCGCGGGTGAGTACAGGCAGATAGGGAAAGCCAGTTTACCCAATTATCTCCCTGCCACTTTCGAGCTTATTTACTCTTGTCCTATGGTAGCTATAGGGTTCAAATTTGTATGGGATATACCTTATGATGTTGCCCAATAGTGGCATTACTTGGCAACACCCAAGTCCAGCCGCGATGGGGAGTGGGGACAGGGACGCACAGGAGGGGGGATTAAGCCAGTTGTCCTGTTTAGTTCACGAGTGTCGGACCTACCTCGTCGCCTCGCGATGTTGTAACAAAGGGAATAGAGTGTGTATCGCTCCCCTACGGCTCCCCATGATATAGTTGACTCCCACCAATTGGGGAAGAGGAGGAGGAGAATGACCCCGACCCCATGGCATTTCTCAAAATTCGGCCAGGCCATCGTAGGGGTCAGAAGAGACGAGCTGAGAATGAGAGTGTCTCATGTTCCTATGTAAGTGGTCTTCCCCAACGCCTGCCTTTACCACCACCTCCCACACTCTCCCCACCTCCCACACTCTCTCCACTAAAAATATAATGTCAAAACCCATATTTCTAAGTCAAAAGTGCTTAAAACAATGTGTAAAACTCATATTCTAACTATAAAACATACGATACAGTATAAAATCAATAAACAGAGTACGTGAGAGAGGCATAATAAAAGTGAAAGTGTGATGGGGAGTCGGGTGTCAGTCAGCTGGCCATGTGGGTACGTGCGTGCATCCAGGGCCAAGATGGCCGCCAGTCCCCATGGTAACCAGGACGCGCGCGGGGCTTGCCACTCGTCGGCACTTATAAAACTCGAATCTATGCACTTATCACAGTGTAACTTCACCTACAATGACATTATGTGATACATGTTGCTAATATATGAACTATGAAGGCACACATGATGCTTGGGTGGTGTAAATAACCGTCACTCAAAAACTGGACGCATCGTACATCTGCCATGCTGCCTCGCTCAGCTGTGGGGTGCCGGCATGGGATGTTTGAAGAGGCGCCCGGCACCAGCTGATGGTTGAGGCCCCTCCCCCCCCTTAGGACCCCCAACCCCAAATGAGCGAGGTGAGTTTTGCTTTTTTCTCATTTCTAACCTATTTAAGCTGTTTTAGGGAAGAAACAAAAACACAAATCTGCTGGTCCTACATTGTATTTTTATTATTAATTAGCTGGTGCTCAATGGGTTAATACTAAGAAGGAGAACAGTCTTGACGCTGTTCCTCCAGTTGTACTAAAAAAACTGATCTTCCGTGCTGACCCCCTGCCTAGGCAAACTCTTTCGTCTCTGTCTCTCCTCTAATGTCTTCCCTTCTTACTGGAAGTTTGCTCTCATTCAACCTGTCCCAAAGAAGGGTGACTGCTCTCAACCCTCCAACTATCGTCCAATTGCTCTCATCACTTGTGTCTCTAAAGTTTTTTAAACTATTCTTACTTCAAAATTTCTTAAGCATTTCTCTTCTCATAATCTACTCTCAGATCACCAATATGGATTCCTTAAGGGTCGCTTTACTGGTGATCTTCTTTCATATCTTACTAACACTTGGTCATCCTCCTTTCGGGACTTCTGTGAGACCTTTTCTATTGCACTAGACATATCGAAGGCCTTCGATAGAGTTTGGCACAAATCTTTAATTTATAAACTACTCTCCTTCGGTTTCTATCCCTTCATCTGTGCCTTTGTCTCTAATTTCCTTTCTGGCCATTCCATAGCTGTGGTTGTGGACGACCATCGCTCACTTCCTCAACCTATCAACTCCAGTGTTCCTCAGGGTTCTGTCCTATCTCCTATTCTCTTTCTAATTTTCATAACTGATCTTCTCAACTGTACCTCCAGTCCCATCCATTCATACGCAGACAACTCTACCTTACACTATACTCAATTAGTTTTCCAGAACGCCCCAGCCAGCAATCCCTCAAAAACAAATGTAGTTTAGTCATACAACACTTACTGTATATTCTAATCAAATTACTATTTCCGATGGGGGCAGAGAAAACCTTGTTGCCTTTAAATTTTAAAGCGCGAAGCTATGGTATTTGAAACGTCCCGCCAGGCAAAGGTTTCTTGGGTTATTCCTGACAAAAATTGTCATTTTACCATATATCATAGCTATTTATCCATATGCGCTTATTTTACTTTTAATATGAACATATGAACATTGAAAAGCAATAAAACAAGTGGTAACAGCAATTGGCTGGTGAAAATTTTATATTTTTGCCCCACGGTCATAATTTGACCCGGACCGGCGAGAGAAAAACATCCTCCCTCTCTCATGTTTTGCATGGTACTGAAAGACAAGGGGAGGTCTGAGACTGTCTTAGAGGGTCGGAGATACACTCCCCCATCCTCACCCCTCTCTCCCAGCCGTCCTCGCACGAAAATACTCGATAACTATCGGGAACCATAGGGAAAATACCGGATAATTGAGGAAGGGGGAAAAGAGCGGGGGTGGGGTGGGGGGGTGGGGGGGTGCACACACATATGTGGAGGAGTGATAGCAGGTATGGAGGGAATTATCTCATTTAACCCAGGAACGGCGAGAACACTCTTAACCCGTGGAGCCCCGGCTAGTTTTGTAATGTTTGCGCACCAGAACCCGGCCGGTTTTCAAAAAATGGTTTTATTCCAGAAACAATAGCGAATGGGTTAGGAATGAAGGAAAAACCACGAAAAACCGCTCAAAAAGCTTTAAAAATGGTCTTACAGAGCCCCCGAAAACGGATTTTACAAGAGTAAAAAATTGAAGGCAATTATCCCAATAAAACAGGTTATTGCGCGCTCGCGCGCACGCACGTGGACTTTGAGAGTTTTCAACCATCGGCACGGTTGCGTGGAATAGGTACACAGTTCCCATACAAATCTGAGCCCTCTTGAGTTGCTATACCTGAGGTTACGGTCGGCGCAATTAGGGTGACGCATTAGGCGCGTCTCTGGGGCTGTGCGTTACATACATCGCCGACGCGTCAGACGCGTCGCTGGGGCTGGACGGGTTAAGAGGTTTTGGTGGGCAAAGGCGAGAACATTCTTAACCCTTAACTGGCGGCGCGCAACATATGTCGAGTGAAATAAATTTGGACTAAGTGGCGGTGCACGACAGCTGTCGAGCGCCATTTTCAGCTCGTAATGTTGCTGAGAGAGAGAGCTGAGCGGTGGGACGAGCGTAGTAACCTTATGACCGCTCCCCACGACCACCGTGGACATACTGAACTGTATTCTACTTTCCCCCCTCCTTTCTCACTCGCTACACAGGGAATTATGTAAGGAAATTACCTTATTTCAGTGTTTTTGCACTCGTGTTGCACGATCGTTGCAAGAGAACCAGTGGTCGTACAAAGATGGTTCGGGTGTCATTGGAGAGCTCTGTTTACGCCCTTTCAGGGATAGACATTTGTTTTACGCTCTGGGTCTTATTTAGGCATGAAAATGATCACATAAACAACCCTATTTAGGGTAAAAAAAAAAACGCTGTGTGGTACGGTCAAATAGACCGCCTAGCTCGCCAATAAGGTGTTAACCCTTCTTTGGCGGCGTGCAACTTATGTCGTGTGAAATAAATATGGACTAAGTGGCGGTTCACAACTTATGTCGTGTGCCATTTTCACCACGTAATGTTGCTGAGAGAGAGAGATAAGTGGTGGGAGGAGAGTAGCAAGCGTATGACTGCTCCAGACCATCGCGGCGGACCTACTGACATGAATCCCACCCTCCCCCACCCTCACGCACTCGCTACATAGGGAATTATGTAGGGAAACTACCTAATTACCTGGTTTTAGCACTCGTGTTGCGCGATCATTGCAAGAAAACCAGCGGTCGTATAAGGATGGTTGGGGTGTCATTGGAAAGCTCTGTTTATGCCCTTTCAGGGATAGATACTTGTTTTACGCTCTGGGTCTTATTTAAGCTTGAAAATGATCACTTAAACAACCCTATTTAGGGTAAAAACACCCCACTGGGGGGTACATATAAATTACCGCCTAGGCCGCTCGTAAGGTGTTAAGAGGTAAGGCTTAAACAAATTAAAACAAAAAGCCCCAGAAGCACTTAAAACAACAACAATAATTGTTTAAATTAGATGATTCCCCTCCTTATTTTCTATCACTCCTCCACATGTGTCAAAATCACCTCCTTCCTCCCCCCCCCCTTTCAATTATCATCTATTTTTCCTCTTATTCCCTTGTTTATTGGTTTATTTACCGTGCCAACATCTCCAATCTGGTTCTAAGGCATGGTCATATGCCTACCGTGTGTGTTGTGTAAGAGAGACCGTGAGAGTGTGACTCAGTCAGGCTTCAGGCCTCGAAAGGGGAGGGTGTTCGTCGCGCCTGTTTCACATTTCATGAATGACCGGTCGGCAATAATTCGCGATTTTGCCCATCTAAACATTATTCCCGCTTGTTTTATTGCTGTTACATACTCTCCGACTCATATGACGCTAGAGCATCATATGGCGGTTTTGACAAAATACTCATATGACGCTAGAGCGTCATATGAACTTATCTTAATATCTCTCTAATAAGTTATATAACGCTCTAGCGTCATATAGAGCTCAGTAAGTTAGGTAAGTTAGATCAAAATCTTTCGAATGGTGGGAACCCCAAGTTCCTCCGACTTCTAACGGTCCCTCAGTGAGATTTTGACAGTTGTGGGAATAGTACCGTGTCGTCCGCCTCCTCGTCAGAAAGTTAAGTATTTATGTTTGGGGGGGTTAATATCTTCATATTGAATGTAAAATAGGCACATATGAATAAGTAATAACAATATTTATTGTAAATTTATGTTTTTTGGCGGGAATGAGACCTAATATCGTCGCCTGGCGGTAGGGTGTCCATTACACACAGCTCGCCTTTAAGGGGTTAATCACATATTGCTTTGTTTTGAGTGCCAGTGGGCTGCTTTGAAAGGCCCTCTTTTATGCCTAAACTCTTAAGAGTCCCGGCGCCTTCGCCCAGTAAAACCTCTTAAGAGATCTGGCACCTTTCCCGGGTTAATGCTTCCAAAAATCAATTTCTCCATCTTACTACCCGTCCGGAACTCCGAGATGACTATCCCTTATTCTTCAACAATACACAAATCACTCCTTCATCTTCTCTCAATATTCTTGGTGTTTCTTTTTCTTCTGCTCTCACTTGGAAGGACCATATTACCAGTCTTGCTAAGGCAGCCTCCCAGAAGCTGGGTGTGCTAAATCGCCTCAATTTTTGTTTTACCCCTGCACAGCTTCTAGCTTTGTACAGGGGCACAGTGCATCCTTGTATTGAGTATTGTTCACATGTGTGGGGAGGATCCTCTCACACTGCACTCCTAGACAAAGTAGAAAGGAAGGCCTTTCGTATAATTAATTCCTTTCCACTCACCAACTCTCTGCAATCTCTATCTCTTCGCCACAATATTGCATCTCTCTCGCAATTCTATCGCTACTACAATAATCAGTGTTCCTCAGAGCTCTCCCAGTGTATACCACCTCCTCTACGTAGGGTACGTGGTACCCGTCTTGCAACACAATCCCACCCCTACTCTGTGTAACTCTCCAACCCAAGAGTGAAACGATACTCTGTCTTTTATTCTATTCAACAGCTGAGCTCTGGAACTCTCTCCCAGAATCAGTCTTTCCTTCCTCCTATGAATTAAATTGCTACAAACTGCGTGTGTCCAGGCATTTTCGCTCGAACGTCCCTTTATTTTGGCCCTGTTACTCTTTCAACTATGGGGGAGGCACTCGCTACAGGCAGTTCTGCCTTTTGTCTCCCTCACTCACATAGAAAAATGAAAAACAACAAAAAATAACACACATTTTGGTGAATTTGTGAGGTTATAGAGCCAGTGTGCATCATCCCCATTGCACTGTACATACTCTTCCAAGCTGTTGGATTGTCAACATGTTACCCGGAATAATCACCAAATATGTGGTATCATGAGAAGCTTTGATTTTTTTTGTATTTAGCCAAACCTCTTATAGAACTGTTTCAGTGTTGGATTCTAGATTGAGGTTACAGACAGAGCTTGCCAAGCCCAATTAAACTATTAGCAGATTTTGATCGCCCCTGCTCAAAATTAGCTCTGTGGCAATCCATCCTTACGTCATTCTTCCCCCAAAGTAAGAAAATTCATGTGAATGGAGTCATAGAGATAGGTTGATAGATAGATAGCTAGAGATAGAGAGAGAGTGTGGGTGGGGGGGGGGGGGGGGGACATATTGCGCCCCATATCAAAACTATATTCTACGTCCTCTAGGATAAGATATTACATTGTGAAGAAGACTGAATGCAAATTGAACACAATCATGTCTACTTTCTCAAACAACGTTGCTAGAGAACATACCAGAGAAGTTAATTTATGTAAAAAATAAGAGTGAACAAATTTGATATAAACGATTGTTAAACCTCTCCATATTTACAGCAATGGCTGCGTGTTGTATTCATAGAGGCATAGGATCTTGCTATGCTCCTAACCGGGGAATAGAGATAGAAAGCAAATATCATGACATAATTTATTGAAAGTTAATTATATACAGCACAAAAGTTTACAAGCATCATAATTATATATATAAAATATACATATTTAATTGGGCATGCAAATCGGTACAATTATTCATATTAGAATATGAAAGGATATTATGAATCCGTTTCTCATCACACGATTATTTAGTACAAATGGTGGATTCAAGAATATAAACAATTATACTGTAAACTAATAACTCACCAAGATGATATAGCTGAAGTACGAATCATAATGATTATCGTAATCTCCATAACGCACTCACCCTCAAGAACGCAGCCACACACACACATAAACGTTCACATACACACAACAACACAAGCAAACCACCTGCTGAGGAACAACAACCAGAATGCTGGGACCTTGTCGACATAGAAAAACAACTAGACAAGATCCAGCACAATCTCCATTCAGGTCCTGATGTGGGCCTAGAAGAAAAATGTAATGGTCTAGCAAAATACATAATGCTACTTCAAGACGAAAATGACTAAATGAAGATTACCATCATCCCCACATAATATAAGTTAGCTTAAAGTCACCTGAATATCAAAAATATCTTAGTAAATAATAAAGTAACTCTTACCTAACAATGGCAAGGCGGTCTGCCCGCCAACCTTTAGCCTACTACTTTCTTTCATCATGTCCTCTCTTTCTCCTCTTCCCTCCCAAAACCCTCTTCTTTTCCCTGTTAGACCCACCTTGGATAAAACAAAAAAACAACAACACAAGCACACTCATACTAATCCACCCATACATAAACACACACATACCTACCAATAGCAAAACACACACACGCACACACACGCAAATACGGATAATAACACGCACACATACCAATACACAGACAAATTTATACCAACAAGCAGACACACACCAATAGCAACCTGCAAACACACAATACCAACAGCAACGCATATACATTCAACAACACACACACAACCATTAACAACAACACACCCACATCAGCAGCACCACATACACATCAGCAACAGCAGCACTACACACACATCAACAGCACCACACCCACATCAACAGCAGCACACCCATAACAGCAGCACCACATAGGCCTACACATCAGCAACAGCAGAACTACACACACATCAACAGCACCACACGCACATCAACAGCAGCACACCCATAACAGCAGCACCACATAGGCCTACACATCAGCAACAGCAGCACTACACACACATCAACATCACCACACGCACATCAACAGCAACACACCCATAACAGCAGCACCACATAGGCCTACACATCAGCAACAGCAGCACTACACACACATCAACAGCACCACACGCACATCAACAGCAGCACACCCATAACAGCAGCACCACATAGGCCTACACATCAGCAACAGCAGCACTACACACATATCAACAGCACCACACGCACATCAACAGCAGCACACCCATAACAGCAGCACCACATAGGCCTACACATCAACAACAGCAACACCACACACATCAACAGCACCACACGCACATCAACAGCAACACACCCATAACAGCAGTACCACATAGGCCTACACATCAGCAACACCACACACATCAACAGCACCACACGCACATCAACAGCACCACATACACATCCTTGAACATCAACACGCACACACACAGTAATATCAATAAACACACTCAAACACACCTCCACGAATCACCCAGTAATAATAATGATATATTAAATCCAGGTAATGGCTTTGTTAAGAGAAGGCAGGCCGTTTTTCTAGACCCCCTTCTCCCTAATGTTTAGCCCCACTAGTTTTGAGATTGTAAGACGTTCGGCCCATTACTTGGGCGATTTTAACACCTATCGCCCCATTTCGTTGTCAATTTTAAGACCTTTCGTGCCATTTAGGTGTCGATTATTTCCTGGCTAGCGATAGCGAGCCTGCAATTTTAAGAGGAACCGGCCATCGGCCGGAAGATTTTTCTACCGAAAAATGTACAAATTTATCTTGAAGGGGGGTCTAGGGGGTGTTTTTCTAAGCTTGATGGAGGTCTAGGGAGAAAACTAAAACAGTATATGAATACTAGAATTAATAGACCAAACAAACGGTCTGCCTCCCCTTAACTCCAGGTAATGGCTTTGTTAACTTCACCCGAGGCAGGAAACCTCTCTTTTTTCAGTGTTGGAGGGCAGACATTGTAGTGCTTGGGGCTGGAACGCAGGGGGGCTGCCAGGAATATGTAAACAAACAACAAATCCGGCCAGGGAGGGAGAGAAGAAAACTATATGTGGTGGTGTTGCTCTGAGCTATAATAATAATAATAATAATAATAATAATAATAATAATTATTATTATTATTATAATTAAAACAATAAATAATAATTATAATAATATGTTTAGTTGTTTTTTCACGTGTAGCTCTGAGGGAGTATTCTAAGTAAAGTAGCCTATAATATTTATTGTTAACTACGAGGTCACATGCGACCTTTGCAGTTCGGGGTGTATAGCGCCGTATTATTATTTGTAGTTATTTATTTTTCTTCTTAGAATCTCAGTTCATATCCTTCCTGTTCTGTTCTCGGATCTTCCACAACATGTAGACGATCTCCTTGGCTCTCTCCTTGTTTTCTTCTTCAAATAATAAATGTTCCATTACTTTATTTTCTTCTTCTATGTATGGCTGATGTAGAGCTGGTTCCTTCACTCTTTGTTGCATGTATTCAGGACACCATCAACTAAAATGTTTAATATCCTCTCTTTCTGCACCCCCCCCCCCCCCCCCAGTATATCTACTTCTATCTTTGAGGTTCATATTGTTTGTCCTACTTCTATAATATATAACTGCTGCCTGTGTATTATCATATACAGTATATACCTCCTCTTCTTCCTTTATTTCAGTTTTAAATTCTCTATAATGCAGACGTTAAATCTAGGAGGAATAACCTTTAAAAATATTAATATTGAGGAGATAAGGAGGAGGGTTGTGGAATGGGATACAGAACAGTAGAAAGAAGAGTTAGGACTAAAAAGTAGCTTAGAAATATAATATATTTCTAAGCTACTTTTTAGTCCTAACTCTTCTTTCTACTGTTCTGTATCCCATTCCACAACCCTCTTCCTTATCTCCTCATTATTAATATTTTTAAAGGTTATTCCTCCTAGATTTAACGACTGCACATATTTTCTTATTTCTACTGTCCAGGGATTTTTTATTTATTTTTTTAATCTTTCTTCTGTAATTCTTCTCAGTAGATCATTACCCTCTACTCTAATAAATCATTTAGATATTTTATCTTCCCTTCCAATAACCTTGCTTCCATTGTTGATGACCCTAGGTCTCCTCTCAGAGTTACTTTCTGTGCATATCTAGGTGCCCCTAATATATGTATGTACACTTTATTGTCCGCTACTTGTAATTTATGTATTTCTGTTTTTGTAAATTCTATAATATTAGAACCATACAGGACCGACGGGAGCACCACACTCTTCCAAAATGTTTGGCTACTATAATTACTACTATTGTTGTACCGACTACGTCTTTTTAACTTTCGTCTACCTATAATTAGACGTTTTTGTGCAGTTTAAGGAGGATCTGTGGTAGTAAAAAGGGTTAAGTGTGATAGTTCGAAGCCTTTTAATTGCTGGAGGCCCATTTCAAACAATAAAATTGTCTAACCGTAGCCACAATATAATGAAAAGGATATCACCGGTACTGAATGGATTAATATCTCCATTTCAATATTCACTGTTACCGCAGTTTTAGTTTGCTTTTCACTAGGCCTTGCTTCATCTTTAAGGGGTGGTGGGTTTCCTTTCTGGGCACCCTTCTCGCTCGTGTTTGGCCCAATTACTTTTGAGATTTTAAGACTTTCAGCCCATTAGTTTGGGCATTTTAACACTTTTCGCCCCATTTCCTTGTCAATGTTAAGACATTTCGGGCCATTTAGGTATCGATTTTTTCCTGGTGAGCGATAGCGAGCCTATAATTTTAGGAGAAACCGGCCTTCGGCCGGGACATTTTTATAACGAAAAATGTACAATGTATCTTGAAGGGTGTTTTTTTTTTTTTTTTTTTTTTTTTTTTTTTTTTTTTTTTTTTTTTAAAGCTTGATGGAGGTCTACTGTAGGGAGGAAACTAAAAAAATATATAAATACATGACTAAATAGACCCCAAAATAATCCCTGCCTCCCTTTTTTATATTGAATGTTTGATTAACTTATATATTACTGCCCTGGGTAAACCTGACTTTTTGGACCGACAGCAATTTCAGTAAGTTTTAGTTTGTATTTTATAATTTTTCCTTCAGATCTAGTGTTGTTTTATACTGAAGAGGAGCTGAAATGAGTATTTATCCATTATCCAACAATCTAAAAACACGCCCCCCACTAGTGGGGAGGGCTATGAAGTTCAGGGAAAATGAGGGGTTAAAAGCGTAAAAATACAATAATATAGCGTTTTGTATCAAAACTTGGGTCGGGTTTTCCCAAATTGCAAACCCATAAAACCCAATTTTGTGAATACCGGAGCCAACTTTTGACGAAAGCTGGCTCGGATTTCACGGGGTGGAGTGGGTATCGTATGTTATAAAAATAGTCAACTTTGGGAAGATATTAGCCTAACCTAACACCCTTACCTAACCTATCCTAGTATTATGGGTGGGCCCCCACATCCCCGCTGGTTGGGTTAGGCTATTATTTTTTTTTTTTTTTTTTTTTTTAGTTAATGTGCTAGGCTATTAGCCTAACCTAACAACCTTACCTAACCTAACCTAGTATATGGGTGGGGGCTGCTGCCCACACACCCCCGCTGGTTGGGTACTGGCTCAAAAACGTATTGTTTTACAGTATACTGTATGTTAGCGTTTTTCTTTTTCTTTTCTCCCTTATAACACATTTCAGCTCTTAATGACATATAGCAATGATGTATATGCTCTACCGGACCTATTAGGCCTAAAAAGATCGATGGGCTAACTGTCGGTCCAAAACATCAGTATAACCCTGCCCTGTCGTCGACGTAGTTCAGAAACAGTGTATTGCTATCTGTCCAGGCTGTACTTCTGGCAAGGTGTGTTGACTGTCAGTTGACAAGCTCATGTTTGTTTTATTGCAGCATACAATGTATTTAATTTAATGATATATATATAGTAATAGGCTTTTTTTTTTACTTTCTCAATTTTCTCTACATCTGGATTTTAGTCTTTATTGATATTTGTTTTTCTGTTAAACATAGTATTTGTTTACTTTGTTATCTCTCAGGTTCTGTATCAGTTATTACGTTAGACAGTTTTCATTTTCATAATTTCGTATGCCTTGTTACTTAGTTGTTTTATTCTACATTATGTATATTTTTACTTTTTCTTTGCCTTTTCTATAATCATATTGGGGTTTGTTTCTTCCATTTACTTCCTATTTCCGTATTTTTTGTGTTCTTCCTGTATTGTACATACTTCAATGCAAATCCACACACTGCCTCTCCTCAACTTCTCCAGATCATCAACAATGTCAAGAACATTGTAATAAGCAGAATCATCAGTAACCCGGCGTTCGACAAAATGATCAGGTTAGGTTTTCTCCCTTCACAGAACTTTGTGATGCCGTGGTATTGATTTCTTAGGCGAGAGTGAGGAGAGACGCTATATGAGCTACGGTGCCTTGAATACCTCGCTGAAATTGGATTTGTAACCTATCTGATGTAGGGAGGAAGGGCGGGACTGTATGGTGGTGTATGGTGATGAGGCTTTGTGTGGGGGTCAATAAGGTCTTAGAAGAATCAGAATCATATTTTTTTGTTTTTCAATTTTACAATAGTTGTTCCTGGTAGATGTTTGCAGTAGTCATAATATAATTATTAATTACACATCGTACATATTTATCATATATAATCAATCAAATTCATATCATCACCAACCCACCAAGTAACTTACAAATAAACCTTATTAATGAAATCAATTAATTTAAAGAATACTTGTGGTATTTCAAGGATTCAAACCTAGGATATTCACACCGAAATCAAGCTCACTAACCATTACGCTATCAAGACAGTTCAATAAGCACAAGCTCACGATATATTATCCATGCTCAAATACTAGATATTAATCTACGAATGTACCTACAATTATACGAATTATTACGAATGTAACTGCACAATTATAGCCTAGTGATTACAAGATTGGAAGGGGTAATTAATGGGGCCTTAACCACAAGGGATGGTCTCGCTAATAATAACTCCTGAACCTAAATAAATCTATCTACTATTTAACAAAAAAATAATAATAATAAATAAATATACGAATCCTGTGTTAACGATACAAACTAAACTGCTATCCATAAACATAAGATTTTAGTTGCTTTTCAAAAGATGCAAACTTCAGGTATCCTTTATGATAAATGGAAGACTGTTCCAGAACTTAGATGCAGCGACAAAGAGGGACATGTCCTCCAAATGCGTGTTTGTTTTTGGAACATAAAGAAGCTGCTTTTGTCGGGAGTGAAAAGAGCCAACTTGGTATTTGCATGTTTACAATGTTAGCTCTCTGGGGTTTGCTATAGCCCCTTTCCCACATACACTTTTTTCATCGGCGATCCCTCACGGTTGCCCATAATCTTATGAAGTCGTATATAAATTGTGTATAATCTCATGACTCGCCGATGGATCTCATGCGTCTCATTAGTCGTGTAAGACTTTGGAAAGTTCAAAAGAACTCATGACTAGTTACGATTCTCACAATTCATCGTAAGCCTTGGCGACATCTTGCCAAATATTTGCCGATGCATTGGCAAATAGTCTTATGCATCGACGATGGTCTCTCATGGCCAAGCTTTACAAAAATTGTTACGCCGATATAATCCATCGTACGACGATTTGTGTGACGGCAAACCAATCGGCAGGCAATCTGCAACATATAAGACGGTTATCGGTTATCGCAAGACTTGCCGAAACTATACCCGGGCCTGGAATACTCAACACGAGGGTGCACGATGGTGCACGAGGTTGTTATGCGCGATTCCATGTGATTGCCATCGTCGATGCTTGAGACACATATCGGTGATTTACACAAGACTGTGGTGGTGGTGGTTGTGGCTGTGGTGGTGGTTGTGATGGTGGTTGTGGTGGTAATGGTGATGCATGGCCGTAGTGATGGTGTATGGTGGTGGTGGTGTATAGCCGTGGTGGTAGTTGTGGTAGTCATGGTTGTTTGTTGTTCATATGGTGGTTGTGGTTGGTAGTTGGTAGGGAGAGTGTGTGGTTGTGGTGGTAGTTCGGTGGTGGTGGTTGTGGTAGTTTGGTGGTGGTCATGGTTGTGATAGTTTGCTGGTTGTGGTGGCTGGCAGTGGTGGTAGTATCTTGATGGTAATTGTGGTAGCTTGGTGGTGGTTATGTTGGTTGTGATAGTCTGTTCTGGTTGGTGGTGGTTGATCGTTGCGGTGATTGAAGGGAGATTATGTGTACAGTTGGTCAAAGTTCCAGCTGACCCACCCTCGCTCTGGGGCTCGAAGAATTATCTGGTAATACTGGTGTAGAAAGGAGGTGTGTCTTACAAAGATTGTGATTGGTAGATCTGATTTCGGCTATATCATTGTTAGAACATATGCTAAAGTAAGCCTATCTCAAATAAACATGCATACATGCTATGTATGATCCAGAACATTCACCCAAAGTTCGTAGATTTGCTTAAATATTCAAGTTATTATATCCACTGATTGGCAATTACACCAGTATTGCCAGCTAATTCTGCGAGCCCCAGAGCGAGGGTGGGTCAGCTGGAACTTTGACCAACTGTACGTGCTCTGTATCGGGGCGCAGTGCGCCACTGTATTGAATACCGTAAACTCACGCAAGTTCGGACATTGACTTTACAGACCATGATTATATAACACAGGAACTAAACCTAAGATGTGTCTTTATATATATATATATATATATATGTGTATATATACATCATCTAATTATAGCCTATATATATACAGGTATATATATTTTTTTCGCCCAGGAAATAAATATATAGAGTTCAAATAAAAGGAAAACAATATATTAAAATATCCAATGCTAATGTACTGTACGACAGGTTTGGAGAGAGGTATCTTCACCAGGATTCGCACCCACTCACTCCAGGTATATTTGGGAGAGTCGGGCACCGTAACCACTCGGCCATGAGCGGATATAAGGAAAGCAACCTTAGTTGTTATTTGAAGAACCAGGTTATATATTCTCGTGGAGGCTTATGCCTTCGAACTCACCACGTGTTCGAAGGCATAAGCCTCCACGAGACTATAACCTGGTCCTTCAAATAAGAACTAAGGTTGCTTTCCTTATAATTATCCGCTCATGGCCGAGTGGTTACGGTGCCCGACTCTCCCAAATAGAAATGGAGTGAGTGGGTTCGAATCCTGGTGAGGATACCTCTCTCCCAAAATATTAAAAGAAAAGAAAAACATGAAATTGTGCTGATGATTTCATACATTATCGCTTACGAACCCTTCCCTCTTCCTTCCCATCTATGTACTGTATTTATCTCTTGTATCTAATTATCTCCTTTATTAATTGACATACTTGTTAGTTGTTTTATGCTTGTTTTAATCACTCTTTAGTTACAAATGCCATGGAATTGAAAACAATATTATTGTACCTTTACAAAAATAGGTATTATGAAAAAAATAAAAATAAAACATAGATGTTTACCTCATCTTCTGTCTAGGCTGAACTTTAGGTGTTGACAACTTATCGTTTCAGAAAATTAAGTAGACATATCCATGGCTTTCACTTGCGATGAAGCAACTTGGTTGAGCCCGAGAACTTTCAGTCTTCTACTGTACTTCTAATTTTTCAGCTTGTTCTTCTTCTGTCCTATTGCTCTTCTTTCCTACTTTACTCCAGCCTCGGGTCTGGTCTGTGAGTGAGCTCGGCTGAGATATTAAAAGATTGGGTAATTTTTGTTTATAACATATTTTAATTGACTTGTGTCATTGTTCTCATTATGTGTTAGTGGAATAATAATTCAATTTATCTCATCAAATCAGAAATGATTCACAGATTCAATAGAAACCATATATCAAATATGAATATTGATAAATAAGGGAGATAGTAATGTGTATGATTCGTTTCTGTGGGTGTTTGTCATAGTATGTGTGTATTAGGATGTGCAAATTTGTGTAGTGGTTGTATTGTGAAGAGGTCTGGGTACATTCTCATGAAGTTTTTGAAGTTTGCAGGATCCTGTGCTCCCATTTCCTTCATCAGGTTTTCGTAACACCCAAACTTCTCTCGCCGTAGAAGCCACGGCCTCGTTCATACTGACTGTTTTTTTCTGTGTCTTCCTGTTCTTCTCCATTGCCTCCTCCTCCTCCTTGTTAGTTCCAGGGTAGTAGTTCCCTTTCCTATTTTCCCTTAACCACTCTAAACCACTGTTTGGACATTTGATCCTCAGTGTTTTGGAGGACAAGCAGCCTAGAGGGGTCGCAAGACCTATTGTTGCTTGATTTCCTTTATACTCCTTTGTACTTCTTCATTTGCTGTGAATATTATAACAGACAACAATTGCAGTCACTTAGTTACTATATTAAAGTGAAGCCGAATTAATTCGAAATCTCGTATATCCTGCATAGACATTGCTGAGTACGTTCAAAGGTCTAGGTGAGAATGTTGTTGGGCCTCGCAAATGCTGTTTATATATCAGGGGGGTGGGGGATAATTACCTGCGAACAATTAGAAAGTCTCACATTACCGTCGTTCGATGCAACATCGCCGACGTTTTGGCAACTATTTGCCGAGGAATCAGCAATTATTTGCTGAGGAATCGTCCTGTCATCGCATGAAGTCGTGCTGTAATGGTTTTTTTCTGAAATTCAAATTTTACTGTAGTGTTTTATGGTATTGCAAACGACATCGGCGAGTCATTGCATATGTTGAAGACGACATAGGCGAGCCACAGCATATGTTGCAGACGATGTTGCCGAGTGATCGGCAACAGTCATATTATAACAGTAATTTTTAATCAATCGTGCCGATTGATTAAATAGTCATACGATACCCAGTCCAGTCAGCGACGGATAATCGTGTCAAATCGTACAAGTGGGAAAGGGGCTTATGTATGTACCCCTACGGTTCACTTTTATTGTATGCGCTAATTGCACTACCATGAGACGATACACATATTTGTTTACTCTGTTTTAACCCACAGTAATACTCTAAATGCAATGTACTATACATCCAAAGATAGAGAAAGATCCATACTACTAGAAAAACGGACAAAAATCCCATAAGATCAAATTATCACATGAAATCGATATCATATTTGATCGTTTTTCCAAGTTCACAGTCATAATTTCTTCATTAGCCTAGCAATAATGATATCATATATTTGAAATTAGAAGCATTTTCAATGCTCATTCCAAATGTGTTATAGAATTTATCTATCTTTCGTTTATATGAATAAGATAAAGATCGCTTTTTGGCGGAAACAATTATGCATACGCAACCAACATTTTCACTGCACAGCGATTTTCAGCAATAACAATTACATTTAGTGCAATCTATTATATTTCAATAAAAAGAGGAAAGGTGGAGCTACAATACTTGCATAGCAAACTCCCCCCCAACCCTCAAAAACAAATCGTAAAAACTTAATTTTATTATGTTTTGTCCAACATCTCTTCTCTTTACAACGTCATAAAAGAAACTTTTCAGCAAATTCCAATAGGTTTTTATATATGATATGACAAGTATTTTTCACGCATTTTCTAAAAATGCAATCAGAATTAGAGTATTGTCAAAAAGTTTTTATCATATAAATATAAAAGTAACATTTTATAGGCTCCCATTTCTCGGACTCTTACGACGTTTATCATTCTCGGTATATTTTCTGCCAAGATGTTTTAGAGCTATAGATAATAGTAATACGTATAGTTAGAGGTATAAGGAAGAGAAAAACTAAACCCGAGTTCCCCACTCATAATACTTTATTATTACGGTAATTTACAAATCGTGTATCGTCGGACAAGAATATTAGTTTTGTAACGGTCTCATGTTGAAACCAGTTATATAGTGCACTGATAATAGGTTACACTACATAATATAATTAATTGAAAAATAAGTTTTCCAAGACATAAAACCCTATCATAGAGTATTTTATACACACTAACGCGAAGTCCAGATAGCAAATTTGTCATGTTTAAATGGAGAAAGATTGAGGATTCTCTTATTATCTGTCAAGCGGGAGGGGTGAGGTTGACTGAGAGCAGTGTTACCAAGGTTTTCATTCGCCGTGCCACTACCAAAGCTTATTGTAGCCCAATATATAGGCCTATGCAACTTAGGTATTCAGTTTTCATGTAATTGACTTCTAACATATCCAATACACTCAGCGCGTATCCGCCTGTTTAAGGACACCTCTCACGAATATGCGCCTCACGGTTTGGTGCCTGTAAGAGTTAACCTTTTCACTCACCAGAAGCCGCACCCGTGTCTTCCCATACCACCCTCTAAATGCGCCAAGGCACGATTAGCGCTTGAAGGCGCTAATCGCGCCTTTTCCTTGCTATGAGAAGCTGCAGAAACAAGGAATTGATATAAATTGTAACACTGTCAGCCCCTAAGAATGGTGACAGTGACGGTCTAAATGTTGTGTTCGGTATTGATTTTTTGTCAGCACGGGAAGGTCGATCACTTCGGACATTTAAACCCTACTGTACCATAGCATAGTAGTTTAAAAAGACTCCAGTACCAGACTTGTTGCCAAAAGCAAAGAGACAACACCCTTTCAGCTCAAGAGTTCGTGGGTGACAGACTATGGTGACCAGGAGTAGCTGAGAGGAACCACGAAAAGAGTTGCCAACTCCTCACAGTGGTGCCTTCAAGTTATGTCATCAGCTCCTAAATATTAGCAGAACAAGGATCGTATAATGCTGACGGACATGACCCATCGCTGGTACTGGTGCGTCACTTTTTTACTGACGGACGTGAGCCACCGCTGGTACTGGTGCATCACTTTTTTACTGACGGACGTGAGGCGTCGCTGGTACTGGTACGTCACTTTTTTACTGACGGACGTGAGCCGTCGCTAGTACTGGATGGGCTAAATTTCTGGATTCACTGCTGGTTTTGTGTGCAATTTGTGTCTATATATGATTTCAATGTATTTATATTCCATTGTTAATAGCATATAAATTCTTGATTATCGTCACTGTGTGCGTAGCCAAGAAATTATTGTCCCAGACCCAATAATACGGTAAGCTATCGAATATTCCTACTCTGTCACTGGTATATAATTATACGGAGACAAAAATATTTATATAAAATATAGTTTTCGTGGTAGAGACTAGGTTCTTGTTTTTATAGCTTTCTTATTCATTGCAGTAAATCTGGAACTATATTTATAACTGTATAATTTGCCAGCTAGTTTAAATGCGTGCATACAGTGCGGGAAATTATTTTGTTATTATTCTTTGCATGACGGGGATGAAAATATTCATATCAAATAGAATATTCATTGTATATACATTTTGATGATACTGATGGAAAGAGCAAAAGATCTCTCCTAAAACAATTATGTTGTCACTGAAAATGTCATTGAAATTGTCCGTTCAATTACAGACGACCGAGTGAATATTTTTGGCCCGGCGGCTGTATTATTTAAGTGGAAAACTACCATTTTAGAATATATATAATAAAGTAGACGTGCCGTTTTGCCCAAAATAAAAACGGCATACCCAGCTCTGCGATGGGTCACCATCATCACTACTAGTCACTATCACCATTACTATCATCAGCACTACTACTCTTACCATCATCACTACTACTCTCAACATCACTACTACTGACATCATCACTACAAGTTTCACCATCATCACTACTACTCACCATCATCACTAATACTGTCACCAAAATTACTACTGTCATCATTATCACTAACCATCATCACTACTACCTTCTTTGCATCAGCTAACCTTCTTTGCATCAGTTTTTACAACAGAAGACCTCAGTGATATCCCTACACCATCGCCGATTCAGATTGATAATTCAGATGTTCTAAGCAATATCACCGTTACAGAGAGAGAAGTATTGAATTGTTTAGATAAACTCAAGGTAAATAAAACGCCTGGACCTGATACAATCTCGCCTAGAGTTCTAAAGGAAGCTAAGGATGAGCTCTCCAAACCACTGACATTACTATTCAATAAATCCTTGCAGCCTGGAACTATGCCCGATCAGTGGAAGCTAGCCAACGTAACACCGATATTAAAAAAAGGCAGCAAATCCCTACCCAGTAACTATCGTCCAATTAGCTTAACCTCAGTTGTATGTAAAATGCTAGAAACGGTCATGCGAGACAGACTCGTAAATCACTTAGAGGAAAATAACATACTTAACCCTTATTTAGCGGCGAGCAACATAAGTCGAGTTAAATAAAGCTGGACTATGTGGCGGCGCTCGACATAACTCGAGTGGCAATTTCAGCACGTAATGTGGCTGAGAGAGAGAGACAAGTGGTGGCAGGAGACTAGCGAGCGTATGACTGCTCCAGACCACCGCGGCGAACCTACTGACACAAATCTCAGCTCCCTCCTCCCTCTCTCACTCGCTACATACTCAATTATGTACTGAAAGTACCGAATTACCTGCTTTTTGCACTCGCGTTGCACGGTTATTGCAAGAAAACTATCCATCATACAAGGATCGTTATGGTGTCATTCGAAAGCTCTGTTTATGCCCTTTCAGGGATAGGTACTTGTTTTACGTTCTGGGTCTTATTTAGGCATGAAAATGATCACGTAAACAGCCCTATTTTGGCTAAAAACACCCCGCTGTGCGGTACACATAAATAAACAGCATAGGCCGCTCGTAAGGTGTTAAAGATACTCAACACGGCTTTCGTAAAAAACGTTCCTGTTTAACAAACCTCTTAGACTTCTTCCACGATATCCTCAACCTCTACGATGAGAGTAAAGCTGTAGATATTATATACCTTGATTTTCAAAAGGCCTTTGACAAAGTTCCCCACAAACGTTTACTGCTAAAACTAAAAGCGCATGGAATACAAGACGGTGTGTTTAAATGGATAGAAAATTGGCTCAGCGACAGAAAGCAAAGAGTAGTCATAAACGGTAAGGCATCTAAATGGACCAATGTAAGTAGCGGGGTACCCCAGGGATCGGTACTAGGACCAATTATCTTTCTAATTTACATCAACGACATAGATGAGGGTCTCACCTGTACAATCTCAAAATTTGCTGACGATACAAAAATTGCAAATAGCGTACTCTCAAAAGAACAAGTTGACGATATGCAACACAATCTAGATAAATTGTCATGTTGGGCCCAAATTTGGCAAATGAGTTTCAATGCGGATAAATGTAAAGTACTACATATCGGATACCTAAATGAGAAAGCAAACTATTCGATGAATGGCACTCAGCTTAAGAATGTAAACAGAGAAACCGATCTGGGAGTAACAATATCGAGTAACCTAAAACCGAGTCAACAATGTTCAGAAGTTGTTAAGAAGGCAAACAAAATAATTGGCTTTATAGGCAGGTCATTTGAGCATAAATCCAAAGAAGTTATCCTAACCCTTTACAATTCCTTAGTCCGCCCTCTTCTGGAATACTGCGTTCAATCCTGGTGCCCTTATTACCAAAAAGATATAAACAAGCTAGAACGAGTTAAACGTAGAGTTACCAAAATGATACCTAGCCTAAAGAACAAACCATACGAAGAGCGTCTTAGAGAATTAAATCTATTTCCTTTAACCCAGCGCAGATTAAGAGGTGACTTAATTCAAGTGTTCAAAATCATCAAAGGCATCGATAATATGAACTGTAGTAAGTACTTCACTATCGACCAATCTAATTACACGCGGGGAAACGGTTGCAAAATTATTGGTAAATCTTTTAACTCACACGAATCTAAGAATTTCTTCTTCAATCGAGTTGTCAACTTGTGGAATGGGCTTCCCCGAAACGTTATAGACTGCATCACCGTTGGTTCATTTAAACTCCGCCTAGACAAATATCTCGCATCAAACCCGCGACTGACTGCGTTTGTAAATGAATAACTTTATTTTATCCCCCCCTCAGTTACCAACCCTTCTGTCCCCTACTAACTTCCTAATCCTGCCACGGACATTAGTTCCCGGGCAGTAATTCCCTTTCCAATGTTCCCTTACCCACTCTAAACCACTGTTTGGACACTTGATCCTCAGTGTTTTGGAGGACAAGCAACCTAGAAGGGTCACTAGATATGTTGTTGCTTGATTTCCTTTGTACTCCTTTGTACTCCTTTGTACTACTAGTACTGTCACCATCATAATTGACTACTGTCATCATCATCACTACCATCATCATCACTACTATTACTACCATCACTTTTAATGTCAACTAAACTAACTTAACCTAACTGATGTGGGGCAAATTGTTTTCGCCCCCACAACGATGGCGTTCTGTGTGTGCGCCCCTACGGGGCACACACACACAAAACGCCATCATCATAGCTGGGGGAGGTGGGGGGGTGAACCGTATTTTGGATCTAAAATCATAACTATTGCTCAAATTCAAAAAAAATGTTTTGAATGACGTTTGCATTCACCCAACAAATGTGTGTCTGAAATTTGGTGAAAATCCGTCCAACGGTCTAGGAGGAGTTACGGGACAGACGGACAACGACGACGACGACGACGACAACGACAGATATTTCTTTCTATACAAGTATTATTTCAACAGATTTCGTGTTACAAACACATATTATGAAGTTAAAAACACAAAATATAATAACTTAACCCATTGAGACCTAGCGTCGCACGTGATGCGTCGGCAGTTTGTTATCACCAACTCCCAGCGACGCATCACGTGCGTCCGGCATATTAAAATCATTTACGTGGCTCGTAAGGTAGGAAATGGCGGGAGAATAGGAGGGGGAGGTACCGTAGTGTGTGTGGGAGCCGGGCCGGTAGGTGTGAGCGGGCCAAGACAGCCGCGCGGCCGGTGGTGGTGGGCTTAGTGGGGATACTTTACACCCTTAGTTCACCGCCACTTTGAACCTTCATTACTCCGGTCGTATGGGAGCTAGAGGCTTGAGATTTATGTGAGACACTCCTTAGGATGTATGCCGTTCAATGCCATACTCAGTTTTCACCCTAGTGCTCCCGGGTGGGTGGTCATGCGGGGGAGACGAACTTTCGACCCCCCCCCCCCGCCCCCCAAATGACCGAGGTGATTTTTTTTTATTTTTTTATTCATTTCTCACCATTCTCTTCCATTTTGGCTCAACACATTTTTGTGAGGCTCCCCCCCCCCCCCCAAACCCCCACCGGCCCCCCCCCCCCCCAAAAAAAAAAATATATATCCGAGGTGATTTTTTTTTTTTTTTTTTTTTCATTTCTCATCCTTGTCTTCCTTTTTAGCCAAAAAAAAAAAAAAAAAGTGAAAATGGCTTGGGACTGGGGTGAACAAAATATTATAACTAGCCGGGGCTCAACGGGTTAAAGTTTCTGCAGGAAGCCACCATTTCACACTCGGCTACTCTCCCACACGATGCTCGACTAGGCTCAGGTACGACACTCACCAACAAGCTCAATTCAGGGGAATGTAATTTTTTTCAGGTCATGCTCTGCACATGCGGTAGTATTCTTCGTCTTCTTGTGCAATGCTAATGAGAATGCATGCACTGCTGCCATGTACTCACAAGCCTACAATCTGTGGGTTTCTGCTCGAAACAGCTGGTTCATAGCTGAGGGGCAGTTTGTTGTAATACTGCATTGCACGGCTCGGCAGCGCTGTTTACTCTGCTTTAAATTCCGGTTTTTACTACTTCAGAGAATAAAGGCCGGGGAAGTGCCAACCAGCCCTTTCCTGGAGCTGCTGTCATCTGAGGCTTTGATAGCTGTCTTGATCTGGATCTGGTGAGTAAAGTAAAGTTAGAAAAAAATATTGTTGTAGTGTGGGATTTCGTGAATGGAAGAATAATTGGTGGAATAGGGAAGGAATTTGCATTGCAGCCTCTGTGTTGTAGCTGCTTATCCCGAACTATAATAGGTGGCCCCTGTACTGGCATTGCACGCTGATTGGTGGACAGCTTCCAGGTGCGGCTCAGGTGACAGTTTTCCTTATCTTCTTAATTATTTCATTGATTTCTCGTTTTCATATTATTTTCCGTGTAATATTATCCCGGCCCGCTCTCAAAATAACTGTTGCAAAAGAAACTCGCTTCGGGAAAAGCTTGCTTGACACGGAGCCGGCAACCAATCAGGAAACGGCACTGTTGCACTTGCATTTTCGCTTGGAAGGATGCTATATCCACGTCTGCACCAGGGATTGGGGCTAGCTACCGGAAATCCTGCCCTCTGATTGGTTGGCAGAGTGAAATCTTGTGGTGTTTATACTCTTATAATTTTTACTCCCACACCCTTCTATTACATGTTTCGCCTCGCCATTCAGTTGACCTCTTAAGTAGGTGAATTTTTGTATGTCACTGAGATCCTCATTGCTGTGGACACTACAGTGGAACATATCCCAAAATCCCATCCAGAAAGTGGGATCACTGTCAATCACAGGAAGGTGATTTTCGGCAATCTTATACCGGCATTTCTATTAACTGCATCACGATTTGGCTCCTTATGTTTTAGTTTACCCTTAAGGTGGATGATAATTTGATCAAGACCCTCTAGATATACCATGTCTACTTCTATTTCCGCGAAATATTCCTCATCGGTTTCATAGAGGGTTTCCATTTTGTGGCGACATGAATTGAAATCATCGAGTTGTCTCAATACTGATGCCAATTTTGCCTCAATCGCTTCATTGTCTGCATTAACTAAAAATGTAGCTATATCTTTGGTGATCCTTGTCAAACCACTCCTGATACCCCCCTTGCCTTGTTTGTACTGGGATAGAGTCAACAACATGATGGCAATACACAGGAAATAGAACTTAAAAGGTATAACAAATTAATTTACCTATAAGGGGATGTGTGGCAGAGTGGTCTTGCCACTGCACTGCTAATCCAATGGATCCGGGTTCGAATCCCAATATGTCGATGGGAAGATAATATTGGGATGGAATTTGTGCTGTACCTAATTTCAGTGCATTACCACAGCACACCGAAATGCCAAAAAAAAACCCTCATTGTTCCCTGATTAAATAGCACTGTATGAATATTCCCATATTCAAAATATGCTAGTGCCTAGTGAGTTAATTGCTCAATAGGTGGCGTTCTGAGAGTGAGGGTCCGAGTCTGTGGAATGAGACTGTGAAGCACAGAGGCGGAGCAGCTTCAGAGATGGGATTGCTTCGAGCCGGCATGCTTCGCATGTCTCACTCCCTAGACTGGAACAAGACCTCACAGGCTTCATCGTGTTCAGCGGTTAAGTGTGCCTCTCAGCCTATGCCCGAGAGAGAGTAATTGGAATATAGAAAAAAAAAAAAAAAAAATTGGACGTGAAGCGCACTCAGAAAGTTAGCCGACGTCAATAATGGCAAATTATAGGGAACCCCTTCTTAAAACATAATAATTAAGTAAACGTGTGATGTCGGTGTAGGGAAATAAGGGTGAAATATGACGCAGAGCGCAATAATGAAAGTAAACCAACAAAGCCTAAATTATCTCCACTCTTAAATTTAAGTAGTTAACCCTATTTTAAATGCGGCAATTTTTTTTAAAGTACACTAAGGAAGGGATGCCACAAATAGTATAAGACAAGCCAATTTAATTTATAAACATATAATCAAAACTAGGCTAGCCCAACATCTAATGGTACCAACAAAAATTGTGGTAATTACCCCTTTAAATTTAGTTGAGAAGACCGTACAAAATAATTTTAACCCCGATAATTGTAATTTACAATAATTTAAGTGTTGAATTTAAATACCTATTCTATCTAACAAATGAGAAATGAGGAACACAATTTAATGGTTAACCCAATTAATTAAATCCAATTTAGTAAAGCTAGCCTAGAAAACAATGAATTAGGAACTCATTAAGTGAGTTAGCCTAATTCAAACCTGCCGCCTCTCTCTCCTCGTCAGAGTGCTCCTTCAGAGCTTGGATATCAAGCCTGAAGTGCTCCTGGGCAGCCGCCACGATCCTCAAAAAAAGGCGGTCGCTGGCGTCATGAGAAAGGTGAACACCTTCTTCTGCAAAGTCACCCTCCAGCGTCTCCAAAAGAGTGATAGCGGGACTTCGAAAATGGCAGCACCATTTTCAGCCAGCGATTTACACTGGTGCGGATACTCTTATACCGCTCTGCCGTCAGACTGCGGGGCGCCGGTCTCGCCTCCAGGACTATGATCATACAGGCCCCTGAGATTTCCTCAATCTCTTTTGCCAGGTCTTGGATGGCGTTGGCGGCAGAGCGGATGTCTGTAGCGGGAAGTATGTCATTCCCTCCCAAGACTAAGAAGGTTAAACCCGGCTGATATCGGACGTGGCTCTCCCAGTCAGCAGAGTACTTAATATATTCAACCTTGGCACCCCCTTTCCAAAATGTTTTAACAGTAAAAAAGGGGTGGTACAGCGGCTTGTCAACGTAAAGCTCCCGGACGTAACTATATCCCAATATGGAGAATTTGTTGATGACCCTAGGGTAAAAAGTTACGGCGCGGGCATAATCATCTCCAATACCCTCCCCAAAAGCGCCGGAAGGAAAAACATGGCGGCGGCTCATTAGGTCGGGTAGAATCGGCGGCGCCCGGCGACAAGTAGACCCCAAACACAAAGACACTGGCCACAAGCCAAGAGAAGACAATAGAGAAACGGAAGCAGGTAACAGAAAGAAGGAAAAGACTGGAAAAAGTAGACAAAAGAAAGCAAGAAAAAGAAAAGAAAAAGAGGAAAAGCTAGCATATGGCAAGAGTTCGAGGTTCGGAGGACCAATTTCCGAGGTTCAAAGGACCAATTTATTATTATTATTATTATTATTATTATATGAGATGCCGAAGTCTTCAACCAGGGTGCAGAAACACCAGCAAGATGAATCCACACAAAACACCCGGAGGCACTGGAGAGAGACTACGGCAACTTAGCAAAAAAAAAAAAACATATACTGTATACTGTACATATACACATATTAAACACAGATAACATAATATGCAGTGGAGGATATCAAGTATAAATATAATACAATAAAATATAATAAAATAAGTTTAAAAATTAGAATTAATGCTGCAAAAAAGCATTAACTCTAGACTTAAAAATGGAGATATGAGCTGAATTGACTAGCTCATTTGGCAACTTATTCCACAAGTCAACCATGACCGGCACAAAACACCGTGAAAACTGTGTAGTAGAAAAATTAACATGGCTCATGGCAAGATCATTAAGATTGCTTGTGAATCTAGTTGCAAGAGCCCGGACATAGGGCCCAGGCAGAACCCCATGTAAGGGATGCTGAGGGTTGTTAAAAACTTGTAATGAAAGACTAAGGGCACCAACTTTACGTCGATGACACAGATCAAGAGACAAATGAGGTAGAATAAAACTGATATAATTTAGTGACCTGTCAAGCAACTTGAGATGAAAGTCAGCTGCTGACAACCAGACAGGTGAGCAGTACTCGAAATGTGGCAAAATAAAAGCATAAAAAGACTTGATAACTGTGGCGTCACAAGCAAATGTTTTATAAACCTTGCAAAGCAGACTAATTTGGGGGGAAATGGACGAGGAGAAACAACAAATATGCTTTTTAAAAGTAAGTTTGGGATCCAGAGTAACTCCTAACAAATGCAGAGTTTCCACAATCTCAATTTGCTCGCCAGAAACTTGTAGATAAGGATGGGGAGGATCCAAGGTACGAGGTCTGCTGATGATAATGGAGTGCGTTATACTAGCATTAGGTTTCATGCCCCAAAGTTCACACCATGATGTAATTTTTGCTAAATCCCTATTTAGAACAGTAGCAATTACGTGTCGATCTATTGGTGATGGAATTGACGCATATAAAGTTGTATCATTGGCATAGGAGATTAGTTTATTTTCAAGCTCGGAACACAGGTCAGCAGTAAAAATAATAAAAAGCAAAGGCCCAAGGACACTGCCTTGTGGAACGCCAGAAACAACAGGAACAGAAGGGGAATGACACCCATCAATGACCACAGACTAAGATTTATAGGAATTCGGCAGTAAACAAAGTCTAATTTTCCTAAAAACTTAAAAGTGTTAACTTACTTAAGATGTTGAAAGTGATGGATAGCTCAAGAATAGAATTAGGAACAGATAGAAGCTATAGTGGCCACTAAAATTTAAGAATTAGAATGACTTAGTATGAACAAGGTGGTTGTAGTGAGAGCGGCTAGAAGGAGGTATTGATGAGACGGTCGTCAGAGCGAATCAGACGTGTCTTGTGCGAGGGACCCGCAGGTTCCCAAAAATGATGCATGCGCAGTTAATATCTTATTCACCAATGCGTCATTTAACTAACTACAAGATATACTGAATTAATTATAATGATAACCCGATATAATTATGGATAATAAACCCATGGAGACTTAATACGAAAGAGTACATATCTTGTATAAAGAAATATAGTTTAGTCTATTACTGGCGCCCAATTCAAACTTCCAGTATCTACTTAACCTAAATTGTCGAGTTACTTACGAGTCTCGACAATCACAATTACGGAAATAGATGTAATAAATAGCATTAACGACAATCACAATTACGGAAATAGATGTAATAAATAGCATTAACCTCTAAAGCGCTATAGGCCTCACCGAAATATCTGTTTAGCGTACATGATAGGCATCATGGAGGACAGCCCATAAAAATATACCCCCAAATGCCCCACAGGCATTCAAATGGAAGCAATAATGTGATTAGGTAATGTAATCACTCTCCAGTATTTCCTTCCTCTCCCCTATATCTGTCCTAAACCCCCTCCCTCTGCTTCCCCCCATTCCACCCCCACTTACCCCCTCCTCAATTATTGGCTATTATTCCTCCTAATTTTGTGATTCCTCCTTTTCCGAGCACTCCCTTCTCCCTTTTCCATCCTCGGAAAAGAGCTGTATGGCCAGTGTGCCTCAAGCACTCTTAGCAAGCAGACGTATGTTGCACGCTCTCTCTTGCCACCATCCACTCCCTCACGCCACATATATATGTTTTTCACCAGAAATCTGCTGTTTGTGCATATTTTCTGGTCTTCACTGTTTATATGTTCATCATATAAGTAAAATAAATACACATGGAGAAGAAATAATACTTTATATGGTAAATATAACAAATTATGTCAGAATTGAAGGTTTTGTTTTGCATACGCTGCACTTTTAAGCACCTCATACTATTTCTCCAAGAGGTTTGAAAGAACTAAGTATGATAATCAAAACTGCTATCATAATGTTTTAACAATGCTAAGCAGAGTTGCACTGTAGGGCTAACCAATGGTTGGAAATACCCGAATGTAAGTCATAATATATATAAAAAAAAAAAAAAAAAAAAAAAAAAAATATATATATATATATATATGTATATATATATATATATATATATATATATATATATATATATATATATATATATATATATATATATATATATATATATATATATACAGTATATATAATCACTAACTTAGAGCCATCGTCCAATTACCTTCACTCTACACTGGTCAAAACAATCAAACTTGTAAACCAATTATAATAAAATAATATAATAATCCTAGTATGGCTTCTGAGACAAGCATTCATGCCTGACAAATTTAATTTTACTATTTTCCGTTGTTTTGAAATACAAACTGCAAGTCTATTATTAATAATCAAAGCATCTCGTACATAATCCGTTCTTACAAAATATGCCGAGAAATTGTTTACGCTTTAGGATGAAGTGGTCGGCTTGACATACGAAGCAATTTTCAAACCCAAGCGTGGTCTTCCCTTCTCCGGTATTGGTAGTATAATCCTCTTGTTGTGAAGAGCCTCGTATATTTCGCTGGGGATCCTTACCAATATGATATTTTCGGTTACAGGGACCAAGTAAATCCATTAATACAAAAGGCATGATCTCCAATCTCTACTTTTTGTGCGCATGTGGATGTGGGTGGGTACACATATTATCTATCAAATATCTTTGAATAGATAGGATTTCACGGATGTTCTCATTTCATTTCATGCTCAGCCATTATGATAACTTTACAGTTTGAATATTAAAGCAATACATGTTTTGTAAACCGCATTAACCCGTCCAGCTGCAAGTAGGCGAAGAGGATTATTTATTTACATTAATGATCGAGCATAACCAATGTAACTATTGGACCCATTTTGATACCATGTATTCATTTTCCTAGATAAGCCGAATACATATATTTGATGGTTGATGATAAATTATATATAATTGAAAAATATATATTTATAATTTGCGTTGCATTACCATTCCTTTATTTACACGGTCCTTCAAAATCCCGCACAAACAAGCCTAAAGGGGCTTTCACACATTCACGAACATAAAGCCGCATATCGCCGAATCCGTGTTCGGCACTAGTCTTGGAAGAATTGGCCCCGACTGCAATTTATGTAAGCATGCAGTAGAATAGAACCGCATACAGTATATCCGGCCGAGAACCGTCTTACATACAACCATAATCATCATTCCACTGACCCTGAACAGAATGAACGAACATTTGAATTTAACGGTTAATTACAGAAGCCGGTTGAAACCGAATAATGAAGACTATACGGTATATGACTGAAAACCCACTAAATAGAATTGTTAACAACCATATGCAGTTCACGTCCCGAATACTTTTGTGACCGTCACCGAATCATGTCCAATTGCTGTGCTCCGGCCGGTTCATTAAACCGGGAATCACTGGTTTTTCCATTCCGGTCTAGGCTTGGACAGTTTCCGGTTTGCCACTTGTACCGGAAATGAACCGGGCAACTATGTTCCTTTAATTTTAATAAATGTAGTTGATTCCTTTCGAAATGTTTCATTGTTGAACACCAGCAGCAGAACAGAAAATACTAAGTTACAATGAATATATAAGAATAAATAAACCAAACCACGCAGACAAACTAAATACGAACACATCTTAAAATCTTAACCGATTAATTTATTTGTTTACATTGCTCATTATAATTTTCCCTGTAATCTGCTTTCGCTATCTATTATACATATTCTTTGTGTAAATGGGCAAGACATTTTCTCTCGAGCATATTTCATTGAAAGTTAGGGCAAGTTTATTATTGGAAAGCCTCTTGTCAGCATTTGCTCTATTTCTGAGAGCATTCATGCCTTCCAGAGGAAGTTCCTGTGAAGGCAAGAATGCTCTCAGAAATAAAGAAAAAGCTGACAAGAGGCTTTCCAATAATAAACTTGCCATAACTTTCAATGAAATATATATAAAACAAAACAAAATTCTATGTTCCAACTACTCCCTCTCGGCCATAGGCTGATAGCCTTTACACTCAACCGCTGAACACGATGAGGCCCGTGAGGTCTTGCTCCAGTCTAGGGAGTGAGACATGCTAAGCTTCACGGCTCGAAGCAATTCCATCACTGAAGCCGCCTCGCCTCTGTGCTTCACAGTCTCATTCCCACAGACTCGGGCCCTCACTCTAAGAACGCCACCTATTGATCAATTAACTCACAAGGCATTGCCCCCCTGTAGCATATTTTTGAATATGGGAATATTCATATATATATATATACTTGATGTATTTATATCTGTATCTAGTTATCTTCATTATTAACCCATACTGTACCGGCGACGCCTTTTTAATTTCATTTAGCTATATTTAGACGATTTTGTGCCGATTAAGAAGGATCTGTGGTTGTAAGAATGATTAAGTGGAATAATTCGAAGACTGTTCATTGCTGGAGGCCCTTTTTAACCCTTAATTAGCGGCGAGCAACATAAGTCGAGTTAAATAAAGCTGGACTATGTGGCGGCGCTCGACATAGGTCGAGTGGCAATTTCAGCACGTAATGTGGCTGAGAGAGAGAGACAAGTGGTGGCAGGAGACTAGCGAGCGTATGACTGCTCCAGACCACCGCGGCGAACCTACTGACACAAATCTCAGCTCCCTCCTCCCTCTCTCACTCGCTACATACTCAATTATGTACCGAAACTACCGAATTACCTGCTTTTTGCACTCGCGTTGCACGGTTATTGCAAGAAAACTATCCATCATACAAGGATCGTTATGGGGTCATTCGAAAGCTCTGTTTATGCCCTTTCAGGGATAGGTACTTGTTTTACGTTCTGGGTCTTATTTAGGCATGAAAATGATCACGTAAACAGCCCTATTTTGGCTAAAAACACCCCGCTGTGCGGTACATATAAATAAACCGCATAGGCCGCTCGTAAGGTGTTAAACTGAATATAATCATCGAATAATAACCAAATTGAAGTTTAAAGGACGGCACCTGTACTTAATGGGTTATGAACATATACCGGTATTTACACGTTATTGGGTCTCTATGGAATCTGTGAATCATTTCTGATGTGATGGGTTTCAAAAAATCAATATTTCACTATACAATTGAAGTGACAGGGTTGAAAAACAAGGGGTCAAATATCACCTGTAGGATTGCTAGCCTGCAGGTGAACAGGAAGGCGAAGCAAGACACCAAAACACAGAGAAGAAGTCATCTACCAGAGTACCCCATAGTCCCAGGAATTTCCCATGTTCTACGACCCAGAGAGCAGAATCACATAAGTCAGTCACCCCAACAAAAGGGTAATCACCGTCCAGCTCTCAAACTGTCTTCACCAATCACCAGCCACCATTCGCCCAGTCCCCAGATTTGCATTATGATGAACACATGTTAATGCATATGCAACACCAAGGACCCGAGTGTTATCGAGATAAGTGGGCATAATAGAACCGGTCAAAGATGATTGTCCCGCATAACTATCAACCACAGTGAGCAGATAAAGAAGATCTGAGTTATCCAGAGGATCAACAACAAGCCTTAACCCTTAAAAAGCGGCTCACCACTTAAGTCGAGTTAAATAAAGCTGGACTATGTGGCGGCGCTCGACATAGGTCGAGTGGCAATTTCAGCACGTAATGTGGCTGAGAGAGAGAGACAAGTGGTGGCAGGAGACTAGCGAGCGTATGACTGCTTCAGACCACCGCGGCGAACCTACTGACACAAATCTCAGCTCCCTCCTCCCTCTCTCACTCGCTACATACTCAATTATGTACCGAAAGTACCGAATTACCTGCTTTTTGCACTCGCGTTGCACGGTTATTGCAAGAAAACTATCCATCATACAAGGATCGATATGGTGTCATTCGAAAGCTCTGTTTATGCCTTTTCAGGGATAGGCACTTGTTTTACGTTCTGAGTCTTATTTAGGCATGAAAATGATCACGTAAACAGCCCTATTTTGGCTAAAAACACCCCGCTGGGCGGTACACATAAATAAACCGCATAGGCCGCTAAAGAAGGGTTAATTATAACACAATCACCATAATTAGGATTGTATCTTTTCTAGGCTCAGTGACTCTCACTTGAGTATTAAATAATATACCTATTATCATTATGTATCCAATAACACCTATTAAGTATGTTTAAGTTAAGTATTAACCTCACCAACTATATCACAACGATTCACTATCTCCCTCTCACACTGAGTTCCTGTAAGTCAAGATAAGAATTAATCTGAACATAGTCTCAATGAAACTGAAGAGAAGTTAAGCAAACATCCACTGGGGTAATGTTCTTAAGGCTGCAAAGCACGGGGCATATAAGAGCAGTGGAAAACTGTCTCCCCCCTTCCCCCCTTCCTCGAGAATACGACGAGCCCTGTTGTGTTCCCTCTGACGTCCGGATCCTGAAGTCCTGATCGTGAGAAGCAGCACCTCCTGAAGTCCTGACCAGTGAATCTACGCTCTACGTCGGCCAGACTTACTCTCGAACCCCTACCCTCCTAAATTACCCTAAGTGTCTCTGAGTATCTTACGTTGTGATTATTGTTGTGAAGGTAAGATAGAACATGTGAATATTTAAGTGCTAAACGTTATATAGATCTGTGTTCAAGATCCTTAATTATTGCGTATGTGTTAATCCTTCAGAACTTATATTTATTGTTATATAGATCTGTGTCCAAGATCTAAGTGCTAATATCATCTCTATAACTCTTAAAACGTCCTACGCATACGTTACATACTCATACTCGTGTTAATTATTTACTTAGCCAAATACTCACAGATTTTCCTTGTTTATGTCCATTCTATTATGTATGTTGCAAGTTGAAGTTGAAGTGTTTTCCGTGTATTTATTCCCTTCTTGAATCATACTTTTACCTAGAACCTACGCTCAATTTCATATTTTATTATATCTCAGTCCACCCACTTATAAGAAGATTTATTGTTGATTATTTAATCTAATTTCTTCGAGAGAACTCAAGTTACACTTATTGATAATAAGTGTTAATTTGTTTATTCTATGAACCGTATATTTGTTCACTACCTTATTGATGTAGATTATTTCGCTTCTTCTCGTCTATGAATTCTAGTCTTGCATAGATCCATTATCCAATTATTCATCAGTCCGAATACAACTTCAATTTGTTATGTATTCTTTATAGGAATCTGTTTAACTCATTCAGACCTCCTCTTATGCCTTATTAAGTATTTTCATAAGTACAACTTCGTTGTGTGCGCCATTTTACCATTATTAGTATTATACTAATCATTCGTACACGCTATTTTATTTACGCGTTGCTTTATATTAGTTAACTACATTAGTTACGTTAACTATATCTTTGATTGATTTCATCCAAGGGATATTAAACCTTTGATTATTCAACAGTAGAGGTAAACTATTAAATCTGAATTCCTCGACCTGAGAGATTATTATCGCATATAATCATTATTGAATTATAAGTTCATATCATAATTTTCTCATATTTATCTAGTTATATACTAAATTGTAAAAACAATGCAACATTCCTTTCCATTTAACTTCAGTTGAATACTCCAAATACTAAATATATAGTCGCACTAAGAGTAAATATTACTTCCAACACTGCAGTACAGTACCTAGAATGACCTGATTTACCTACCGGGTTAAGTTTTATCTTAAGTGGTATTGTTTGAACTACCTGCGCGCCACTCGCCACCCGTGAGCGAATGTTGAAACCGAAATCCTCATGACCTCTCCCTTTGACTTAAACTTGATTATTCATACGTGTTTGAAGATTTCATTTTTCCTTTAATTTACTTTCAAGAATAGTATACGTTTGACACTCAACCCACATAAATATTATTATCAAGGATTGAGTCTATATGTAACCGTGTCCATTCTATAATTGCATATTCCCCTATAATACTACAATACTATTATTGTCCTGTATATTGTTGATTAGAGACTGATACATATGATCAAATGCATTCTACCGTTTGCTTACTATTCCTTATAATAGTTAAGCTGACTCTCAGTCCCCACTTCAGATCTCGCTATATTCGTGACCTGAATATTAATATGATTATGGCACGTATTGAGGAATCCGGTACTTATAATAAATCGTAAGACGGAATCTCATATATAAATACATGCCTTTGAATAAACTAAATGTGTATAATTTACATGTGTGTTGTTATTGTGTTCTGTAGCACTGTAGCACCTAATTGAGTACCTAGTTGTGATTAAGAATGTGTTTGATGTGTTTCTGTTAAGGATATTTGGAGTCTATAAGTCCAGAATTGGATTTTAGTGAAGACCGAATAACGGGTTAAAATATATTATAACCCGGCATAACACTGGTGGCAGCGGTGACTCGATACGGCATATCAACACGAGTGTTCTTATTGTAATTTTTTTTTTTTTGTGGTACTCAGTTAATGCGTTAACACATTATTCACTATGCCAGCCACTAGATCTCTTGATATTCCGGCATTCAAGCCTGAGGATTATGATATCTATACATACATGGAAATAGTCAAACCGGCCCTGGACATTATGTTCGGAAACGAAGACGCTTCCAAGATTCATACTATTGTGGTAAAATTGGTGAAATATGCAACCAAAGTGTCAGGGTATGTGCATGATAATATGGCTGGGTTAACCTGGGCACAATTTGAGACATGTGAAAACTGCCATCAATCCAGTGCTGGGGCAGATAATTGCAGATAAATTTGTTCATGAAGTTAAGTATTCAGGTGATTTGGACGGCACTATTGAGCAGTTGCACCAGATCGCAATAAATGCGTTCCCAGATGAAACCACGGCACAGAGGAAGAAGATAGTTTTCAAGGCACTTGTGAGAATCTTGCCTGATACGGTGACAGATCATTTATCCATAGTAGAGCCTACCAATTATGACGCTGATCTGCCAGTGATAAGGCATATCATGGCATTACGGAAGTCCAAGGAACAGGATAAGATAGCCATCATAAGCAAGGTCACCACACATCCAACAACTACCGCAGCACCCATCAGTGGTCCAGTGGCTCCTCGTCTTACTGATAAAGCCGAGGAATGGGCCAGGATTCGACCAGCTGACTGGAAGCCATGCTCGGGACCATGCATGTTGTGGTCACACAAGAGGTCTTTCACTGAACAAACGAGGAATAGATCCAGAGCCCCAAACTGGTGGGCTCAAATTCCCTGGATTAAACCGCGTAAGGTAGCCATTATGATAGAAGATGGGACAGCAGGAAATGAAGACGGACCCGCTGAAGAAGAAACAGAGCAGTACATACCTGAGGCTTTGCAATCGGATCCTCAGGATTTTTAAGCTGCCCCCCCCAAACAAATAGTCGTCACCATGGCGGGGGCTCATGATGGGACATCTGAAAATATAATAAAATCACACTTAACAGGGTGAAAGTCCGACTTCTCATAGATACGGGAGCTTCCCGTTCTTGCCTGTTTCTTCCGTTTTTCCGGAAACATAACAATGTTTTGGGGTAAATGCAATCTTCCTCTATCATTCTTGTCAGGGCGAATGATCAAGTCATTCCGAATTTGGGACAGACTCTTCCACTATATGTTAACACCCCTGTTCCCCATCACAGAGTAAATCATTCTTTTGTGATCTATAATCCCAACGAGACTAAGTAAGATGGTTACTTAGGTCTCGATCTCCTCATATCTTTGAGTGCCTCAATAAATTGTAGGTACCGCACCTTAACCTTTGATCCACCTTCAGAAAAAAAAAAAAAAATCCCTTGATAATTTTAAGCAGCTAAAATCAGCCCCATTGCATACATCCCTTCCTATAACTGATAAAACTCAAAGTAATGAGCAAGTCTTTCCCCTCCAATCTCATATTATATCTCAAGCTATCACTTCCACTACTGTCAAAGTTCCTCTTCATCATGAAAAATGGATACCTTTGGTACCTACAATCATGGGAGATGTTATTCTGACCCCACACCTCCAAAGCTCTTTCAACAGGGCTTGCCTAACCGCTCCTAGCCTGCTAACAAATCAATTTAACAGTATCAAGAATCAAGATAGCTAATATCTCAGATAAGCCAGTCACATTGCCAAAAGGACTAGCCATAGGTGAACTTGAGATATATTCAGAAGAATTCTCTAGTCACACAGATTCTTCCCCTCCGCATAAGAAACCCCTTCCTGACATTCATTCTAATCTTACTCTTTGTCAACAAACTGATCTTAGAAATCTACTAATATCTTATCAAGATATCTTCGCTACCTCCAGCCGAGCTATGGGTAAGACCGACATGCTGCATCACCCTATCCATACTGTAGGGCGTCCCATTAAGCAACCCATCCGTCGAAAAAAAACAATCCAAAGACAAGAGGAAGAAAATCAAGTGCAAGACATGCTCGCCACAGTAGTCAAACCATCCACTAGTCCTTGGTCGTCTCCGGTAGTACTTGTCCAGAAGAAAGACGGATCAACCCGTTTTTGCATTGACTATCGGCAGCTCAACGACATCACCATTAAAGACGCTTCACCCCTCCCAAGAATTGATAATTCCCTGGACTGCCTGCTTGGGGCAAAATGGTTCACCACTCTGGACCTTCAAGCAGGATACTGGCAGGTTCCAGTATCACCAGAACATCAACAGAAGACAGCTTTCTGCCTCATCATCTCCTAATGACTATCGCCCTATCTCCATTACACCTATCCTATCCAAGCTCTATGAGAGGCTTTTGTCCAGACGCCTTTCCTCTTATTGTAATAGTCATAATTTGATACCAAACTCACAGTTTGGTTTTCGTAAGGGACTGGGTACATGTGATGCACTTCTGACACTCACCCATGACTTGCAATCTTCATTGGACCAGGGACATGAGTCTCGCGTCGTGGCTATTGACTTTAGTTCTGCTTTTGATTTAGTCAACCATAAAGCACTTCTGTTTAAGTTACAGCTCATTGGTATTGGTGGCAATTTTTTAAGGATCTTTGAAGATTTTTTGACGAAAAGATCTCAGTCTGTGGTCATTGATGGGTGTCATTCCCCTTCTGTTACTGTTGTTTCTGGTGTTCCACAAGGCAGTGTCCTTGGGCCTTTGCTTTTTATTATTTTTACTGCTGACCTGTGTTCCGAGCTTGAAAATAAACTAATCTCCTATGCTGATGATACAACTTTATATGCGTCAATTGCATCACCAATAGATCGACACGTAATTGCTACTGCTCTGAATAGGGATTTAGCCAAAATTACATCATGGTGAGAACTTTGGGGCATGAAACTTAATGCTAGTAAAACACACTCCATTATCATCAGCAGATCTCGTACCTTTGATCCTCTCCATCCATATCTACAAGTTTCTGCCGAGCAAATTGAGAATGTGGATACTCTGCGTTTGTTAGGAGTTACTCTTGATCCCAAACTTACTTTTGAAAAGCATATTCGTTGTTTCTCCTCTTCCATTTCCCAAAAAATTGGTCTGCTTCGCAAGGTTTATAAAACATTTGCTTGTGACGCCACAGTTATAAAGTCTTTTTATGCTTTTATTTTGCCACATTTCGAGTACTGCTCACCTGTCTGGTTGTCAGCAGCTGACTGCCATCTCAAGTTGCTTGACAGGTCGCTAAATTCCATCAGTTTTATTCTACCTAATTTGTCTCTTGATCTGTGTCATCGACGTAAAGTTGGTGCCCTTAGTCTTTTATTTAAAGTTTTTAACAACCCTCAGCATCCCTTACATGGGGTTCTGCCTGGGCCCTATGTCCGGGGCTCTTGCAACTAGATTCACAAGCAATCTTAATTATCTTGCCATGAGCCGTGTTAATTTTTCTACTACACAGTTTTCATGGTGTTTTGTGCCGGCCATGGTTGACTTGTGGAATAAGTTGCCAAATGAGCTAGTCAATTCAGCTAATATCTCCATTTATAAGTCTAGAGTTAATGCTTTTTTGCAGCATTAATTCTATTTTTTTAACTTATTTTATTCTATTTTATTGTATTATTTTTAAGCTTGATATCCTCCACTTCATAATATTTTATCTGTGTTTAATATGTGTATATGTACAGTACAGTATACAGTGTATGTTTTTATTTTTTCCTAAGTTGCCCTAGTCTCTCTCCAGTACCTCAGGGTGTTTTGTGTGAATTGATCTTGATGGTGTTTCTGCACCCTGGTTGGAGACTTCGGCATCTCATATAATAATAATAATAATAACCAGCCAAGGCAGGCTATATGAATTTACCTCATTGCCTTTTGGTCTGTGCAATGGCCCAGCCACATTCTCCAGGTTAATGGAATCTGTGTTACAAGGGTTGACCTGGGAGACATGTCTTGCATATCTGGATGACATCATTGTATTCGGAAAGACATGGGCTGAACACTTACAATGGTTGAAACAAGTATTTCAAGGAATCAGAGATGCTAGCCTCAAACTCAAGCCATCAATATGTACCCTTGCCAAAAGTAAAGTAAACTTTCTGGGACATATTGTTTCTGAACAAGGAATTTCACCAGACCCAAGCAAATTAGAGGCTATTAGCAAAATCACACCTCCCCCTAATGTCAAAGGAGTACGAGCTTTTCTGGGCTTGGCATCATACTACCAAAGATTTGTGAACAATTTCGCTACTATTGCCAAACCATTGCACGATCTGACCAGAAAAGATGAGCCTTTCAAATGGACAGAACAATGCATACAAGCCTTTAACAGCCTGAAAGACAAATTAGTGGCATCTCCGGTTGTATCATTTCCGGATTACACCCGCCCATTCAGGTTGTATACTGACGTGACCCAGTTTGGAATAGGTGCCATTCTTGGACAAATGAGAGATGGCAAGGAGCATATTATTGCATGTGCAAGTCGCACCCTCAATCCAGCAGAAATAAATTATCCGGTCACCAAAAGAGAATGTTTAGAAATTATATGGGCACTCCAATACTTCAAGGCGTACCTGGCCGGAGTCAAGGTCACTGTCATTACTGATTATCACGCATCACGCTCTTCAATGGCTCCGTAAATCGGATACAAAGAACGCCTCGACAGTCAGATGGAGCGAGTCCTTAGAGGAATTTGATGTCGATATTGTATATAGACCAGGGAAACTACATACAAATGCGGATGCTCTCTTTCGACTTCCCATCGACTCCTCACCTAATGACCTACAACAACAAGAGACAACACATGCCATACTTGCCATTGATCATCAAGACTCGTTGGAAAACAGTCAACAAGAACTTTTAAATTCCTTCCAAAAACAAGAGAAACACGACTGGATGCCACGCAAGATATTTACTCAGTTAACCAGGAGAGGAGATAATTTATTCACTATTGATGGAAAAATAGTAATAACACCGCAAGCTGCACTATCCACCATGCAATCCATCCATATGGACAATGGAATTCACCTGGCTCAAAGGAAACTAATCACCACGTTTCAGCAAGTCTATTGGACCCCTTCACCGTATATAACAGCCAAACGTATCACGGAAGCTTGCCGAGCATGTGCGTTGGGTAAAGATCGAACCCGCTGTGACGCTTCTGCATAGTAGCCACGTGCGGGCATGCACGCGCAACAGCTGCCCAGCTGTTTAGAAACCGGCTGGTGGCAGCCGGCCGGCCGGCTTTTCCTTAGTATATATCCTACGACAATGTAAATAATGTCTGGGATATTCTTATGTTGTTTCACAGCTTGTAGTTGTCCTTATTCTTAACCAACGCATCTTGGTATATTTAGTTCTCGATAGTTGATTGTTTCATTATAATATATAAGATGTAAGTCTAGTGAGAGCGGGAGGAGACGAGCGGGAGAGAGAGACCGGCTGGGGGACGTTGCTTCGCGCGGAGAGTCTAGCTTGGGACAAGCCTGATGTTGCCACATGCATTTGATTGCAACGTTAGGCTTAGTTTCGACTCACGCACGGGGTATAGGATTTTGACCCGGCAACTGTGTTGAGTGTTGCCAAGCATGGGATGTATTTTGCATGCCTAGGGTGGGGTCCAGACAGATTCAAGACTCAGAGCTCACCTCACTGTCGTACCCTTCGGACCCCCTTGATATCTATCCCTCTCAACCCCACTTAGAAACTTTCTCTCTTACTTTGTATACCTTCCTTCCACTACTTCACCAATCTATTTAATTATCCCATCCCCTTGATAGACCTTATATCTATTATTGTATTAACGACGAGCTCTCAGATAACTAGATAGGATTTTGGGCCTTATGCAGAGATTTAATTGTTAATGAGACCTAGGAAGCTTTTTTGTTGTCTCATATTTGGTGGTTTCATGCTTGCTAGTGTGTTCTTGTGTCAGGTTAGCAGGGGCTAGACCGGAGGGGAGGCTTTTTGCGATCCTTTAAGTAAAGTCTGCTGGTGCGAGTCCCGTGGACCCGCACAACTTTACTAGGATACCCGTGGGAGTCTGGGGGCATTTTCTTGTCTGTGTCCCTGTGTGTCTAGTGTTGTGTTGTGTGAGGGCCCTTGCCTAGTCCACTCAGCACTGCGCTAGCACGTCTTGCTTTTGTTTTAGCGTCGCCAGGAGAGAGTCAGATACTTGCGATCTGAGTCTCTCAAGAGAGCACCCTTTCAATTAGAGTAATTTGGCGCACAGACCTGGGAACGTCCCTAGGCTAGAGCAGGTGGCTCAGCCCGGGTATCCGAAGCCTATATCCTTCCGGCTAGACCTCTGCCGCCTGGCAGATTAACAGCTAGGGGTTTATTATTTCTGTATGCTTGTTATTGTGCCACAGTTTACCGTTTTTGTGAGCATTGTGAGTCAGGGTGTGGCTTAGAGACTCTGTCCGAGCAGGCTTGCCTGACTAAGAGTGAGAAGCACACCTGTATGTGGTTATGTTGCGAGTTGCTACCTTTATTTAATTATACCTATGCCATTATACACTGTATGGCCTATCACTAGCATTTATTCCTGCTTATGAGTTAAGAGTTCTCTAAATCCGTAACGTACTTTCTTTGCTAAGCATCAAATCCTACAGTAGCCGCATGCAGTTTAGAAACCCGCATCTTGTCTACCGGTACGATGTTTTGAGGACTGTTTGCTTTCACCTTCTTTCACGCAGGGGTGATTAGTTGTATTAATTAACGTAACGTTAAGTGTACTTTCTTCTAATTTGTTATTAAATTGTTTCTGCAATTTAATTCCGTTATCTATCTTTTCCTTGAAGCTTTAAGTCAACTTAATTGTGGGATCTTTTATATAGCCTGCTTGAATATCAGCAGTCTATAGTGCGTCCACCCTGTAACCGAGTCATAGGATACCTCGTTGTCCAGGCAGGACTCTTGACGGTTTAGGGTGGTTTGTTGCCTGGGTTTATAGATAAGGGTTGGATCTAGGCGTTTTCCGTTGTTGCTTGTTGCCGCATACCTAGTCCAATAGAAAGAGCCCAGTGTTTATATATCCCAGGACGTAACACCGCACAGCAGGTCCTGCTGGCAAATTAATCGCCTCCAGGCCATGGCAATTACTTGCAGTTGACGTTATGGGACCAATGGAAGGAAATCAAGGTTTTAAGTACATAATAACCTTTGTGGATACTTATTCCAAATATGTCATTGCTTGCCCTGCCAAAGAACACTCAGCCATTGCAGTAGCTGAAGCTCTCATTCAACATGTATTTCCATATTTTAGGTTACCTGAAGCTATTCATTCAGATAATGCCCCAGAATTCACCAGTCACATTTGGTCTCAGTTATCCCAAATGTGTGGGTTTAATATCAGCCACTCATCCCCATACTAGCCTCAAGGCAACTCCATATGTGAAAGAAGCCATAGAACAATTGCAAATCAAATAAGAACCAGACTACAACAAATGGACACCAAGGATTGGCCCAGTCAAGTACAAATTGTACAATGGGGTATCAATACCTGCCCAAGAGAAGACGGAATTTCACCCCACGAACGTGTATTCGGAGTTCCACCATTACTCCTTCCTCTACGCCACCTAGCTGTTCCATATGAGCCCTCCTCCAACTTCGATCAGTCATTATTCCATCTCAAGAACCGTCTCAGACAAATACAATATGTGCAAGATCTCCAACCAGATGAATCTCCCAAAGTCAGTCCACACCGTGTCGGCGATCTGGTTATGGTTGCTAAATTACCTGTGCCGTCCAAACTCAAACCTAGATTTAAAGGTCCCTTTGAGATTCTAACAGTATCAAATTGCTATCAGGTTACCATTAATTATTTTGGTGAGTCACGCACGTACCGTAACAGACATATCCGTAGATTTCAACCTATTGATGAGAATATGATTATGCTTGCAGATCCGGGCCAGAATGACATATTGCCTACATCAAATAATCAGAATTTGGGATCCACAGAACCTATAGCACCTGACATCATTCCTCCTTTGACGCCTGCACCGAGACGAAAACCACTGCCTGTCACACCCTCTCTACTACTACAAACCACACCTCCTGTCCAACTACGAAAAATACCTGTTGCATACCCTTCAAACACTCCTCCCACCGTTCTACCTACTGAAACTATATCTGCTCCTTCAAAATTACCTTCTCAAGTAATAACTAAACCTCTATCTTTACCTGTACCTTCATCACCATCGATCAGTGTAACTATTTTCTCTGACTCTCCTGGAACTCTTCCGACTACACCTGTTATTGCTAACTTTCCTAATGTAACTGCCCAACCTGTATTAAATCTGACTCAAGACCGTACGCCTTCACATGACCGCTTACCTATTCCTCTTCATCAAAGTTCTTCCAATCCTAACACTTATGCCAGTAAACTAAAAACTTCCGCTACTTCCGTTTCAACCTCCATTCCTCAAACATCCTCCCGACCACTTCCGTTATTACATAACATTCTTCCCTCCACTTCCTCACGCAAGTCTCCTCATTTTACTTCTCAACTACATCACACTAAACCCAGCATGTCTAAGAAACTTACACAAACATCCAGCTCTGCCTCCTTACCTACCCCAAAGTCTAATGTGAATCAACCATCACTAATACCTTCTCATTCTAATCCTACCTGTACAAGATCTGGTCGACGTGTGAATCCACCTCAACGATGGGCGCCGACGTTCCGACCTACCTATGCAAGACGAGCCACTCTAAAACCTACCTCGCCGATGCCAAAACTGACCACTCCACCTACTCCGAGGTCAATATCAACCTCTGGGCCAACAACGTCCAAGGGCCACACAACACCCAGCAGCCCTGAACAGGTCACTTGTTCTCCAGTCCCTGCCGCACCCACAACTCCTCCTGCTAACCAGTCACCTTCAGCCACTACAACTACTTCTTCATCGCCTTCGACAGCCATGAAGATCAAGAGTGTGTTGGTGTCTGATGGCCTCCAAAGCACTTTGATCAACACCCCACACCAATTGGTCCAAACAGCATCAGAGGCAAAGCAACCACTACATGTGCACATGGACATGAACAAATCAACTCCTGCTGATGTCCCTACAACCATGTGGATGCTCACATTCCAGAATTTTACCCCCGTTCTCAATAACTCCACCACCAGGTCATATATACTGAAATCGCGAGGTCGCAACTTTTTCTTCGCCGGAGGTGGTGAAGTGACGGGGTTGAAAAGCACGGGGTCAAATATCACCTGTAGGATTGATAGCCTGCAGGTGAACAGGAAGCGAGACACCAAAACACAGAGAAGAAGTCATCTACCAGAGTACCCCATAGTCCCAGGAATTTCCCAAGTTCTACAGACCAGAGAGCAGAATCACCTAAGTCAGCCACCCCAACAAAAGGGTAAGAGTGGGACCCAATCACCGTCCAGCTCTCAAACTGTCTTCACCAATCACCAGCCACCATTCGCCCAGTCCCCAGATTTGCATTATGATGAACACATGTTTATGCAAATGCAACACCAAGGACCCGACTGTTATCGAGATAAGTGGGCATAATAGAGCCGGTCAAAGATGATTGTCCCGCATAACTATCAACCACAGTGAGCAGATAAAGAAGAACTGAGTTATCCAGAGGATCAAAAAATGCCTTAATTATAAAACAATCACCATAATTAGGATTGTATCTTTTCTAGGCTCAGTGACTCTCTCCTGAGTATTAAATAAAATACTTATTATCATTATGTATCCAATAACACCTATTAAGTATGTTTAAGTTAAGTATTAACCTCACCAACTATATCACAACGATTCACTATATCCCTCTCACATTGAGTTCCTGTAAGTCAAAGATAAGAATTAATCTGAACATAGTCTCAATGAAACTGGAGAGAAGTTAAGCAAACATCCACTGGGGTAATGTTCTAAAGGCTGCAAAGCACCGGGCATATAACAGCAGTGGAAAATTGTCTCCCCCCTTCCCCCCTTCCTCGAGAATACGACGAGCCCTGTTGTGTTCCCTCTGATGTCCGGATCCTGAAGTCCTGATCGTGAGAAGCAGCGCCTCCTGAAGTCCTGACCAGTGAATCTACGCTCTACGTCGGCCAGACTTACTCTCGAACCCCTACCCTCCTAAATTACCCTAAGTGTCTCTGAGTATCTTACGTTGTGATTATTGTTGTGAAGGTAAGGTAGAATATGTGAATATTTAAGTGCTAAACGTTATATAGATCTGTGTTCAAGATCCTTAATTGTTGCGTATGTGTTAATCCTTCAGAACTTATATTTATTGTTATATAGATCTGTGTCCAAGATCTAAGTGCTAATATCATCTCTATAACTTTCTTAAAACGTCCTACGCATACGTTACATACTCGTGTTAATTATTTACTTAACCAAATACTCACAGATTTTCCTTGTTTATGTCCATTCTATTATGAATGTTGCAAGTTGAAGTTGAAGTGTTTTCCGTGTATTTATTCCCTTGTTGAATCATACTTTTACCTAGAACCTACGCTCAATTTCATATTTTATTATATCTCAGTCCACCCGCTTATAAGAAGATTTATTGTTGATTATTTAATCTAATTTCTTCGAGAGAACTCAAGTTACACTTATTGATAATAAGTGTTAATTTGTTTATTCTATGAACCGTATATTTGTTCACTACGTTATTGATGTAGATTATTTCGCTTCTTCTCGTCTAGGAATTCTAGTCTTGCATAGATCCATTATCTAATTATTCATCAGTCCGAATACAACTTCAATGTGTTATGTATTCTTTATAGGAATCTGTTTAACTCATTCAGACCTCCTTTTATGCCTTATTAAGTATTTTCATAAGTACAACTTCGTTGTGTGCGCCATTTTACCATTATTAGTATTATACTAATCATTCGTACACGCTATTTTATTTACGCGTTGCTTTATATTAGTTAACTACATTAGTTACGTTAACTATATCTTTGATTGATTTCATCCAAGGGATATTAAACCTTTGATTATTCAACAGTAGAGGTAAACTATTAAATCTGAGTTCCTCGACCTGAGAGTTTATTATCGCATATAATCGTTATTGAAGTATATGTTCATATCATAATTTTCTCATATTAATCTAGTTTTATACTAAATTGTAAATACAATTCAACATTCCTTTCCATTTAACGTCAGTCAAATACTCCAAATACTAAATATATAGTCGCACTAGGAGTAAATATTATTTCCAACACTGCAGTACAGTAACCGGGTTAAGTTTTATCTTAACACCTTACGAGCGGCCTATGCGGTTTATTTATATGTACCGCCCAGCGGGGTGTTTTTAGCCAAAATAGGGCTGTTTACGTGATCATTTTCATGCCTAAATAAGACCCAGAACGTAAAACAAGTACCTATCCCTGAAAGGGCATAAACAGAGCTTTCGAATGACACCATAACGATCCTTTTATGATGGCTAGTTTTCTTGCAATAACCGTGCAACGCGAGTGCAAAAAGCATGTAATTAGCCACTTTCCCGATACAATTCCTTATATAGCGAGTGAGAGAGGGAGGAGGGTGCTGGGATTCGTGTCAGTATGTTCGCCGCGGTGGTCTGGAGCAGTCATACGCTCGCTACTCTCCTGCCACCACTTGTCTCTCTCTCTCAGCAACATTACGTGCTGAAATTGCCACTCGACCTATGTCGAGCGCCGCCACATAGTCCAGCTTTATTAAATACGACTTATGTGGTGAGCCTCTAATTAAGGGTTAAGTGGTATTGTTTGAACTACCTCCGCGCCGCTCGGCACCCGTGAGCGAATGTTGAAACCGAAATCCTCGTGCGCTCCACCTTTGACTTAAACTTTATTATTCATACGTGTTTGGAGATTTCATTTTTCCTTTAATTTACTTTCAAGAATAGTATACATTAGACACTCAACCCACATAAATATTATTATCAAGGACTGAGTCAATATGTAACCGTGTCCATTCTATAATTGCATATTCCCCAATAATACTACAATACTATTATTGTCCTGTATATTGTTGATTAGAGACTGATACATAATGATCAAATGCATTCTACCGTTTGCTTACTATTCCTTAAAATAGTTAAGCTGACTCTCAGTCCCCACTTCAGATCTCGCTATATTAGTGACCTGAATATTAATATGATTATGGCACGTATTGAGGAATCCGGTACTTATAATAAATCGTAAGACGGAATCTCATATATAAATACATGCCTTTGAATAAACTAAATGTGTATAATTTACATGTGTGTTGTTATTGTGTTCTGTAGCACTGTAGCACCTAATTGAGTACCTAATTGTGATTAACCCTTAAAGATCGGGGCCCGACTTATGTCTGAATCGAGAAAATTGGACTAAATGGCGGGGCCCGACTAAAGTCTGTGGGCGTATTCCCACCCTAATTTAGGTGGAAAGCGAAACCTGGTGGTCAGGCGGTGTACTACAAGGTCCCACCCACACATCCCCACTGCGTGACCATGACTCAGTAACCCTCAAGCAGCCGAAATGGAAGGTCATGATTTGCCCGTGTTCGATTCGGTGGCCGCCACTCCTAGTGCATCGTGCCACCCTACTCATCACGCCCGGCTCACCGCCCAGGAACTAGATATCATGCTGAACTCTTCAGAACTTTCTAATAGGCTGTTGAATGAAACCATGGAAGGTCTGGGTGAGAGTTTTGATAGTGTGGATGACTCGGAAGACGAAAATTTGGCGATCATAGGCTTTCACCCCAAGCATAATTTGCGTGTCGCAAATGTTGTGGTTGATGTTGCACAGACCGTTGAGCAAAATGGAGACGTTCCTGACGAAGAACATACTGGTGTGGGTGTTGGTTAGTACAATTTACATTTTATAATTGCTTGAAAATTTGATTGCAAGCATTTTATAGTGTATTATTTCAGGCGTTCGGTAAATTTCTCACGATAACCAGGGTGTACGGTACATTTCTCATGATAATACAAGCAACAACGAAGCTTGGCGGAGATTGTGGTCTACAATATACCTTTTTATAATTGCATGTGACCTTGTAATTGCTTGAAAGTTTGATTGCAAGCATTTTATACCGTATTATTTTCAGGCGTTCGGTAAATTTCTCACGATAACCAGGGTGTACGGAACATTTCTCACGATAATACAAGCAACAACGAAGATTGGCGAAGATTGTGGTCTACAATATACCTTTTTATAATTGCATGTGACCTTGCAATTGCTTAAAAGTTTGATTGCAATCATTTTATAGCGTATTATTTTCAGGCGTTCGGTAAATTTCTTATGGTAATACAAACAACGAAAGATTGAATAATTGTGCTTGGCATTATATGATTGTGGGGAACATAATTATGTACCGAATATATTATTTTATCATATATATGATACATATGTAAAATAGTTATATTATCACGACACTCTCTCTCTGTCTCTTCCTCTCTGGGTCTACCTATACATTTATAATTGCATGTGACCTTGAATTTGCTTGAGAGTTTGATTGCAAGCATTTTATAGCGTATTATTTTCAGGCGTTCGGTAAATTTCTCACGATAACCAGGGTGTACGGTACATTTCTCACGATAGAGAGAGAGAGAGAGGGAAAGCGAGCGAGCCAGAGAGAGAGAGAGAGAGACAGACAGGAGGAGTGAGAGAGAAAGAAAGAAAGAGAGAGAGAGAGAGAGAGAATACAGATAATACAGAAATAAGGAGAAATAAGAGAAAAATAAGACCGATTACAGAAGGAATAGTAGACGCGCGGGAGGCCGAAGTCCGGGCAAAGCGAACGCATCCGAACGCACCCGGGAAATAGACCAAAAAGTACCTCATCTTCCTCACCTCTTCCCACCCTCCACACTCGCTCATAACATCCATAATAGACTTATATGGGGAGACAAAGAGTTGCTCTTTCCAAAAATGACCGTTTCGTTCGCATTCGAGCCATAGTAACGGTGCTAGGGCGAGTGAAAGTGAGCAAATATTTCGGGATTATGCCCGCTGGGCGGCACGGTGTAAAATACCTTACTACCCGCTAAATAAGGGTTAAGGACGTGTTTGATGTGTTCCTGTTGAGGATATTTGGGGTCTATAAGTCCAGAATTGGATTTTAGTGAAGACTGAATAACGGGTTAAAATATATTATAACCCGGCATAACACTGGCGGCAGCGGTGACTCGATACGGCATATCAACACGAGTGTTCCTATTGTAAAAAAGAAAAAATCTTGGTACTCAGTTAATGCGTTAACACATTATTCACTATGCCAGCCACTAGATCTCTTGATATTCCGGCGTTCAAGCCTGAGGATTATGATATGTATACATAGATGGAAATAGTCAAACCGGCCCTGGACATTATGTTCGGAAACGAAGACGCTTCCAAGATTCATACTATTGTGGTAAAATTGGGGAAATATGCAACCAAAGTGTCAGGGTATGTGCATGATAATATGCCTGGGTTAACCTGGGCACAATTTGAGACATGTGAAAACTGCCATCAATCCAGTGCTGGGGCAGACAATTGCAGATAAAAAAATTCATGAAGTTTAGTATTCAGGTGATTTGGACGGCACTATTGAGCAGTTGCACCAGATCGCAATAAACGCGTTCCCAGATGAAACCACGGCACAGAGGAAGAAGATAGTTTTCAAGGCACTTGTGAGAATCTTGCCTGATACAGTGAAAGATCATTTATCCATAGTAGAGCCTACCAATTATGACGCGGATCTGCCAGTGATAAGGCGTATCATGGCATTACGGAAGTCCAAGGAACAGGATAAGATAGCCATCATAAGCAAGGTCACCACACATCCAACAACAACCGCAGCATCCATCAGTGGTCCAGTGGCTCCTCGTCTTACTGATAAAGCCGAGGGACGGGCCAGGATTCGACCAGCTGACTGGAAGCCATGCTCGGGACTATGCATGTTGTGGTCACTCAAGAGGTCTTTCACTGAACTAACGAGGAATAGATCCAGAGCCCCAAACTGATGGGCTCAAATTCCCTGGATTAAACCGCGTAAGGTAGCCACTATGATAGAAGATGGGACAGCAGGAATTGAAGACGGACCCGCTGAAGAAGAAACAGAGCAGTACATACCTGAGGCTTTGCAACCGGATCCTCAGGATTTTTAAGCTGCCCCCCCAAACAAATAGTCGTCACCATGGCGGGGGCTCATGATGGGACATCTGAAAATGGTCTTCCAGTCTATAATAAAATCACACTTAACGGGGTGAAAGTCCGACTTCTCATAGATACGGGAGCTTTCCGTTCTTGTCTGTTTCTTCCGTTTTTCCGGAAACATAACAATGTTTTGGGGTAAATGTAATCTTCCTCTATCATTCTTGTCAGGGCGAATGATCAAGTCATTCCGAATTTAGGACAGACTCTTCCACTATATGTTAAGACCCCTGTTCCCCATCACGGAGTAAATCATTCATTTGTGATCTATTATCCCAACGAGACTAAGTACGATGGTTACTTAGGTCTCGATCTCCTCATATCTTTGAGTGCCTCAATAAATTGTAGGCACCGCACCTTAACCTTTGATCCACCTTCAGAAGAAAAAAAAAAAATACCTTGACAATATTAAGCAGCTAAAATCAGCCCCATTGCATACTTCCCTTCCTATAAGTGATAACACTCAAAGTAATGAGCAAGTCTTTCCCCTCCAATCTCATATTATATCTCAAGCTATCACTTCCACTTGTGTCACAGTTCCTCCTCATCATGAAAAATGGATACCTTTGGTACCTACAATCATGGGAGATGTTATTCTGACCCCACACCTCCAAAGCTCTTTCAACGGGGCTTGCCTAACCGCTCCTAGCCTGCTACCAAATCAATTTAACAGTATCAAGATAGCTAATATCTCAGATAAGCCAGTCACATTGCCAAAAGGACTAGCCATAGGTTAACTTGAGATATATTCAGAAGAATTCTCTAGTCACACAGATTCTTCCCCTCCGCATAAGAACCCCCTTCCTGACATTCCTTCTAATCTTACTCTTTGTCAACAAACTGATCTTAGAAATCTACTAATATCTTATCAAGATATCTTCGCTACCTCCAGCCGAGCTATGGGTAAGACCGACATGCTGCATCACCCTATCCATACTGTAGGGCATCCCATTAAGCAACCCATCCGTCGAAAAAAAAAAATCCAAAGACAAGAGGAAGAAAATCAAGTGCAAGACATGCTCGCCACAAGAGTAGTCAAACCATCCACTAGTCCTTGGTCGTCTTCGGTAGTACTTGTCCAGAAGAAAGATGGATCATCCCGTTTTTGCATTGACTATCGGCAGCTCAACGACGTCACCATTAACCCCTCCAACCCGGATGGGCTCTTGAACGCCCATAACAACCTCGGCCCACGCAACCCGGAAGGGCTCTTGAACGCCCATTGCTTGCATGCGTGCTTTCGAATGCCGCGCGTACATTTTCGGTATCGTGGGACGGTAGGTGGCGCCACCAGGCGTAAACTCCGCCACAGCATCAGTATCTACCCCGACGCCATCATGGACAGTACGCCAAATAGTGATTCCGCTGTGTCCGATACCGTGCTTCCTACGACGCCCTTGCTTGTTCGTCGCGCCTTACCCCGACGCCATCGCCTAAATGTGTTATCTCCCGGAGGTATTGAGACGACATTGAGACTTTATGAGCGAGCTGATGCCAAGCATAATGTTGATGAAGTCAGTGACGACTCCAGTAATTATAAGTCGAGTGATTATGGCCATGAGTGTGATAAAGAAGAGCAATTCCTGGGATTTGCGAGAGAACATGACAGTGATGAGAGTGATGAAGGTGATGTACCAGTTGTTGAGGAAGCTGGTTTACCTAAAGACAGTGAACTTGAGAGTGTGAGCGAGTGGGAGAGTTCAAGGTCACTCACCAAATTTCGCTTAAGTGACACGACGCCAAGCCCTTCCCCAGGTAAATCGAATTTCAAGCTACATTTGTATAAGCAGAAAATACTTGAGAAGGCGGCCGCGGCAGCTAGGGAACAAGCAAAACTACTTGGTGAGGATGAGGCTGTGAGTGAGGGTCAGCGTGGTGACCCTTCTCGTCCGCCATTATCTCCCTTATCTACCCACGCCACCCAAGATGACCCGGATGCCCCGCATTCTCCCCCACCACCCCCACCATTGCCAAGGGTTGAGGACCCCACACTTTCGGCCTATTTGCCTCCTAGGTCCCCCGACAGGAGACATACCTGCTGCCGAAAAGGGGAAAGGTAGGAAATATACCAGAAAATTAAGAAAAGTAAGAGAGTTTTGTTCGAGGCTCCCGCGGCGTCCACCCCGGCCGGCCCCAGCCATACGTCCCCGCAACTTTCCCCCACGGTCCTCCCCACCCTCTCCCGCCTTCAACATGTCTTCCTGAAGAAGTCTTTGAGCTCGCATCACCAATACCTGGGCCTAGTGACAGTGAAACATTGCTTTCTGTCACTCGTCGCAGGCCAAGGAGCCCGGGACCTTGGGGGGACACAGCCTCACCTGCCACTCCTTCCCCACCTCGCCCACCCGCACGCCGCGCACGCATCACTGGTTCCCCGCCAGATTATGTGGGGGCCACTGATGATGAAGGGCACCTCTCTCAAGACTCTGGCCATGATTACATAGGTCCACCGTCAGGGCAAGATGACCACTCTGACGATGACTATATGGACATCGACGACCCTCGACCCATCCGCTTGGCCCGGCGTCGTGCTGCCCGTCGTGCTGCCACCGCCCTGGCCGCCGCCCTCGCCGCCCTAGGGCGCGCGCCTCCGGAGTTGGCCATGGGCGTGCTGGGCCACCAGCTGGAGCTCCTTGTCAGCGTAGACAAGACCCATTCTACGTTTTTTCAGTGGCAAGACGTAGTTGATGAGGATGCATACAACCCTGATGTGCCAGCTTTTGATGAGGTACTGGAGGGTTCAGGCATTACCCCCAATTTTCCTGCAGGCCCCAATGCTCCACCACACGAACTGTTTTAGGCCTTCTTTGATGAGGAGGTGGTAGGCTATGTTGTCAAAGAGACAAATAAGCAGCACCAATTCCAGGTCCACTTTTTGGGAAAGGTGGCCAAGGGCCACATGAGGCAGTGGAACCCAGCGACTCATAAAGAGTTCATGGTGTTCCTGGCACTCTACCATGCTAATGCCTCATGTCAAGAAGCATAGGTTGCCTGACTATTGGATCACCAATGATCTGATATCCACCCTGCCTTCGGGAAATATATTTCTCGCGACCGGTACCTTGATATCCTCGCAGCGCTCCATCTTGTCACCAACCTTGACGTCCACCTCCCAGACAAGCTGTGGAAGATTAGGACGTTGTATGAGATGATGCGAGAACGCTTCACCTCCTACTTCAAGCCCTTCCGCAAGGTCGTCATTGACGAGTCTCTTGTGCTGTTCCGGGGAAAACTCAGCTTCCGGCAGTACATCCCCTCAAAAAGACATCGCTTTGGCATAGAATTCTTTGTGCTGTGCGACTGCCAAACTGGCTATGTCCTGGACTTCCTGGTCTACAGCGGGAAGGAAGGGGACTTGCTTGTGGACCCCCTCATTGGCTTTGGCGGAGCAGTGGTGCAAGCCATGATGGACCGCTACTTTCATAAAAATCACGTCCTCTACTCGGACAATTATTACATGCCCCAACTCTCTCACAGTACCTGCATGAGCGCAAGACGGGGACTGTAGGCACAGTACGAGGGAAAAGGAAGGGCATGCCACCTTTCCCTCCAAAGACCAAAAAAGGTGATGTGTTCAAGAAGAAGTCGGGGCCCATTCTTGCTATCCACTGGCACGACCAGCGGAAGGTCAACCTCCTGACCACCATCCACAAGGGGGAAATGGTGGAGACTGGCAAGGTGGATTGCCGCACCCAGGCCAGGGTGACCAAGCCCGATGCTGTCCTGGACTACAACATCAACATGAGGCTGGTGGACAAGTCCGACATGCAGATAGGCTTCATTGACTGCCTGCGTACCTCGTGCAGATGGTACAAAAAGTTCTTTCTGCATATGGTGGACATGTCAGTTCTGAATGCCTACAACATATACAAGCTTCGGAATGTGAACACACCCATGAAGTTCAATAGCCTGCGGAGGTTCCAAAAGCAGGTGTTGACGGAGCTCCTGGAGAAGTATGCTATGCCACAGAGGGCAGTGGCACATCCTGGGCCCGCCGTTATTGACCGCTTGCAGTCTGCTCAATACTTGATTAGGCACAGGCATGGTTCCCTGCCTCAGAATGAATCCGGAAGAACACAGCAGAAGCGGTGCCATGTCTGCTACAACAGCAGGGTGAAGCCGAGGTCAGGTAAAAAGTCAACCCTGGAGTGTGTGGAGTGCAAGGTGGCACTCTGTGCTGTAGATTGCTTCTTTGATTACCACTCCAAGCTGGAATTCTAATAATCATACTGAAATTGCCAAATAAAATGACAATATGTACACTATAATTATATATAGGCAAAAAGTGGAAGAAAACCAATGTATTGTAATACAAAAGTCATGTATTATGAGAACATTGATACAAATACAATTACACCATAATAATATGTGAAAGTGACACATATGTATATACCAAGTGACATTCATATGATTAGAACCTATAGAAATATATAAATCAGTGAAAAAAGACACAATAAATTGTATATAAAACGTTTACAAATCATATAACTAAGTGAAAGTGACACAAGACCTAATATTTGATGGCCAAAGTATAATAAACACCTGTGATAACGAATAATCAGTGCCTAATACAACAATAACCTACCTCAATTACTAATAAAATGTACGGTATCGAGTGAAAATGAGCATTATCAGTGACAGTGACACTCTCTAAAGCATATTTGTCAAAGTGAAAGTGACACAAAACCTAATATTTGATGGCCAAAGTATAATAAACACCTGTGATAACGAATAATCAGTGCCTAATACAACAATAACCTACCTCAATTACTAATAAAATGTACGGTATCGAGTGAAAATTAGCATTATCAGTGACAGTGACACTCTCTAAAGCATATTTGTCAAAGTGAAAGTGACACAAGACCTAATATTTGATGGCCAAAGTATAATAAACACCTGTGATAACGAATAATCAGTGCCTAATACAACAATAACCTACCTCAATTACTAATAAAATGTACGGTATCGAGTGAAAATGAGCATTATCAGTGACAGTGACACTCTCTAAAGCATATTTGTCAAAGTGAAAGTGACACAAGACCTAATATTTGATGGCCAAAGTATAATAAACACCTGTGATAATGAATAATCAGTGCCTAATACAACAATAAGCTACCTCAATTACTAATAAAATGTACGGTATCGAGTGAAAATTAGCAATATCAGTGACAGTGATACCCTAATAAACATATTTTATATAATTGGCCTCAAAATAACTAGAAAATATCAAATAAACATCACATTCTCAATATCAAACAATAAAATCGTCTAAGGGAGATAAATACTTTGGCGCGGCGAGCGGCTAGGTGCGTCGTAGACATGGCCGGGGCGATGCGTCCGAACGCGGGAAGAATTTGCCGCCGAAAAGCACTCGTCTTCCCGCGCTCACCATTATGCAACCAGAGGGGCTAGAGACCTCTACTCAACGCCATTCGACAGAGGAAGGTTTGTGGAACATTATTCTTTTTTATTCACAACATTACATGACATATTCATTGACTTACAGAGTAGTTAACATAGGCCAAAGATCGTCAAAACACCCGGTACCGGAGCACAGTCGTAAGCTATAGCCCCCGGGGCTGGAGGGTTAAAGACGCTACACCCCTGCCAAGAATTGATGATTCCCTGGACTCCCTGCTTGGGGCAAAATGGTTCACCACTCTGGACCTTCAAGCAGGATACTGGCAGGTTCCAGTATCACCAGAACATCAACAGAAGACAGCATTCTCAACCAGCCAAGGCAGTCTATATGAATTATCCTCATTGCCTTTTGGTCTGTGCAATGGCCCAGCCACATTCTCCAGGTTAATGGAATCTGTGTTACAAGGGTTGACCTGGGAGACATGTCTTGCATATCTGGATGACATCATTGTATTCGGAAAGATATGGGCTGAGCACTGACAATGGTTGAAACAAGTATTTCAAGGAATCAGAGATGCTAGCCTCAAACTCACGCCATCAAAATGTACCCTTGCCAAAAAATAAAGTAAACTTTCTGGGACATATTGTTTCTGAACAAGGAATTTCACCAGACCCAAGCAAATTAGAGGCTATTAGCAAAATCACACCTCCCCCTAATGTCAAAGGAGTACGAGCTTTTCTGGGCTTGGCATCATACTACCAAAGATTTGTGAACAATTTCGCTACTATTGCCAAACCATTGCACGATCTGACCAGAAAAGATGAGCCTTTCAAATGGACAGAACAATGCATACAAGCCTTTAACAGCCTGAAAGACAAATTAGTGGCATCTCCGGTTGTATCATTTCCGGATTACACCCGCCCATTCAGGTTGTATACTGACGTGACCCAGTTTGGAATAGGTGCAATTTTTGGACAAATGAGAGATGGCAAGGAGCATATTATTGCATGTGAAAGTCGCACCCTCAATCCAGCAGAAATAAATTATCCGGTCACCAAAAGAGAATGTTTTGGAATGATATGGGCACTCCAATACTTCAAGGCGTACCTGGCCGGAGTCAAGGTCACTGTCATTACTGATTTTCACGCATCACGCTCTTCAATGGCTCCGTAAATCGGATACAAAGAACGCCTTGACAGTCAGATGGAGCGAGTCCTTAGAGGAATTTGATGTCGATATTGTATATAGACCAGGGAAACTACATACAAATGCGGATGCTCTCTCTCGCCTTCCCATCGACTCCTCGCCTAATGACCTACAACAAGAAGAGACAACACATGCCATACTTGCCATTCATCGTCAAGACTCGTTGGATACCAGTCAACAAGAACTTTTAAATTCTTTCCAAAAACAAGAGAAACCCGACCGGATGCCACGCAAGATATTTACTCAGTTAACCAGGAGAGGAGATAATTTATTCACTATTGATGGAAAAATAGTAATAACACCGCAAGCTGCACTATCCACCATGCAATCCATCCATATGGACAATGGAATTCACCTGGCTCAAAGGAAACTAATCACCACGTTTCAGGAAGTCTATTGGATCCCTTCACCGTATATAACAGCCAAACGTATCACGGAAGCTTGCCGAGCATGTGCGTTGGGTAAAGATCGAACCCGTACAGCAGGTCCTGCTGGCAAATTAATCGCCTCCAAGCCATGGCAATTACTTGCAGTTGACGTTATGGGACCAATGGAAGGTAATCAAGGTTTTAAGTACATAATAACCTTTGTAGATACTTATTCCAAATATGTCATTGCTTGCCTTGCCAAAGAACACTCAGCCATTGCAGTAGCTGAAGCTCTCATTCAACATGTATTTCCATATTTTAGGTTACCTGAACCTATTCATTCAGATAATGCCCCAGAATTCACCAGTCACATTTGGTCTCAGTTATCCCAAATGTGTGGGTTTGAAATCAGCCACTCATCCCCATACTGGCCTCAAGGCAACTCCATATGTGAAAGAAGCCATAGAACAATTGCAAATTTACACTTTCTCCTTCACAATGCAGAACTTCTGCTTATCAGAATTAATTTATCCCCAGAGCTACTACTCTTTGGAATTCACTTCCCTCGAATTGCTTTCCACAAACTTACAATCTACAAATGTTTAAATCCAGTTGTTACAAACATTTTATGAATGGAGGATGCCTTTAGGCGCATGGACCTTTTTGTTTTATCTGTGTTTTTCCTTCCTCCATTCATTGTCTCTTAAAAAAATAAAAAAATAAAAAATAAAATAAGAACCAGACTACAACAAATGGACACCAAGGATTGGCCCAGTCAAGTAAAAAATTTACAATGGGGTATCAATACCTGCCCAAGAGAAGACGGAATTTCACCCCACGAACGTGTATTCGGAGTTCCACCATTACTCCTTTCTCTACGCCAGCCATCTAGCTGCTCCGTACGAGCCCTCCTCCAACTTCGATCAGTCATTATTCCATCTCAAAAACCGTCTCAGACAAATACAATATGTGCAAGATCTCCAACCAGATGAAACTCCCAAAGTCAGTCCACACCGTGTCGGCGATCTGGTTATGGTTGCTAAATTACCTGTGCCGTCCAAACTCAAACCTAGATTTAAAGGTCCCTTTGAGATTCTAACAGTATCAAATTGCTATCAGGTTACCATTAATTATTTTGGTGAGTCACGCACGTACCGTAACAGACATATCCGTAGATTTCAACCTATTGATAAGAATATGATTATGCTTGCAGATCCTGGCCAGAATGACATAATTATTGCCTACATCAAATAATCAGAATTTGGGATCCACAGAACCTATAGCACCTGACATCATTCCTCCTTTGACGCCTGCACCGAGACGTAAACCACTGCCTGTCACACCCTCTGTATTACCACAAACCACACCTCCTCTCCAACTACGAAAAAGACCTGTTGCATACCCTTCAAACACTCCTCCCACCGTTCTACCTACTCGAACTATATCTGCTCCTTCAAAATTACCTTCTCAAGTAATAACTAAACCTCTATCTTTACCTGTACCTTCATCCCCATCGATCAGTGTAACTATTTTCTCTGACTCTCCTGGAACTCTTCCGACTACACCTGTTATTGCTAACTTTCCTAATGTAACTGCCCAACCTGTATTAAATCTGACTCAAGACCCTATGCCTGCACATGACCGCTTACCTATTCCTCTTCATCAAAGTTCTTCCAATCCTATCACTTATGCCAGTAAACTAAAAACTTCCGCTACTTCCGTTTCAACCTCCATTCCTCAAACATCCTCCCGACCACTTCCGTTATTACATAACATTCTTCCCTCCACTTCCTCACGCAAGTCTCCACATTTTACTTCTCAACTACATCACACTAAACCCAGCATGTCTAGAGAAACTTACACAAACATCCAGCTCTGCCTCCTTACCTACCCCAAAGTCTCATGTGAATCAACCATCACTAATACCTTCTCATTCTAATCCTACCTGCACAAGATCTGGTCGACGTGTGAATCCACCTCAACGATGGGCGCCGACGTTCCGACCTACCTATGCAAGACGAGCCACTCTAAAACCTACCTCGCCGATGCCAAAACTGACCACTCCACCTACTCCGAGGTCAATATCAACCTCTGGGCCAACAACGTCCAAGGGCCACACAACACCCAGCAGCCCTGCACAGGTCACTTGATCTCCAGCCCCTGCCGCACCCACAACTCCTCCTGCTAACCAGTCACCTTCAGCCACTACAACGACTTCTTCATCGCCTTCGACAGCCATGAAGATCAAGAGTGTGTTGGTGTCTGATGGCCTCAAAAGTACTTTGATCAACACCCCACACCTATTGGTCCAAACAGCATCAGAGGCAAAGCAACCACTACATGTGCACATGGACATGGACATATCAACTCCTGCTGATGTTCCTACAACCATGTGGATGCTCACATTCCAGAATTTTACCCCCGTTCTCAATAACTCCACCACCAGGTCATATATACTGAAATTGCGAGGTCGCAACTTTTTCTTCGCCGGAGGTGGTGAAGTGACGGGGTTGAAAAGCACGGGATCAAATATCACCTGTAGGATTGATAGCCTGCAGGTGAACAGGAAGCGAGACACCAAAACACAGAGAAGAAGTCATCTACCAGAGTACCCCATAGTCCCAGGAATTTCCCAAGTTCTACAGACCAGAGAGCAGAATCACCTAAGTCAGCCACCCCAACAAAAGGGTAAGAGTGGGACCCAATCACAGTCCAGCTCTCAAACTGTCTTCACCAATCACCAGCCACCATTCGCCCAGTCCCCAGATTTGCATTTTGATGAACACATGTTTATGCAAATGCAACACCAAGGACCCGACTGTTATCGAGATAAGTGGGCATAATAGAGCCGGTCAAAGATGATTGTCCCGCATAACTATCAACCACAGTGAGCAGATAAAGAAGAACTGAGTTATCCAGAGGATCAAAAAATGCCTTAATTATAATACAATCACCATAATTAGGATTGTATCTTTTCTAGGCTCAGTGACTCTCACCTGAGTATTAAATAAAATACTTATTATCATTATGTATCCAATAATACCTATTAAGTATGTTTAAGGTAAGTATTAACCTCACCAACTATATCACAACGATTCACTATATCCCTCTCACATTGAGTTCCTGTAAGTCAAAGATAAGAATTAATCTGAACATAGTCTCAATGAAACTGAAGAGAAGTTAAGCAAACATCCACTGGTTTAATGTTCTAAAGGCTGCATAGCACCGGGCATATAACAGCAGTGGAAAATTGTCTCCCCCCTTCCCCCCTTCCTCGAGAATACGACGAGCCCTGTTGTGTTCCCTCTGATGTCCGGATCCTGAAATCTTGATCGTGAGAAGCAGCGCCTCCTGAAGTCCTGACCAGTGAATCTACGCTCTACGTCGGCCAGACTTACTCTCGAACCCCTACCCTCCTAAATTACCCTAAGTGTCTCTGAGTATCTTACGTTGTGATTATTGTTGTGAAGGTAAGGTAGAATATGTGAATATTTTAGTGCTAAACGTTATATAGATCTGTGTTCAAGATCCTTAATTATTGCGTATGTGTTAATCCTTCAGAACTTATATTTATTGTTATATAGATCTATGTCCAAGATCTAAGTGCTAATATCATCGCTATTACTCTCTTAAAACGTCCTACGCATACGTTACATACTCATACTCGTGTTAATTATTTACTTAGCCAAATACTCACAGATTTTCCTTGTTTATGTCCATTCTATTATGTATGTTGCAAGTTGAAGTTGAAGTGTTTTCCGTGTATTTATTCCCTTCTTGAATCATACTTTTACCTAGAACCTACGCTCAATTTCATATTTTATTATATCTCAGTCCACCCGCTTATAAGAAGATTTATTGTTGATTATTTAATCTAATTTCTTCGAGAGAACTCAAGTTACACTTATTGATAATAAGTGTTAATTTGTTTATTCTATGTACCGTATATTTGTTTACTACGTTATTGATGTAGATTATTTCGCTTCTTCTCGTCTATGAATTCTAGTCTTGCATAGATCCATTATCTAATTATTCATCAGTCCGAATACAACTTCAATTTGTTATGTATTCTTTATAGGAATCTGTTTAACTCATTCAGACCTCCTTTTATGCCTTATTAAGTATTTTCATAAGTACAACTTCGTTGTGTGCGCCATTTTACCATTATTAGTATTATACTAATCATTCGTACACGCTATTGTATTTACGCGTTGCTTTATATTAGTTAACTACATTAGTTACGTTAACTATATCTTTGATTGATTTCATCCAAGGGATATTAAACCTTTGATTATTCAACAGTAGAGGTAAACTATTAAATCTGAGTTCCTCGACCTGAGAGATTATTATCACATATAATCGTTATTGAATTATATGTTCATATCATAATTTTCTCATATTAATCTAGTTATATAATAAATTGTAAAAACAATTCAACATTCCTTTCCATTTAACTTCAGTCGAATACTCCAAATACTAAATATATGGTCGCACTAAGAGTAAATATTATTTCCAACACTGCAGTACAGTACCTAGAATGACCTGATTTACCTACCGGGTTGAGTTTTATCTTAAGCGTTACTGATTGAACTACCTGCGCGCCACTCGCCACCCATGAGCGAATGTTGAAACCAAAATCCTTGTGACCTCCCCCTTTGACTTAAACTTGATTATTCATACGTGTTTGGAGATTTAATTTTTCCTTTAATTTACTTTCAAGAATAGTATACATTAGACACTCAACCCACATAAATATTATTATCAAGGACTGAGTCAATATGTAACCGTGTCCATTCTATAATTGCATATTCCCCTATAATACTAAATACTATTATTGTCCTGTATATTGTTGATTAGAGACTGATACATATGATCAAAGGCATTCTACCATTTGCTTACTATTCCTTATAATAGTTAATTAAGCTGACTCTCAGTCCCCACCTCAGATCTCGCTATATTCATGACCTGAATATAAATATGATTATGGCACGTATTGAGGAATCCGGTACTAATAATAAATCGTAAGATGAAATCTCATATATAAATACATGCCTTTGAATAAACTAAATGTGTATAATTTACATGTGTGTTGTTATTGTGTTCTGTAGCACCTAATTGAGTTCCTAAATGTGATTAAGAACGTGTTCGATGTGTTCCTGTTGAGGATATTTGGAGTCTATAAGTCCAGAATTGGATTTTAGTGAAGACCGAATAACGGGTTAAAATATATTATAACCCGGCATAACGATAATAATGAAAACAAATTACACAAGTCGATTAAGACATGTAAAAGAAAATTATCCCCAATCTTTTATTTTATTCATCCGAGGTCACTGACGAGTGACCACGTACGAATTTGCCCACCGCTTGCTGTAAACAACATGCGTATACAGTATATGGATCAGAGTATATGCCAACCGATTCGCGGATCGGAGTTATGCGCATGTTTGCGTGTTGATCGTCAAACACAGAGACTGCTCCCGTATAAACAGGACTGTTCCACACTGATATCCGAATAAATCCGTATGTATCCGTATGAATCGGACCTTCATCTGCATACCTCAGATGACAATCCGCATGCGTTGCATGCAGCCTAAAATGTTGAGTTTGCTCAAAATGTTGGCCATCCGCCACGTTATATCTACGCATGTATCCAACTACTTCCGACAACCTACGATATTCGTCCGTATGATATCGCATGTTGCAGACTATTGATCCATATACATCCCGCATGCTTAGTCGCCGCTATGGGGATTGGCATGTGTGGATGTGTGAAACCCCCATTTTTTTGTTTTTTTTTCTATGTGAGTGAGGGAGACATAAGGCAGAACTGCCTGTAGCGAGTGCCTCCCCCAGAGTTGAAAAAGTGACAGGGCCAAAATCAAGGGACGTTCGAGCCGAAATGCCTGGACACACTGAGTTTGAAGCAATTTAAGTCATAGGAAGAGGGAAAGACTGATTCGGGGAGAGAGTTCCAGAGCTCAGCTGTTGAATAGAAGATAGACTGAGAATAACGTTTCTCTTTTGGGTTGGAGAGTTGCACAGACTAGGAGTGGGATTGTGTTGAAAGACGGGTACTACGGTACGTACCCTACGTAGAGGAGGTGGTATACAGTACACTGGGAGTGCTCTAAGGCACACTGATTATTGTAGTAGCGATAGAATAGCGAGAGAGATGCAACATTGCGGCGAAGAGAGAGAGATTGCAGAGAGTTGGTGAGTGGACAAGAGTTAATGATACAAAAGGCTTTCCTTTCTCCTTTGTCTAGGAGTGCGGTGTGAGAGGATCCTCCCCAAACATGTGAACAATACTCAATACAAGGACGTATTGTGCCCCTGTACAGAGCAAAACGCTGTGCAGGGGTAAATAACCCCTTGAGGCAGTTGAGCACACATAGCTTTTGGGAGGCTACCTTAGCAAGACTGGTAATATGGTCTTTCCAAGAGAGATCAGAAGAAAAAGAGACACCGAGAATATTGAGATAAGATGAGGGATTTATTTTTGTATTGTTGAAGTATAAGGGATAGTCCTTTGAGAGTTCCCGACAAATAATAAGATGAAGTAATTGGGTTTTGGAAGCATTAAAGGCAACAAGGTTTTCTCTGCCCCAATTGGAAATGGTAGTTAGATCAAAAGACAAGTTTTGTATAGCTTCATTATGTTTGTTTTTGAGGGATTGCTGGCTCGTTCTGGAAAACGAATTAAGTAGTGTAAAGTAGAGTCGTCTACGTATGAATGGATGGGACTGGAAGTACAGTTGAGAAGATAATTTATGAAAACTAGAAAGAGAATGGGAGATTGGACAGAGCCCTGAAAAAAATCGGAGTTGATACGATGAGGAAGTGAGTGATGGCCGTCCACAACCACAGCTATGGAACGGCCGGAAAGGAAATTAGAGACAAAGGCACTGATGGAGGGATAGAAACCGAAAGAGGCTAGTTTCGAAATTAAAGATTTGTGCCAGACTCTATCAAAGGCTTACGATATGTCTAGTGCAATATAAAAGGTCTCACTGAAGTCCCGAAAGAAGGTTGACCAAGAGTTAGTAAGATATGAAAGAAGATTACCAGTAGAGCGACCCAGGGACCGACCTTTTTTTTTACCCAACTTCCACGTCTTACTTTCAATTTAAATGCAATTTGGCACAGGTGTATGTGACTATAAAACTAGGTCACAGATATATATACAGTATATATATATTTTTGTTCTTTTTTCTTTCAATTTAGGTAAAAAAAAAAGTTGAAAACTATAGCACTACTAACACGCATATAACTCCTACAGAAATCCCTATAGCACCTGTTGCATGTGATCAAACAACTCACAAAAGGTGTGTCTGTAGTTTCTATACAAAACTGCTTATATTTGTTTTTTGTATTTTTGGATTTAGGTGATTATGAATTAAGGTAAAATTATTTTGTAGAATTTTACGACTGTGACAACATGCTGCAAACAAACAAAGTTGGCTAGATTACATCGAATTTATAGATATTGTAGTGCTTCCTATGCACTTTACAAAGGTAGATAACACATTTTTAGAGGCCAAATAACAACTGACTTATTAGATCTCATAGTTGCCATATTACTTTTTGAGAAAAAACATGTGAAAGTCTTATGTAATTAGGTGAACATTTTTATCTTTTGTTTTTGTTTTACAATATTTTACGCAGGAACACGGCAGAGTAGAAGCTAAAGCTTGGGGAGGTTGTAGAGTATGCTACGCTCTTTCCATTTATATATGTACGATCCTCGTACGACCAGTAGTTACCGAGCTTGTCAATTTCGAAGTTTGCTATATAACAATTTTAGAAATACAGGAAAAGTTTGGAAAAACATAAAACAAATATATTTCCAATGGGTTTTCACTAATAACCTTTCACTGGCTTATGAAGGGATATTGAGTAAACACCTAATGGTATTTTCAGGATTTTTAGTTTTTTAAGACTAACAAACGGTTGGTCCCCTTAAGGAAGCCATACTGGCGATCTGAGAGTAGATTATGAGAAGAGAAATGCTTAAGAAATTTGGAAACAAGAATAGTTTTAGTAACTTTAGAGATACAAGAGATGAGAGCAATTGGACGATAATTGGAGGGTTGAGAGTGGGCACCCTTCTTTGGGACAGGTTGAATGAGAGCAAACTTCCAACAAGAAGGGAAGACGTTAGAGGAGAGACAGAGACGAAAGAGTTTGCCTAGGCAGGGAGTCAGCACGGAAGCACAGTTTTTTAGTACAACAGGAGGAACACCTTCCGGACTGCACGCCTTCTTAATATTAGGCCTAGAGAGGCTTTCTAGAGATGGACCGAATATTCGCTTCCGCATTCGCATGTGCGAATATCCGCTATGTTTTTCAATATTCGTATTCGCATCCGCATTTGCATTCATAGCTATCTGCGAATATGCGAATATTTTCACGACACCAATGGAAAAAAAAAAATATTAAAATTTAAAGTTAACACAAACGAATAAATATAAGTGTAGATGTGCGTTTGGGCCGCTAGAGTGGAATGAAGGAGTGTTGCCACATATCTTTATTTAATAGTACCAGATCGAACAAGTGAAAAGTACCAAATTTTTCGAAAATGTACCAATTACAGTGAATACATAATTTACCTTATATTAAATCTCTAGATTTCAAAATGTTCAAGTGTTTTTCAGTTATACTGTCTCTCGAGTAATGTCACACTCCCTGCTATGACCGTGTACTTTCATCATTACTGCCATATTCTGAAGAGTTCACCTTCTCTTTATCACCCACTTTGTCTCGCCAAAAAATAATCTAACGTGCTGAAGAAGCCAGGAGCACCATCACCATGATGGAGTGTGAAAACCTACTGATGCAGTGAGTTGGAGATGATATTGTTGTCATTAATTTACACTTCTGCTAAATAAATTTATCTGATCTCTCCACACCCTTAAACTGGGATATATTCCTTATATCCCATTAGTTTGGATTTGAACAATTATTATTGACGTTATATAATATATTTATATAATCATATTTCCTTACTGATTTCGTATTTAGTACCAGATATTGACTATTTTATTGGAATATTCGCAATTTGCATTCACATTATCAAATTTTACAACTAAAAATTTGCATTTGCATTCACATTTGCAAATATAGAAAATTGATATTCGTTCCATCTCTAGTAGAATGTACATCTTTAGAAGAGATTAGGATATTAGGCATAAGTAGGAGAGAGGGGGGTGGAGAGAGAGGAATAGCACCGGAATCATTCAGGGTGGAGTTTCTAGCAAAAGTTTGAGCGAAGAGTTCAGCTTTGTCAGAGGAAGAAGTGATAGTTGTGCCATAGGAGTAGAAAAGGGGAGGCAAAGACGAGGAAGAATGTTTTTTTGGAGAGATTTTTGGCTAGATGCCAGAAAGCTTGGGAATAGTTGCATAGTTCAGTACATATATTATTGATGAAAGAGCATTTGGCAAGTCGAAAAACAGATTTGGCTTAATTCCGGGCAGAAACATAGGAAGAATGAGATGCTTCCTCTTTGTTGCGGACAGCAGTAGAACAAGCGTGAGTAAACAAAGATTTGTTTGCAAGATTTTTTTGAGAGTAAGAAAATGGAATGTATGCCTCCATGCCCGAAAGGATTACCTAGGTAATGCAATCAGCACTCTCCGAGGGTCCCCAGCCACGGAAGCAAAAGTAATTCCATGGGAAATCAAAGAAGTATTGCCGAAGAGCCTACCTGTCGGCAGCGCCAAAGTGCCACAAGCGCCGCCGGTTGGGAGGATCGGGTGGCCGTACTGGAGAGATAGGACAGGTGCCAGATATTAGTTTATGGTCGGAGGAGCCCAAAGGAGAGAAAAGATTTTTCAGTATAAACAGAAGGGTTAGAGGTTAGAAATACGTCAAGAATGTTGGGCCGATCTCCGAAGTGATCCAGGATACAGGTGGGTTGCTGGACTAACTGCTCTTAAGATAGACAAGATTTAAGCTTGTTCACCAGGTTGGTCAGTGGAAACAGAGGAGAGCCATTGGCGGTGGTGAAGGTTGAAATTTTCTAAGATGGAGATTTCAGCGAAAGGAGAGATAGATAGAATGTGTTCCACTTTAGAAGTGAGATAGTCAAAGATTTTTGGATTGTCAGTAGAATTAGGGGAGAGATAAACAGCGCAGAAATATTTAGTTTGTGAGTGACAAGAAAGCTTTAGAAGAATCTAAGTTGTGAACAAGATAGAAAGCAAGATTGTTGCTTACATAGACGCAACATCCACCTTTGGCTTGAAACTGAGGATAGAGATAATAGGAGGATACAGAGAAGGGTTTACTGTCAGTAGTCCCAGACAGCTGTGTTACGGTGAAAAAGAGACGATCAGGGTTGGCAGAGGAGGAAATGCCACGAATATTACAGAAATTAATAGTAAGAGTAGAAGGTGGTGGACCAGAGCATTTTGGCGAGTCGTTTCCAGGGGACATTTCTGCCCCCCCCCCCCCCCTCCCCGCCCCTCCGGGGACTCCGATGTGGGTCGAGATTTCGCCATTGATTTATTTCTAGTGTAGTATGTAAGGTGTTTGTAGTATAATGTAATGCTAGGAGGAGAAAGTGTTTTGGAGGGCAGGCTGGGGTTTCCCTCAATATTGATGAGGCACTGAAAGGATCAGCGAGGGAGGACAGGTGGTGAAACAGGAGTTCCAGCTGTCCTGATCAGCCACCTAGCACTCCCCGGGAGTAACGCCTTGTTCGGCTGGTGCCTACAGTCTCCTCCTAACAATTCTGGAGGTGGGATTCCCGGTCCCAACCTCCAGCGGCTATCTACGCCACAAAGTGACGGGCGGTGGGGTTGCCACATCCCATGGCCGGTAGGGATGCACCTTTATGTACAGACGAGGGCACGAAGATGGAACATATATTATTCTTTGACGTAAACTGAACATTGTGTCACTGGTTGTTACTAGTCAAGGCTCACTGATAACTCTTATATCATTACTAGGTGTTGAAATATTCATGATCACACTTGTACCTTATAATACGTGTAAGTAAAGGCAGCGTCACACGACTAATATTAGTAGCAATTTCCACTTTAAATATACTCACACATGAGGATATGATGGTGTGTTTTGGTCGGGCATTGTGGTTGTATTATGGCTTGTGAATATTGAAAACGCTTTTGTTGCATAGAATATAAGTTAATAAATATATCTATTGGACATTCATTTTGTACGTGAAAAATAATTGAAGTGACGTCTAATACTATATGTAATCCCTAAAGAGAACTAAATTTGTGATGTTATGCAAATATACGACATTCATTATATTATGCGTACTCCATATTATATATATATATTATACTGTATATATATATATATATATATATATATATATATATATATATTATACTGTATATATATATATATACATATCCCAAATTAGACGTACCAAACTTCAGGATTTGATTATACATATGATTCTATGCATAAAATATTCTATAGCAAACATTTTAAATTTCAATCATTTAACCCACAGGAACCCAGCGACGCACGTGATGTGTTGGCAATGTATGTAACGCTAAACCCCATCGCCGCAGCACCTGTGTCAGCAATTTCAACCTTATTTACTCCTGTCATATGGTAGCTAGAGGCTTGAGGATGGCATGGGATATACCTTATGATGTTGCTGAAAAGTGGCAGTACTCGGCAACACCCTAGTCCAGCTGTGCGGGTGGGTACGGGCGGATGGGGAAAGTCAGTTTACACACTTATCTCACCGCCACTTTCGAGCTTATTTATTCTTGTCCTATGGTAGCTAAAGGGTTCAAATTTGTATGGGATATAACTTATAATGTTGCCCAACAGTGGCAATACTTGGCAACATCCAAGTCCCGCCGCGGTGGGGAGTGGGGAGAGAGAGCACGGGAGGAGGGAGGAGTAGAGGACTGGGCCGCCAGTTGTCCTGTATAGTTCACGTGTGTCGGACCTACCTCGTCGCCTCGCGATGTTGAAACAAAGAGAATAGAGTGTGTATCACTCCCCTACTGCTCCCCATGACATAGTTGACTCCCCACCAAGTGGGGAAGAGGAGGAGGAGGATGACCCAGACCCCATGGCATTCCTCAAAATTCTGCCAAGTCATCGTAGGGGTCAGAAGAGACGAGAGATGAGAGAGTGTTTCATGTTGCTACGTATACAATAAACGCGGCGTACGTGGTCCTTCCCTAGCACCCCCACGCCTACCTTTACCAAAACCTCCCCTGTCTCCCCACTAAAAATACAATGTAAAAACCCATATTTCCAGGTCAAAAGTGCCTAAAACAATGTGTAAAATTCATATTCTAACTATAAAACATATGATAAAGTATATAATCAATAAACAGTGCGTGAGAGAGGCATAATAAAACTGAAAGTTAGTGTATAGGGTATCAGCTGTCGGCCAACTGGCCTTGTGTATGTGCGTGCGTCGTGGACCAAGATGGCCGCCAGTCACCTTTGTAACCAGGACACACGCAGGGCTTGCCATTCATCGGCACTTATAAAACTTGAATCTATGCACTTATCACACTGTAACGTCACTTACAATGACATTATGTGATACATGTTGCTATTATATGAACTATAAAGGCACACATGATGCTCGGGTGGTGTAAATAACCGTCACTCGAAAACTGGACGCATCGTACATCTGCCATGCTACAGCGCTCAGCTGTGGTATCCCGGGGCGGGAGGTTTGAAGTGCGCCCGGAACCAGCTGATGGCTGAGGCCATCATACATATGATAATTTTAGTAAGTCAGTACACATTGCTCAAAATAAATATATCCCCAAAAGAAAATTTAGATCAACACAGAACCAACCCAAATGGATGAATAATAGACTATTAGATCTTCTAGGAAAAAAGAGAGGAAAATATAGAAAATTTAAGAAAGGCGAAAGGCGAAATTCAGCTACTTGCTTACTATCAGAATCTATCAAGACAGGTAAAAAAGGATATTAGGAAAGACAAAAAATTATGAAATCAAGGTTGCCAAATACTCAAAAAATAATCCTAAAACTGTTTACCAACTATACAAATCCAAGGTTCGATATGTAATTGGTTCCCTTAAAACTTTGATAGGAGAAATGACAGAAAATTATTTAGAAATGTGCAGTACATTATATAGTCAAATTCTTTCCGTTTTCACTAATGAACATTTGGCACAGTTTCCAGAAGTCCGTAAGATATATAACGATAGTGTAGAACATAGGTTAAGTACGGTTACTATAAGTAGAAATGATGTGCCTTAGAAAATTGACAGACTGAAACCTCAGAAATCGCCTGGTCCTGATGAGGCATATGCTAGAGTATTAAAAGAATGCAGAGATGAGTTAAGTTACTCATTAACATTTCTATTTAACAAGTCATTAGAAACAGGCTTAGTTCCAGAAGCGTGGAAGTTTGCAAATGCATTTCCGATCTTCAAAAAGGTGATAAATCAATAGGATGCAATTACCCTTCAATTAGTCTTACATCAATCATAGGAAAGCTACTAAAGTCAATTATTGCTAGGGAAATTAGAAACCACTTAGAAACATTTAACTTAATCAATTCTTCTCAGAGACGGTCTTGCCTTACTAATTTGCTTAGCTTTTTCTCATAGGTATATGAAGCAGTAGATAATTACAAATCATATGATATAATATATTTAGATTTCAGTAAAGCTTTCGACAGAGTCCCTCATGAGAGATTGATGAGAAAGGTTGAGGTGCATAGAATAGGTGGGTCGTTGTTGGGATGGATTAGGTCATGGTTAATTGGTAGGAAGCAGTGAGTCAGCATAAATGGTACTAAGTCAGAATGGGGAGCAGTCAAAAGTGGTGTCCCCCAGGGATCTGTATTGGGTCCTCTGTTGTTTGTTATATACATAAATGACCTTGATTTAGGTATAACTAGTAGGATAAGTAAATTCGCGGACGATACCAAAATGGAGAGAACAATAGATCAGATAGCGACATAGAGTGCCTTCAAAGGGATCTAGATACCTTACACGAATGATCAGTAAATTGGCAGATGAATTTTAACATTGACAAATGCAAGGTATTAAAGATAGAGAAGATGAATACAATTGTAAAATATAAACTAGCAAATATGGAATTAGAAAACTCAGACTGTGAGAAAGATATAGGTGTGTTTGTTGGCAATGATTTGTAACCTAGAAAACGGTGTATAAGTGTTCGTAACAAGGCAAACAGGGTTCTCGGGTTCATCTCTAGAAGTGTGAGTAACAGAACTTCTGATGTTATCTTAAAATTTTACTTTTCATTAGTGAGACCCCATATGGATTATGCAGTTCAATGTTGGTGTCCTTATTACAGAATGGACGTAGATTCCCTGGAGAGAGTACAACAGAGAATTACAGAAATTATCTATAATATCAGAAATCTTCCATATGAAGAAAGGTTGAAGAAATTAGACTTACATTCGTTAGACAGACGCAGAGTTAGAGGGGATATGATAGAGGTGTTCAAGTGGGTTTGTGGGATTAATATAGGGGACATGAAAGATGTACTAAAGCTCAGTGATTTCGAAAGAACTCGAACAAATGGTTTCAAATTAGATACATTTTGTTTCAAAAAAGATATAGGCAAATAATGGTTTGGTAATAGATTTGTAGATAGGTGGAATAGGCTACCAAGTGCTATAGTGGGATTAAGAACGATAGAGACTTCAAGATAAAATTAGAGAGGCATATGGATGAGAGGGGTTGGGTGTGAGGGGGATCTGTAGGGTGTGGGGTAGTCGGCGTTCTGCAGACCCCGGTTTTCTGACCTCTAACCTTTTTGGTGAGGTCGGTCCTTATGGTATTAGTGAGCTCTGGTCTTAAAATTAGGCCTTGTAATTCGGGGGTTGGGTGTGAGAGGGATCTGCCTTGTGTGAGCCAATCGGCTTTCTGAAGACTCCCATTTTCTTATGTTCTTATGTGTCCTCCCTCGCATCGCTGTAATGGACTCTTCCATGTCAAATAGTTTCAAGCAGGTCTAAAGTGAGCTAATAATGTCTATAATCATTTTGCAAATTACAGAATTTGAATATCCTGATGATAACATGGTAAAATAATTGCAGTTAGATGAGGGTGTGGTAGGCTCTAGGACAGCTAGGCCAGCCTTATGGGGAAATACTTAACATTATGAGTACCAGCGACGTGTGTTATATTTTATTCTAGCTATATTTAAACAATATTATGCAGCTTAGGAGGGTATGTGGTAGTTAAAAGGGTTGGTAGAGATATTTTGAAGCCTTATTATTGCTAGAAGTTCTTCCTAAGCTGAATCAAATCGTCTTATAGGTGCCAGCATAATTATGATGTTACTGAATGAGTTAAGAAAATGCCATTTTCAACAGGCGATATTTCTGTAACAAGTCAAATTTGGAGTTTTGCCTATAGAACACTTTATGCGTAGAAAAATGTTCCCAACCTAATCCTGAAAACTGGCACGTATATTTCGGGACACCCTGTATATATATATATATATATATATATATATATATATATATATATAAATCAACACCAGCGCTGGTACAAACATCTTTATTTTGGTAACGTTTCGGTTTAAGCATAAACCATCTTCAGACCTGAACTGAAATGAAATAAAAGCCTATATGAATGGCAGAGTAATTTTCTAATGTAAATATTCTTATTAATAATTAAATTTAACAAATCTAGAATAAAACTTAAAATTAATAGTTATAAAAATAATAACCTAATACATATTATAACTAGTAAAGTGAAAGAATAAAATGAGAGACGAAGAAATATTATGTGAGCAATAAAAGGAGGGGGGGGGGGGGGGCGAAGTTAATAACAAATGTTTTCATAATTATATATAAGAACTAACCTTTACATTATTTTTATTAATCTCACCACCACACCCCCCCCCCCCAATGAAATTAATTAAAGTATATATGATCCACCGGGATTCGAACCCGGGTTATCACACACATATTTTTGCCACCTTAACCATTACACCACCAGGACGGTTAATGGTTTATGCACACGCCTACGACTTATTATCCATTCTCGAATACTGGATATTAATCTAATCATGTTCATATTCCTAACCGCACTATGGTAGCCTACTGTTTAAGTGAGAGGAAAGAATATTCATGGGGCACAGATCATATAGACCGGCCTCTCGAAGAAATATCCCTAAACCTACTAATAATATTATTTTTATTAATCTCACCACCACACCCCCCCAATGAAATTAATTAAAGTATATATGATCCACCGGGATTCGAACCCGGGTTATCACACACATATTTTTGCCACCTTAACCATTACACCACCAGGACGGTTAAAGGTTTATGCACACGCCTACGACTTATTATCCATTCTCGAATACTGGATATTAATCTAATCATGTTCATATTCCCAACCGCACTATGGTAGCCTACTGTTTAAGTGAGAGGAAAGAATATTCATGGGGCACAGATCATATAGACCGGCCTCTCGAAGGCGAAGTTAATAACAAATGTTTTCATAATTATATATAAGAACTAACCTTTACATATTAGAAACAGAGTAGAGGAGTGGAAGAGTCGTGCACACCCAGGCTGGGTTTATGTAACTGGGTGAGCAGGGTCTCCGACAGGAGCCGTGTGACTGTGTTTGGGGCAGTGGTGAGAATTGAAAAATCGGAGGGGTTTATGGGGTGATCAGATGATTCAGAGTGGTTTTGAATGGCAGAAAAGGAAGGATTTGAAAGAGGTCGGTTAGTTCTAAATGACCTACCCCGATGCTCCGAGATCCTGGCGGTGAGATGTCTCTTGGACTGACCAATATAAGTCGTATTGCATCGACTACATTTAAAGGAGTACACCACCGAGGACTGTAGAGAATCGGGGATTCGGTCTTTAATTTTAAAGAAGTGAGACAAAGTTTGGGGAGATTTGAATACCACTCTCAGTGATATTTGCGGGTAGTGTTCACGAATCAATTTAGCTACTTTATTTCGAATTGAATATGATTTGTTGCCTAGAAATGGGATAGTGAAATAAACAATGGCTTTCTGAGCTGTAAGGATCGGAGTTGAGGAGGTTCTTAATTTATTTAGTTGCTTACCAATCAAGGTATTTGTGAAATTTATTGGAAAGCCATTAAGTTTCAGTGTTTTACGTAAGAATTCAAATTCGAGGTGGACGGACATGTAAGACGAACATATATGGTAGGCTCTGGTGACTAAAGTAATAATTAGATTTTTCTTATATTGTATGGGAATGCTAGAATTAAATTTTGTTGTAAGTCCTGTAAAGGTTGGCTTTCTATATATAGAAGTACTAAATGAACTATTCTGTTTTTCCACTAGAACATCTAAAAATGGCAATTTATTGTCTTCCTCTGTCTCGCAAGTGAAAGTCATGTTTTTGTGTCTCGAGTTTAAGTAATTCAAGAACAGGGGAACGTGGTCGGGTGAACTAAACACGACAAATGTGTCGTCGACATAACGGTTATAGACAAGAGGCTTGAAGCTATCTGGACATTCACAGAGCCATTTTGATTCATGAAACACTAAGAATGCGTTCGAAAGGGTTGGAGCGAGTGGATTTCCCATAGATAAGCCGTCGTTTTGTTTGTATATGTTATCATTGAACAAAAATATAGAATCCTTAACAGCAAGGGAAACATTTTATGGAATTGCGATTTATCTAAGCCATTAACTATGTTATTATTTTCAGTGAATAATTCATTGGTGCAAATATCGATAGTTTCATCGAGGGGGATAAACAGAATAGCTCATTTAGTACTTCTATATATAGAAAGCCAACCTTTACAGGACTTACAACAAAATTTAATTCTAGCATTCCCATACAATATAAGAAAAATCTAATTGTTACTTTAGTCACCAGAGCCTACCATATATGTTCGTCTTACATGTCCGTCCACCTCGAATTTGAATTCTTACGTAAAACACTGAAACTTAATGGCTTTCCAATAAATTTCACAAATACCTTGATTGGTAAGCAACTAAATAAATTAAGAACCTCCTCAACTCCGATCCTTACAACTCAGAAAGCCATTGTTTATTTCACTATCCCATTTCTAGGCAACAAATCATATTCAATTCGAAATAAAGTAGCTAAATTGATTCGTGAACACTACCCGCAAATATCACTGAGAGTGGTATTCAAATCTCCCCAAACTTTGTCTCACTTCTTTAAAATTAAAGACCGAATCCCCGATTCTCTACAGTCCTCGGTGGTGTACTCCTTTAAATGTAGTCGATGCAATACGACTTATATTGGTCAGTCCAAGAGACATCTCACCGCCAGGATCTCGGAGCATCGGGGTAGGTCATTTAGAACTAACCGACCTCTTTCAAATCCTTCCTTTTCTGCCATTCGAAACCACTCTGAATCGTCTGATCACCCCATAAACCCCTCCGATTTTTCAATTCTCACCACTGCCCCAAACACAGTCACACGACTCCTGTCGGAGACCCTGCTCACCCAGTTACATAAACCCAGCCTGGGTGTGCACGACTCTTCCACTCCTCTACTCTGTTTCTAATATGTAAAGGTTATTCTTATATATAATTATGAAGACATTTGTTATTAACTTCGCCCCCCCCCCCCTCCTTTTATTGCTCACATAATATTTCTTCGTCTCTCATTTTATTCTTTCACTTTACTAGTTCTAATATGTATTAGGTTATTATTTTTATAACTATTAATTTTAAGTTTTATTCTAGATTTGTTAAATTTAATTATTAATAAGAATATTTACATTAGAAAATTACTCTGCCACTCATATAGGCTTTTATTTCATTTCAGTTCAGGTCTGAAGATGGTTTATGCTTAAACCGAAACGTTACCAAAATAAAGATGTTTGTACCAGCGCTGGTGTTGATTTTTATCATCCGACTCCGATTCCCGCAACAAGAGAGTATTGCTTCTATATATATATATATATATATATATATATATATATATATATATATATATATTGTGACATTAGAAATGATAGGATATATTCATATTAAGTCCTGAGTACCTGCATTTTTCTTTATTCTTAATCATTAACTCAGGAAAGGCGCCAGGACTCTTAACCCCTTCAGGTTCCTTATCACGCTAAGCGTGATAAGAAAGCCCCTCCCATATGACTCCAAAATGCTAAAAAACCCTTTACTCAACTCATTTGAAAAGCGTGGGGCCAAAATAATCCCTGGGAATTTTGTTTGTTGCCAGATCCTCCTGAAAATTCGCCTGGTCATAGGGTAAGTATTAGTGAGTGTGTGGGAAAATACGGCAACAATATAAACAGGCTTTGTCATATGGCCGAGAGAGACGTTAACAAATTACTGGTCAGTGTCCCTGTGTCAGTCAGGCCGTGAACACGGGTAGTGCCATTTAAATTAGCCACCTAACTATTGCCACCGCCTGAGCCAAGAATTTTCGAGGTTTACTGTGAAGATATAGGCCTAGTGAATAAGCCTATAATATATATACATATATATATATATATATATATATATATATATATATATATATATATATACTGTATATATTATATATATATACTGTATATATATATATATATATATATATATATATATATATATATATATATTCGATTTCTGCCGCTAAATGACCTCCGATTTTGGATCTGACATCATCCGTATCCCCATTTTGGGGGGCTGCGAACAACTTTCGTTCCATACACCTTTTCGATCGGAGGCCTCCTTCTGCCCCCAACGACACTTTTTTTTCATTTTTGTTTTTCAATTTCGTCCTCGAAACGACCTCCGATCGTGGCCTCGCCCCTTCTATGACCTGACCCAGGTCAATTGACACCCGCATGCAAAGTTTCAGCTCCCCAGGTCCAAAACTGCGGCCGCCTATTAAGAACACACAGACAGACAAACAGACACACGAACTGATAGCAGGGGTAGGCTACCCGGCGTTGCCCGGGTTTAAATTCTACTACCATAATTACCATTATCAATCACTACTACCACAATCTTCACAATACTACTACTACCATAATCACCGGCCTCGACCTCCCTGTGCCTCATTAAGCGGCGACCTCGATTTCGGCCGCTAAATGACCTCCGATTTTGGATCTGACCTCATCCGTACCCCCATTTTTGGGGCTGCGAACAACTTTCGTTGTATACACTTTTTCGATCGGAGGCCTCCTTCTGCTCCAAATGGCAATTTTGTTCAAAACAAAAATCAATTTCGGCCTCGAAACGACCTCCGATCGCGGCCTGGCCCCCTCTATGACCTGACCCAGGTCAATTGACACCCACATGCAAAGTTTCCGCTCCCGAGGTCCAAAACTGCGGCCGCCTATTAACCCATTGGCTGCGGCTATGTTTGCGCTATTTAGGGCATATTCAGGCACTCCTGAATGATAAATCAAGCATCTGCATTAAATGAACTGTATTCTGCCGAAAGCCAGGCGAAAATAGCTTCAAAATGAGACCAGAACGGGCCCCGTACGTGGTCTGGTTCACCCGCAGCGGTGCCAGTAAAACGCGGCGCCTTCTGCAGGCGCCACACAACTTAGGCCACGCCCCTCGACACGCAGCCAATCAGCTTCGACCCCACCTACTGACCACCATCCCGCATCCAGTGCGCATGCGTGAAGCGGTTAACCCCTTTCTCTCTCCTAATTTACGCTTCCACCAATAGCAGACTTTTGCCCCCTGTTTTCCGCCTCCTCTGATCCTCCACCCTCTATATATACCCTTCCTGTTTACCTTTTATATCATTCCTTCCTTACTTGATAATGCTGGTTGTCCAGTGAAACGCGTCGTATATCCTGTATCATCATGTACATTTATGTAACCCTGTACCACCATGAATTTTGCTCATCTCCTTCATCTACTTCCTGCCACCCAGCGAAAACTCATCAGAGACCTGGAAACTTTGAATAATAAAATTTCCAACGCAGAAATTGCCATTTCTTTCAACCTCGTATGTATTAAAGAAAATGTATTACCGGGCTTTACTAACATAAAACTTCACGAGAATGCCAGACATCGCACCAGCACCCTCCAGTTTCGTGAAGAACTGATGAAGGACCAAATAATTGAAAAACGAGAACTCGCCAACAACCTTCGTAAAGAACGAGATGCTCTTCTACGGATTTGGGAAGACGAAACCCCTCCAGACCACCTCAAAGCCGAAATCAACACAGCCCTCGAACAACTCCTTGAACAACACAAAAGACAAGCCGAAAACACAACCATAAAAAAGCTTGCCCGTCTTTATGGCGGAAACTTAAAACTTCCCAAACCAACAAAAGGATATATAAACCTTACTAACACCATTCTGACCCTGGACCAAGAAGACCTCCTCAACAAAGGCCTCAACTGCCACTACAGCTCCAAACCTGGCCCCCACCGGAAACGCCTAGAAACGGAAATCCTCCTGGACGACATCCTACGACTCAAGAAGGATGGCAAGGTCACCACTACTCCCGCCCTACAACCTACTCTCCTCGCTGAAGCCGCCAAAACCAGAGGAACTCACCATAGCAAAATACTCAACAAACAACACTTCCAAGCTGCCAAACTATTAAGAGACAACCCCAACATCATCATCCGTCGTGCGGATAAAGCTTCCTGCCTCGTGATCCATGACAAGGAGGAATATCTTAGAAAAATGGACGTCATCTTAAGTGACAACACTAAATTTAAAAAGATCACCCGCAACCCAACCGACGAAATCAAACGTATTGCCAACACCACCATCACCGCCATCAACGCCAAACAAGGAGGGATCCACCTTAAAAAACTCGTCGGAGAATACACCCCTGGTTATGCGTACGGAACCATCAAAACACTCAAACCTGGGAACCCCCTCCGCCCCATCATCTCCCAGATCCCCACTGCCACCTACCAGATCGCCAAGGCCCTGAACAACCTCCTCACCCCCTACGTGCCCAGCCAATTCAACCTTAACTCAGCCCACGATTTCTTGGAAATTTTACGAGACGCCCCCCGTAACAACAACCACACTATCGCCTCTCTCGACGTAGAAAGCCTGTTCACCAACGTGCCAGTGGATAGGACCATTGACATGATTCTACGTCGAATTTATCATTGCCCTGATACACCTACACTGGACATCCCGGAGAAGGCCCTGAAAACACTACTGGAGCTATGTACCAAGGAGGCTCCCTTCCTTTGCCCCCGGGGCAACATGTACAAGCAGATAGACGGTGTGGCGATGGGCAGCCCCCTAGGAGTTCTTTTTGCGAACTTTTTCATGGGTGCCATCGAGGAAGAGCTCCTAGCTGCCCAACGACCAGCCGTCTACTGTAGATACGTGGATGACATCTTCGTGCAAATCAAGGACCTCCACGAACTACAGGAACTCCAGCGTCGCTTCATGACCTCCTCCGGACTTAACTTCACCTTTGAAAAATCTAACAATGGACAACTCCCCTTCCTCGACATCCTCGTAGCTCTGAACGACCATGGGTTCAAAACCACCGTCTACATTAAACCTACTAACACAGGACAATGCCTCAACGGCGATAGTGAATGCCCCCGCCGTTATCTTCTATCCTCCATCTCCGCCTATGTTAGGAGAGCCCTCACGCACTGCTCTACCTGGGCCGACACCCACCAGGAACTAGAAAGACTATCCCAAGTTTTAGTAAATAACGGATACTCCAACTCCGACATCTCCAGCACCATCAACCACCATCTTGAAAAATGGTACACCCAAAGCCCTCCCAACATTGACCCCCCCAATGAAATTAAGATCTTCTACCGCAATTACATGTCCTCTGAACACAAAAATGATGAGGCCGTCTTAAAAGAAATAATCTCCAAGCATGTCCACCCAACCAACCCGGAAAACAAAATCAAATTAATAATTTATTACAAATCCCCCAAGACCTCCAACCTCGTTCTCCGCAACAAACCAGCCTCCACCAAGATAAAGAGCCCGATGACCGACGATCACGTCATTTACCAACATACCTGTAATTATGAGGACTGTGGACCTCATTCCTATATTGGTATGACGCAGACTCGTCTTTCACGTCGGTTAACTCTTCACCTTCAGGCTGGAGCCATCAAAGACCACTATCTCACCCCTAACCACCCTCACCTCACACGCAACGAGTTAGAGAAACACACCACCATACTCGATAAAGAAAGTGACCCAAGGAGATTACCTATACTCGAAGCTTTATATATCCAAGCCTTACATCCCAACATCAACAACCAAACTCTGGACCTTGAGATCCTTCCTTCTGCCAAAAAGGCACTACCCTACAGGACCTAACACCCCTCCTCGCCCCCCGGTGCCCTTGACGCAGCCCCCCGCGCTACCTCCTTCAGCTTCGTCTTCTGCAGGCGCCACACAACTTAGGCCACGCCCCTCGACACGCAGCCAATCAGCTTTGACCCCACCTACTGACCACCATCCCGCATCCAGTGCGCATGCGTGAAGCGGTTAACCCCTTTCTCTCTCCTAATTTACGCTTCCACCAATAGCAGACTTTTGCCCCCTGTTTTCCGCCTCCTCTGATCCTCCACCCTCTATATATACCCTTCCTGTTTACCTTTTATATCATTCCTTCCTTACTTGATAATGCTGGTTGTCCAGTGAAACGCGTCGTATATCCTGTATCATCATGTACATTTATGTAACCCTGTACCACCATGAATTTTGCTCATCTCCTTCATCTACTTCCTGCCACCCAGCGAAAACTCATCAGAGACCTGGAAACTTTGAATAATAAAATTTCCAACGCAGAAATTGCCATTTCTTTCAACCTCGTAAGTATTAAAGAAAATATATATATATATATACATATATACAGTATATATATATATATATATATTGTAACATCCGTACCGACCGGATGTCATGTGGCCAGACCAACCTGTTGAACGTGACTTTACAATTACCTCCTGGCAACAACTCACCTTGCTTACGTGACCAGAGAGAGAGATAGAGAGAGAGAGAGAGAGAGAAACCAGCCAAGTTTGGGGGGAAACAACTGAAGGAGGCGGAACCAGCCCCCTTCTCCCTACTGCCCCAACCACTCACGGGGCCTAGTTCACCTGCTTCTCGTCTGTGAATGCCTGACACCAGCAGCCTGTTTTATTGGTTTCGGCACCTGTTTCCTTCCTTCTGATTGGATAGCTTGGTCCGAGAAATGATATATAAGCCTGAGATTTAATAGTTAAAAGCAGTACATTTCTAGCTGGGGAACACGAGCAGTGTGGTAGGGAGACGAGACAGACTTCAAAGGCTTGTATATTATTATGTGTTAAGTTGCGTCCGGGAGCGACCTCTTACACGTTAGATAGGGATTATTTGTGAATATTAATTAACCAGATGTATATCGAAAACATACACTCATTTGCTTTAAGATTTTGTGATTGGAGAAACTATTTTACTTTACTGTTTAATTTACTTGGAGAAATCATATATGTTTAATTTACTTGGAGAAATCATATATGTTTAATTTACGTGGAGAAATCATATATGTTTAATTTACTTGGAGAAATCATATATGTTTAATTTACGTGGAGAAATCATATATGTTTAATTTAATTGGGGAAATCATATATGTTTAATTTACTTTGAGAAATCATGTAGGTTGGATTGGAGAATCCTATATGTTTAATTTAATTGGAGAAATATATATTTTGAATTACTGTTTAATTTTGGTGATTATAATTAATGTTTGATTCAGAGATGATTTGTGATGGAATATTCTACTTTACATATTAACAATTAACTAACCTGATGTAAAGCTATTGTCATTAATAATTAAGGATTAAGCCTTGTATAAGTTAAATACTTACCTGACTATTATTCTTTAATTTGTACTTTAGTGAAATCAGAACGTATGCAAAATGATCCTGAAACTCTATCATAACTTTCATTGCTTATTATTTTGATTAATTGTAAAATACCTTATTTACGTTTATAAATATAATTCCCTTTTATATGTGACTTTATAATATTTCCTTACCATTTTTATTTAGTCAAATGTCTTTCAGTAATAAGAATAAATAAGATAAAATACTAAAGGAGAATAATAATAATAAACTAAGAATAAAGAGATAATACAAAGAGTAAAACAATCTTTAAAGGGTTAACAAACTTAAATTAATTATAATTATATAAAAGATCTTAATACTTTGCTGATAATCAAGATTAATTGAGATGTTCTAGTGTCTTAAAACTTTGCTTACATACCGAACTTTTGTATTCGTAATTAATAGCCTCTTTCATATTAAAACATTCAATGTAACTTTAAATAGTTTACTGATTAAATATAATTGAAGTGTATCAGAGTATAAAGGATAACTGTCCCAACAACTGAGGGAAAGCAAGTGACAACATAACTAACTTTAATATTTTACATTCTTTTGGCCTTCAGCTGTTTTGCTACACTTACATATTAACTGTTCTGTCTTTATTTATTTAGTTAACCACTTCTAAATCAAGATACGTAACAATATATATATATATATATATATATATATATATATATATATATATATATATATATATATATATATATATATATATATATATATATATATATATATTACAAATTACTTTTGACAGTCACTGTAACAAGATGATAAAGATTATGGTGACGTACTAAGCAATGTACGATCCTATATATCTTATAAGGGTTAACTATTAACTCCATGTAAGGAAGACTAATGGTGTCTATCTGTCCTTATGAGTTATATATAGGTAATGTAATTAACCATATCAGGGAAGACGTTTTGAGGTACATTCCTGATTGGTTAAAGGGTGATTGAAGGTACATCTCAGCTCTCGTTCCTCTGCTCGATGATTGATAGATATGATAGATAAGAGTACATAAGAACATAAGAACATAAGAAAATATGAGTCTGCAAAAAGCCGATCGGCCCATACAAGGCAGATCCCTGTCACACCCAACCCCAATTACATGGCCCAATTATAGACCCATCTCACTAATACCTCGAGTACTGACCCCATCAAAACGGTCAGAGATTAACACAAGATTACGGGGTTCTGCTCAGCGCCGATTGGCCCACACCTGGTAGATCCCCCTCACACCCAACCCACCTCGTCCATATGCCCATATAATCTCATCTTAAAGCTCCCTATCGTTCTTGATCCCACTTGGTAGCCTATTCCACCCATCTACAACTCTGTTACAAAACCAATATTTGCCTATATCTTTTCTGAAACGAAATTTATCTAATTTGAAACCATTTGTACGAGTTATTTCGCTATCACAGAGCTTTAGTACATTTTTAATGTCTCTTTTATTAATTCCACTAACCCACTTGAATACCTTTATCATGTCACCTCTAACTCTGCGTCTCTCTAACGAATGTAAGCCTAATTTCTTCAACCTTTCTTCATACGGAAGATTTCTAATATTATGGATCATGTTTGTCATTCTACGTTGTACTCTCTCCAATGAATCTATGTCCATTCTGTAATAAGGACACCAAAATTGAACTGCATAATCCATATGGGGTCTCACTAATGACAAGTAAAGTTTTAAGATAACATCAGCAGTTCTGGTACTCACACTCCTAGATATGAACCCGAAAATCCTGTTTGCCTTGTTACGAACGCTTATACACTGTTTTCTAGGCTTCAAATCATTGCTAACAAAAACACCTAGATCTTTCTCACAGTCGGAGTTTTCTAATTCCATATTAGCTAGTTTATATTTAAAATTTGTATGCATCTTCCCTATCTTTAATGCCTTGCATTTGTCAATGTTAAACTTCATCTGCCATTTTACTGACCATTCGTGTAAGGTATTTATATCCCTTTGCAGACACTCTATATCTCTAACTGAATCAATTTTTCTCCCCATTTTAGTATCGTCTGCAAATTTACTTATCCTACTATCTTTATTTAGTAATAGTAATCGCCACCAACATCCCACTTATACCTTATACATGTTAGATATAGGTAAAGAGATAAATTAAAGAATGTGGTTTCCAAAACCAACTTTCGTATTTATTCACGTAACAACTGAAATAGTATATAGAAGTACAATTATACATAAGGGAGAATGTATTCTGTCTAGAGAAATAGGCAGGAAGTGAAAATAGCATCAAGGTTTAGCAATGTGTGTATTATGGGGGATTTTAATTTTCCGAATATTGATTGGCAGCATCAAATCGGCGACTCAGATTCAAAAGAGTTTATTGAGGCGGTACAGGATAGTTTTTATTTCAATTCATAGACTCGCCTACTAGAGGTAATAATATCCTCGATTTAGTTCTCAGTAATAATGAACAAATGATAAATAATGTAGAGATAGGAGACCAACTAGGATAGTGATCATAAATCAATTTATTTTAACATACAATGGACAGGAAAGGCTAAAGAGAATAAGACACTTATCCCAGATTTCAGAAAAGCCAATTACGGTGGATTAAGAAGAGCCTTAAGAGTCGATCCTATGGTTAAACTATTAAGTGGACCCAGGTGCGCTAATGAACATACTCTCTCTCAGATATCTGTCTTAACTCAGGATAATTTGACAGCTACATATAATCATTTTATTTCTTCACTCCACAATGCGCAAAATAAATATATCCCCAAAAGAAAATTTAGATCAACACAGAACCAACCCAAATGGATGAATAATAGGCTATTAGACCTTCTAGGAAAAAAGAGAGGAATGTATCGAAAAATTAAGAAAGGCGAAATTCACCTACTTGCTTACTATCAGAATCTATCAAGAGAGGTTAAAAAAGGTATAAGGACAGACAAAAGAAATTATGAAATCAGGATAGTCAATGACTCAAAAAATAACCCTAAGGCTTTTTACTAGCTATATAAATCTAAAGTTAGAGATAAAATAGGCCCCCTTAAAACTTCGATAGGAGAAATGACAGAAAATTATTTAGAAATGTGCAGTACATTAAATAGTCAGTTTCTATCCGTTTTCACTAATGAAAATTTGGCACAGATTCCAGAAGTCCGTAAGGTATATAGCGATAGTATAGAAAATAGGTTAAGTACGGTTACTATAAGTAGAAATGATGTGCTTAAGGACATTGACAGACTGAAACCTCAGAATTCGCATGGTCCCGATGAGGTATATGCTAGAGTATTAAAAGAATGCAGAGATGAGTTAAGTTACCCATTAACATTTCTTTTTAACAATTCATTAGCAACCGGTATAGTTCCAGAAGCTTGGAAGCTTGCAAATGTAGTTCCGATTTTCAAAAAAGGTGATCAATCAATAGCATCCAATTATCGTCCCATTAGTCTCACTTCAATCATAGGAATGGTACTAGACTCAATTATTGCTAGGAAAATGAGAAACCACTTAGAAACATTTAACTTAATCAATTCTTCTCAGCATGGATTCACTCAGGGACGTTCTTGCCTTACTAATTTGCTTAGTTTGTTCTCAGAGGTATATGAAGCAGTAGATAATGACAAGTCATTCAGTTCAGTCAGTGACAGGAGGAGGTTGTGTTAATTTGAGTTCCTGCCCGGACCACCTGCTCGTGACCCAGTGACCATACGCACCTACCTGTGTTTGGAGGCAGTGCACTCGTGTATATATAAAAGTGTTTTAGCTCAGTTTTTAGCTGTTAGTTGACTTATTTGTTTTTGTTTTCTGTACTTAGTTGTTTGCTCCTCGCTAAGCTTTTTGGGATCATGTCAGGTATGGAGTGCGAGTCCTTTACTGAACTGCATCATCTTATTCTCCAGGTAAGGGAAGAGATGGTTGTGGTGAAGGAAGAGGTCTTGGCTCTAAGGGAGGTTAATGTTAAGCTTCAGAGGGAAGTGGATTTGATTAAAGACGAAAATCTAGCTTTCAAGCTTAGCCAAGAGGAAATTAAGTCGAGTAAGGGGAAAAGGGAGGAAGTTGATGAAAAATTGTATTCATGGCAGGTTGTTAAAAATACGGGTGGGAAAGTCACACTCGAGAAGCAGGATAGTAGAATAGGTATGAGTGTGACAAATACATTCTCTCCTTTGCGAGACGAATGTGAGGGAAAAGATAGTCAGGATAAGGGAGGGTTAGCCGAAGTGCCTGCCGCCGACTCAGATCCAACCGCTGACGCTGTGCTACCTACCACCACCACCACCCCCACCACCACCACCAAGGGAGCTTCTGCCACCACCGGGGGTTCTCCAACTGCAGCTGCTGGATCCTCCCGAGGGATAGGTAAGTCTGTGTCCCGAGAAGGTAAGTCTGTGTCGATTGTGGGCGACTCCATGGTAAGACATTTAGTTAGGGTTACCCGCACTAAACTTAGGAAGGTTGTGTGTCTGCCTGGCCATGGAGTTGGGAGGATTTTAGAGAAGATGGACCACATCTTGGAAGATAGTGAAGATAACCCCATTATCTGTCTCAGTGCCGGGAGTAACGATGTTGGTAAGGGTAGAAGTGAGGAACTGCTGCAGCAGTATCGGGATGTGTTAGATAAGGTTAGGATGAAGGGAGGGATCCCTGTAGTACATTGTATCCTACCAAGAATAGGAGTTCCCAAGGAATGGACATCCAGGGCGATTGGTGTCAATTGCCGTTTGGAGAAATATTGCAAAGAAAAAGCAATACCATTCATTGATAACTGGGATAGTTTCTATGGGAGAGATGGGATGTACGCAAGGGATGGGGTTCATCTTTCACGGTTAGGGGTTTCTACATTAGCTAGTTCTTTACATAGGGTGGTTGTGGGGTTTTGAACAGAAATATTGAGAGTGTAAATTAGAGGTTAAATGGAACAATTTTAGCGTCAGGCGAAAGCGATAAGGATATTCAGTCTCATGCTAAAAATGATGACTATATTGCAAATGATAGTAGTGATGGTGCAACGGAAGATGGAAATGTTGTTAGAAATAAAGGAAAATTACGTATAAAGAAAAGAAGTAAATTGAGAGTATATTACACAAACTGTAGGAGTCTATGTAACAAAATGAACGAACTTAGAGCCCTTGTTAGCAAAGAAAATATAGACATAATAGCGCTAACTGAAACGTGGATTAATTCAGAAACCAGGCTTTTTTTAGCAGAATTTGATATACCAGGATATAGTTTGTTTAAATATGACCGAACAAGTAAGAGGGGTGGCGGTATAGCAGTGTTTGTCAGGAGTACATTAAAAAGCTGTATTAAATCAGGTATTAGACTAAATAACGATAATGAAAGTGTTTTGGAACTTTGGGTAGAGGTTAACGAAGGTAGTGAGACCATAGTTATTGGAGTTATGTATAGACCGCCAAATATGAGTAGAAATGACGGAACGTCATTATGGGAGGAAATTAAAATGGCATCAAGGTTTAGCAATGTGTGAATTATGGGGGATTTTAATTTTCCGAATATAGATTGGCAGCATCAAATAGGAGACTCTGTTTCTGAGGAGTTTATAGAGGTAGTACAAGATAGTTTTTTATTTCAATTCATAGATACGCCGACTAGAGGTAATAATATTCTCGATTTAGTTTTCAGTAACAATGAACATATGGTAAATAATGTAGAGATAGGGGACCACCTAGGAAATAGTGACCACAATTCTGTGTATTTCAATATACAATGGAAAGGTAATACCAGAGAGAATACAACATTAATACCTGACTTCAGAAAAGCCAATTATGGTGGGTTAAGAAGAGCCCTATTAGCTGACCCTATGGTCAAAAAATTAAGTCGATCCAGGTGTCCAAATGAGTGTACCCCTTCTCAGGCACCTGTCATCTTAAGTCAGGAAGAGACGTCAACCTTGGTAGATACATACGATAATTGTATCGAGTCAGTATTCAATGCACAACATAAATACATCCCCAAAAGAATATTTATATCAACACAGAACCAACCCAAATGGATGAATAATAGACTATTAGATCTTCTAGGACAAAAGAGAGGAATATATAGAAAAATTAGGAAAGGCGAAATTCACCTACTTGCTTACTATCAGAATCTATCAAGACAGGTAAAAAAGGATATTAGGAAAGAAAAAAATAAATTATGAAATTAAGGTTGCCAATGACTCAAAAAATAATCCTAAAGCTTTTTACCAACTATATAAATTCAAGGTTAGAGATTTAATTGGTCCCCTTAATACTTCGATAGGAGAAATGACAGAAAATGATTTAGAAATGTGCAGTACATTAAATAGTCAATTTCTTTCCGTTTTCACTAATAAAAACTTGGCACAGTTTCCAGAAGTCCGTAAGGTATATAGCGATAGTATAGAAAATAGGTTAAGTACGGTTACTATAAGTAGAAATGATGTGCTTAAGGAAATTGACAGACTGAAACCTCATAAATCGCCTGGTCCTGATGAGGTATATGCTAGAGTATTAACCCGGGATCTGCGGGGAGACTCTTAAGAGTTCCCCCGGCGGACTGCGGGGAGACTCTTAAGAGCAGAGCTTTTGAACGCGTACCAAAACCGCGCGTTTATAGCCAGGTGGCTGAAAATTGGTGTGGGTATAGTACTACATGTCAACTCTCGACACCACCCCGCCAAACGCTCGCCCCGCACTCGTGCAAGCACCACCGCGCCAGTAACCACGCACTAGTCATGGAGCCCACACGTCCCTCACGCTCGCTCCCTGATGACACAACCAGCCCTCCTTCTGGTGGTGTTAGCCGCCGTGGAAAGCAGAGGGTGGCTGCTAAAGACCCTAGCTACCAGTACGACACGCCCTACAGCTCGGAGGACGAAACACCTGCACCCAAAGCACGAAAAACACGTGCAAGCACGAGAAAGGTACAGAGGTCATTGGTGTTTCTGGACACTGCCACCACGACCCAGGCCACTGCAGCAACCACTACCACCACCACTGCCACCCCTGCCACCGGTACCAGCGACGCAGGAGGCAGCCCTAGGGCTGCAGAACCTGCGGGGGCAGGAAAAATTATAGGCACGGGCGTAGGGAAGAGAACCCGTACGCCAGCCACAGTGCCCCTACCACCACCACCACCACCAGCCGCCCCTGGCCCGGCTGCCCCTGCCGCCCCTGCTGCCCCTGCCGCCCTTGCTGCCCCTGCCCCTGCCCAAGGAAAAGGGAAGGGGAAGGGGAAAGGGAATGGGAGAGGGAAAGTGACTGCTGGCCCTGCTGGCCCTGGTGTCCCTGCCAGCCCTGCTGTCCCTGCTGCCCCTGTTGCCCCTGCTGTCCCTGCCGCCCCTGCCGCCCCTGCCGCCCCTGCCCAAGGAACAGAGAGAAGGGCGACAGGCACCACCATCATCTTGCCATCAAGGCCACGCACCACTGCTGCCCCTGCCGCCGCCCCTGCCGCCGCCCCTGCCGCCGCCCCTGCCACCGCCTCTGCCACCGCCTCTGCTGTCCCTGTCCATAAGACTCCCGCACGTGCAAAAGTGACCCGGAAAACTCTGACACCATCAAAGTATGCCGCCCTGCTGTTTGATGGTGATTCGCAGGACATTGGCAGCCCGGGTTTCGACGACGAAGCCCTAGCACGGGACCAAGGGTGGGGGGATTTGGGAGTGGACAGTGGGAGTGAGTCCGACGTCGGTGACGAGAATGAGGAAGGGCATCGTCTGTCAAGTGAAGAGGAGGGTGATGATGATGCAGTGCTGTATCGCGACCATGGAAGCGATATTTCAGACGATGAAGGCGACGCAGACGACATTCCGATCCCTGGGCTGCCTTCGTTCGATTGGTCTGACGGGGTCAATTTTGTACCTGACGTGCCCCAGTTAAATCCTGGGACGTCAGGAACAACTGACGACTGGCCCTGTGACGATCAAGCGAACGAAAGCGACTTCTTCCTCGCTTTTTTCGATATGGAGGTAATGACGTACATCGTTGCCCAAACAAACGCCTACTACAGGTGGGTGTTTGGCAGATTGGACGTCCTTTCTCCAAAAGCGAGAATACGAGGCTGGGTGGATACGACTGTGGAAGAATTTATGACGTTCTTTGCCTTGTTGTTCCTCATGCCTCTGATCAAGAAGCATGTGTTGCAACACTATTGGAAGCACGACCCTCTCATCGCCACCCCAACTTTCAATAAGTTCATGACTCGTGACAGATTTTTGTTGCTGCTAAGATTTATGCACTTTGCAGACAACGAAAATCCTAACAGGATTGACAGGATATGGAAAGTTCGGGATGTGTTCACCATGTTGTTGGAGAGGTATAGGAAATACTTTTACCCCTTCCTCAATTTGGTGATTGATGAGTCGCTCGTGCTCTTCAAAGGACGTCTTGTTTTCAAGCAGTATATCCCCTTGAAAAGGCATAGGTTCGGAATCAAGCTCTTCGTTTTGTGTGACTGCGAAACTGGAATAGTGCTTGACATGATCGTGTACACAGGCACTGACATTGACATACCGAAAGCCGCTGCCAATGACCCCATGGGCATGTCAGGTGCCATCGTCAGGAAAATGTTGGCACCTTACCTGGGCAAAGGCCACATCATCTACACTGACAACTGGTATACTTCTCCTGCTCTCTGCCAGTTTCTTCATGACAACCAAACGGGGTCATGTGGGACTGTCAGAAAGACAAGAAAGTTTATGCCAAAGTTCACAGGTAATGTCATTCCTCTCACAGATGCCTCCTCCAGTGACACACCTTCAGAAGACGACCTGGCCCAGGAACACCGCGAGAGGCATGTGCGAAGAAGGCGACGAAAGGGGCAGAAATTCAAGCAGCTCGAGAAGTGTGGGAAACTGATAGCCCTGAAGTGGAAGGATAAGCGAGACGTCCACCTGCTTTCCATCGTCCACACAGGTGCCCAGATGGATTCTGGCAAAATCCACTACCGAACCAGGAAGACCATCTACAAGCCCGACATGGTAGAGGACTACATTAAGAACATGCGCCTGGTGGACAAGTCTGACTGTCAGCTGTCAGGCGTTGAGTGTCTGAGGAAGACTGTGAAGTGGTATCACAAGCTCTTCCTCCACCTAGTTGATATCACGATGCTCAACGCCTACAACTTGTGGTTGGTGAAAAAGGATATGGCCCCAAACCAGAAGCTGAAATTCCGGGAGTTGGTCTACAACATCTCATACCAACTCCTGGAGAAGTATGGCACCACTACTCACAGACGTACGGCATGGCGTGGGGATCACGTTCCTGACCGCATCCAGCTGGGTGTCGAAAGACACTACCCAATCAACACCGAGATGCTTGGCACTCGTCGCAGGCAGGCGCAGTGCACCGTCTGCAGCACCAGTGTCAGGAAACCCCATGTCACCAAAAGAGTCACCTCAATGTGCGCCGAGTGCAAAGTTCCACTCTGCCTGGGTGACTGCTTCAGGGACTACCACACCTTCAAGAATTATTGAGTGTCGCCCTGCCCTGCCCTGCCCTGGACTCGCCCCGTGCCCTGCCCTGGACTCGACCCCTGCCCCGCCCTGCCCTGGACTCGCGACCTACCTTACCTGACCTGACCTAATTGATCACGCTACCTATTAATGTAACATATATATTATATAATGTATAAGTTCCAAAGATGTCCCTGTGATATAGCTTTTACATTATATAATTGTATATTTCATTATTTAGTTTATAGGTTTCAAAGATTTACATTGTAATATGCCTTCTTTTTTTAGTATATCAATATAAATGTTTGTTATTAGCCTAAGTAATGTGTATATAATTATTTTCTTACCTCAAATGAATTGTACAAAAATAAATATGTTTCAATAAATCCTGTCAAACCTACTAAGATAATAAAATAAAACAATAAAAAATTAAAAAAATTAAAAAGGTCATGTCATTGTATTCTTATTCTATGAATATTTCATATTGTTTGAATACAATGGCATGATCTTGTAAAACAAAAAATGTATCAAAAATGTTCTAGACAGTATAAAACCTTCCCCATAACCCCCTCCTGGATTCGATCCCACTACCCTACCACACTTTGAGTTTTCCAGTCCGCGACCTTACCAACCATGCCACAGGAGCTCATACCAAATATCACTCAAAACTTCGTGTCTACAATCGAAATGACAATATACAAAAACAAATTAATTATCCCACCAATTTACGTTTGTAAATTGATGGGATTATCAATTATATCATGCCAAGGTTTATAAAAGGTTTTCTCTGTCAAGAATTAGTAATTATATAACTTTATTCTGTCAAAAATTGCCCAAACACTCAGCAAAATTGCCCCTCTCAGTGTGACTCCACTCATTTTCACACGGTCAAGCGGTGACCCTTGCCGCTCCTTGATGCTCCAGCTATAGCAGCTCTGTCTGGGAACAAAATTTGTATAAATACAATAATGGATAAAATACTCTTCACAAATACATTTGTATTGTATAATATTGTAAATAAAAATTAATAATAACTGTGTGGGTGTCGAAAATTGCTCAACCAGCTTTCTTATGTCTCGCCTACGCGCGTATATTGGATTATACATAGTCATGACTGTCATACAAATAATTGCAGTAGGTCTCGAATATACATTTATATTGCATATTACTTGGAAATAAATAAGTATAAGTTTCTCTGGTGGCAATCTACCCTTTCGCAAGTGTAAGGAGATACCAGTCTATATTTAGCCCTCTATCACAAAAGGCAATCTGCCTGTGTTTACTGACCACCCTCGCTGGTGGTCTATAATATAGTACTTTATTTACAGTCAATGGCCTACATGTTTCTGTGGTACTTCACATGTGTCTAAAATGCAATGTCTGCTTGCATAAAAATGCAATTCTGAAGTCCATTTATACGTACGACATACGCATGTCTCAGTTTCTCTCTCTCTCTCTCCATATTTACAGCTATATAAGAAACAGAAAAACGGTAACTTCAACAATAGGCCCACTTGTTGCGGAAAATGGAGATCATACAGATAACAAAGTACAAATGGCGAATATCCTAAATAACTATATTGCATCAGTCTTCACGTCGGAAGATACTACGGAAACCGACCTACCCCTACGAATCAATCAAATGGCACTGAGCTCGAAAACTTTACGATTTATGAACACGATATCCTGTTCGCAATCAACAATTTGAAAGTTAATAAAACCCCAGGCCCTGATAAAATATCCCCAAGGATCCTAAAAGAAGCAAAACACGAATTATTAAACCCACTCGCAAATCTGTTCAACAAATCATTGAATGTTGGGATAGTTCCAAACGAATGTAAACTAGCTAACGTGACACCCATATACAAAAAAGGAAATAAGTCCTCTCCTGGCAATTATCGACCAATTAGCTTAACATCGGTAACGGGCAAATTAATGGAAACCATTATAAGGGACAAAATAGTAAAACATTTGGAAGAAAATAATTTAATAAAAGATTCTCAGCACGGTTTTAGAAATAAACGTTCATGCTTAACAAACTTACTCGACTTCTTCAATGATGTTTACAAATCATATGATAAGGATAGAGCAGTTGATATAATATATCTCGATTTTCAGAAAGCTTTCGATACCGTACCCCACAAGAGACTAATTGACAAAATAAAAGCTCATGGCATAACAGGAAAAACTCGGAAATGGCTCGAAAATTGGCTCTCAGACCGTAAACAACGAGTTGTAATAAATGGTGAAGAATCAGATTGGTGCAAAGTAAATAGTGGCGTTCCCCAGGGTTCGGTATTAGGTCCTATTCTTTTTATAATTTACATAAACGACTTAGACGAAGGAATAGAATGCAAAATTTCGAAATTTGCTGACGATACAAAAATTACTAATAAAGTAACCTCAACAGTACATTGGCAAAAACTACAAGGTGACCTAGACACTTTAGAAAACTGGGCAGAAAAATGGCAAATTAAATTCAACATAGAAAAATGCAAAGTATTACACATCGGTAGTAACAACTCTAAAAAAGATTACTCAATGAACAACATTCAACTATCAAATACAAATAATGAAAAGGATCTGGGAGTTATAATATCAAGTGACCTGAAGCCGAGTAAACAGTGTACAGAGGTAATAAAAAACGGCTAATAAATTGGTGGGTTTCATCGGCAGAACATTCAAATTCAAATCAGAAAAAATCATACTTACTCTATTCAACTCATTGGTGCGTCCCCATCTCGAATACTGCGTGCAATTCTGGTCACCGTACTACCGAAAGGACATAAATAAACTTGAAAGGGTGCAACGCAGAGTCACTAAAATGATACCCAGATTGCGTAATAAACCGTACGAAGAGCGCTTAAAAGAACTAAATTTGTTTAGCTTAACAAAGCGCAGAATGAGAGGTGACCTAATAGAGGTGTTCAAAATCTTCAAGGGATTCAGCAACCTAAATGTAAGCGAATTATTTACGATCAATCAAGCAAACACGAGAAACAATGGTTATAAGATTATAGGCAAGCGTTTACATTCTCACGAGGCGAAGCATTTCTTCTTCAACCGCGTTGTGAATAATTGGAACAGACTACCCTCGAACATTGTAAACTGTAATACTGTCGAAACATTTAAGAACCATCTGGATAAACACATGGCAAATAACCCCGATTAACACAGTTTCTTTCAGAATAACGCGCAACGAAATGTCAACGCATACCGCAATGTATATTGATTTTCATACATCTGTTCCCTTTCAGAATTGTAGTAAATAGAGTTAGCTTAGATTACAAATCAACTTCTTTTTTCTCCCTGTCCTGTCCGAATTTCCGTGTCAGTTTTTCAATACTACATGGTATTTTTCCTATCTGTTTCCATGCCAGCATTAGCTGGAGGGAGTGGTGGGTGGGGAGGAGCCTTCTTCTTTGCTATCCTTTTCTCTACCTCGTAGTCAGTAGATTAGTAGTTTTAGATATCCAAACTGCCCCGTAAGGACCAATAGGTCTGTTGCAGTTTGTTCTCCTTTGTATTCCTGACTCATGTTATTGTAGAACTCTTGGTGGCAACGAACACCAGACACCTGGTAGACATAAGGTTCAAAATCCCAAGACATCAATACGCCTCGGGCGCCTCCACAATTATCACAAAGCTGGCTATCTATCTAGAGATCTGCCTGCCTTCCTTCTCTCCACGACTCACTCACTCACTCACTCACTCCCTCCCTGCTAGCCTCCCTCCTACCCCGCCACCCCCACCCACCCTTTCAGGCTTCCGTCTGCTAGAAACACATTCACAATTTGCGTAAATATAACATCAATTGGACTATATGCGGTATATTCCTTGTTATATGCGACGCCTACATACGTACACGTCTTTATTATAGCATGACAGTGCTCTAAATACAAGATTTACGTGATATTTATGGCGTAACACACCCTCTCCCCCTTTCATTCCCAGCACAACTCACTCACACCTTGTTTCACGCATAGAAACTCATTGATAATGTGTGTAAATATCGCATGAATTGGTCTATATGCGGTATATATTTTGATATATGGCACGTATACATACGTACAAGTCTGTATTATAGCATGACAGTGCTCTACGTACAAGATATAAGTGATATGTATGGCGTAAACCACACTCTCAGCTCAAAAATTGCCGCCAAACCTCCAACACATCTTCATTCCCGCCTAAAAATTCTCTTATAATTCCCTTATATATTGCAATTTTTGGTCACTATGAGGCATATTCATTGTTATATGGGTGGCCTACACACGTATACATACTCTACATAGCCTAAAAGGGCTCAAAAAAGGAGATATACGTGATAATACGCGGTAACCCACCCCCTCCTCCCTCTCCTTCTATCCCCTGGGCGCGTGAAAATTCGGCAGGGAAATCTCGCTGCTCGATGACAATCTAGCCGTGCGGTGCCATTCGCTCCACATTTTTCAACTACGGACCGTTCCCCCACCCCCCCCAGACATTTTTTGGGGGGTCAAATATATATGGGCCGATGCACGCAAACATTCCCTACACGATGATGTACTTTTTATCAAAATTGGCAATGGGTCCCAAAATCATCATAGGTGCGCACAGTCTTACCCTGTAGAAAACCCCCTGTGCGCCGCGGAGAGGTTAAAAGAATGTAGGGATGAGTTAAGTTATCCATTAACATTTTTATTTAACAAGTCATTGGAGACAGGTATAGTTCCAGAAGCTTGGAAGCTTGCAAACGTAGTTCCGATCTTAAAAAAAGGTGACAAATCAATAGCATCCAATTACCGTCCCATTAGTCTTACATCAATCATAGGAAAGCTACTAGAGTCAATTATTGCTAGTAAAATTAGAACCCACTTAGATACATTTAATTTAATAAATTCTTCTCAGCATGGATTCACTCAGGGACGTTCTTGCCTTACTAATTTGCTTAGTTTTTTCTCAGAGGTATATGAAGCAGTAGATAATGACAAGTCATATGATATAATATATTTAGATTTCAGTAAAGCTTTCGACAGAGTCCCCCATGAGAGATTGATGAGAAAGGTTGAGGCGCATGGAACAGGTGGGGCGTTGTTGGGATGGATTAGGTCATGGCTAATTGGTAGGAAGCAGAGAGTCAGCATAAATGGTACAAAGTCAGAATGGGGAGCAGTCAAAAGTGGTGTCCCCCAGGGATCTGTATTAGGTCCTCTGTTGTTTGTTATATACATAAATGACGTTGATTTAGGTATAACTAGTAGGATAAGTAAATTTGCAGACGATACCAAAATGGGGAGAACAATTGATTCAGATAGAGATATAGAGTGCCTCTAAAGGGATATAGATACCTTACACGAATGGTCAGTAAATTGTCAGATGAAGTTTAACATTGACAAATGCAAGGTATTAAAGATAGGGAAGATGCATACAAATGTTAAATATAAACTAGCTAATATGGAATTAGAAAACTCGAATTGTGAGAAAGATCTAGGTGTGTTTGTTAGCAATTATTTGAAGCCTAGACAACAGTGTATAAACGTTCGAAACAAGGCAAACAGGATTCTCGGGTTCATCTCTAGGAGTGTGAGTAACAGAACTGCTGATGTTATCTTAAAACTTTACTGGTCATTGGTGAGACCCCATATGGATTATGCTGTTCAATTTTGGTGTCCTTATTACAGAATGGACATAGATTCATTGGAGAGTACAACGTAGAATGACAAAAATGATCCATAATATTAGAAATCTTCCGTATAAAGAAAGGTTGAAGAAATTAGGCTTACATTCGTTAGAGAGACGCAGAGTTAGAGGGGATATGATAGAGGTGTTCAAGTGGGTTAGTGGGATTAACAAAGGGGACATGACAAATGTACTAAAGCTCAGTGATAGCGAAAGAACTCGTACCAATGGTTTCAAACTAGATAAATGTCGTTTCAGAAAAGATATAGGCAAATATTGATTTGGTAACAGAGTTGTAGATGGGTGGAATGGACTACCAAGTGCTATAGTGGGATTAAAAACGATAGGGAGCTTTAAGATAAAATTGGATAAGCATATGGACGAGAAGGGTTGGGTGTGAAGGGGGATCAGCAGGGTTGGGCCAATCAGCCCTCTGCAGGCCCCCGTAATCCTGCGTTAATCTCTAACCGTTTTGGTAAGATGATCCTCAGGGTATTAGAGTGTTGAGCCTATAATTGGGCTTTGTAATTGGGGTTGTGTGGGACAGGGATCTGCCTTGCTTAGGCCAATCGGCTTTCTTCAGACTCCCATTTTCTTATGTTCTTATGTTCTTATTATATATTTAGATTTCAGTAAAGCTTTCGACAGAGTCCCTCATGAGAGATTGATGAGAAAGGTTGAGGCACATGGAATAGGTGGGGCGTTGTTAGGATGGATTAGGTCATGGCTAATTGGTAGGAAGCAGAGAGTCAGCATAGATGGTACTAAGTCAGAATGGGGATCAGTCAAGAGTGGTGTCCCCCAGGGATCTGTATTAGGTCCTCTGTTGTTTATTATATACATGAATGACCTTGATTTAGGTATAACTAGTAGGATAAGTAAATTTGCAGACGATACCAAAATGCGGAGAAAAAATGATTCAGATAGAGATATAGAGTGTCTGCAAGGGATCTAGATACCTTACACGAATGGTCAGTAAAATGGCAGATGAAGTTTAACATTGACAAATGCAAGGTATTAACCCGGCAAGCGCGATAGGCCTCACGGAAGGCTTCCTATAGGGAACGCGATAGGCCTCACGGAAGCAAGACCATAAAAAAAACCTTCCAAAAAAAAAAAAAGGGCCTATCAAAACAAAGGAATTTGTCTCTAGGTGAGATAATTCCCCTCCAGTACTCATCCATGTAAATCTCACCCACCCCCCTCCCCTCCTTCCCCACCTTATTCCCCCCTCCCTCCCCTCCTCAATTATCACCTATTTTTCCTCTTATTATCATCATTTATCGGTTATTTTTCTCTCCCGCGATAATGTAGCACAAGTGGGTTGCAGAAAAGATCGTTATGTAACACCCAGACACCGGCCCACACCGCCCCGCTCGTCTCAGTTACCTTACAGACAGCGAGAGAGGAGGGTTGCCTGTGGCTCTCTCTCGCCTGAGATTATGACCGGGTGGCCAATATCTTCGTTTTTCACCACCCAAATGCTTTTCCCACTTATTTTAGCACTCTTGAAGGTTCATATATACATCATATATGTAAAATAAAAGCATACCGAAAACAAATAATGCACTATATTGTAAATATAACGAATTCTGTCAGAATCCAAGGCTAGAAATGCACAAATAACTACCCTAGCCCCTAGGTCTATTTCACGCTTGTCAGGTTAAAGATAGGGAAGATGCATACAAATTTTAAATATAAACTAGCTAATATGGAATTAGAAAACTCAGACTGTGAGAAAGATCTAGGTGTGTTTGTTAGCAATGATTTGAAGCCTAGAAAACAATGTATGTTCGTAACAAGGCAAACAGGATTCTCGGGTTCATATCTAGGAGTGTGAGTAACAGAACTGCTGATGTTATCTTAAAACTTTACTTGTCATTAGTGAGACCCCATATGGAATATGCTGTTCAATTTTGATGTCCTTATTACAGAATGGACATAGATTAATTGGAGAGAGTACAACGTAGAATGACAAAAATTATCCATAATATTAGAAATCTTCCGTATGAAGAAAGGTTGAAGAAATTAGGCTTACATTCGTTAGAGAGACGCAGAGTTAGAGGTGACATGATAGAGGTATTCAAGTGGGTTAGTGGAATTAAAATAGGAGATATGAAAAATTTACTAAAGCTCAGTGATAGCGAAATAACTCGTACAAATGGTTTCAAATTAGATAAATTTCGTTTCAGAAAAGATATAGGCAAATATTGGTTTGGTAACAGAGTTGTAGATGGGTGGAATAGGCTACCAAGTGATATAGTGGGATAAAGAACGATAGGGAGCTTTAAGATACAATTAGATAGGTATATGGACGAGATGGGTTGGGTGTGAGGGGGACCTACCAGGTGTGGGCCAATCGGCGCTCAGCAGACCCCCGTAATCTTGTGTTAATCTCTGACCATTTTGGTGGGGTCAGTACTCAAAGTATTAGTGAGATGGGTCTATAATTGGGCCTTGTAATTGGGGTTGGGTGTGACAGGGATCTGCCTTGTATGGGCCGATCGGCTTTTTGCAGACTCCCATTTTCTTATATTCTTATGAGAAAGAATATCTCTCAGACCTCTTGGTATTTCTAAGGCCTGTATCTATCTAACCTCTCAATACCTCCATACCTCTCACTACCTCTCCTACACACCTCCAACACTTGATAAGAGTTTCCGATCCACGTGTACATTCGCTTGTGTTCATAAATGCGAGGTAAGCTTAAATACGTGAGAGGAAGTACTGACATGACAGAAGTACCAGAAGTTACAATGAATTTGAAGGGGTGTATGACCTCCTAGATGTACAGTACCCACATAAATATAGAGACACTGTCTAAAACACCTTAAAATTATATGAGAGTTGTAAATAATGATTGCATATTAATAGTACAATCGTGAGATGTAATATGCCATCACTAAAATAAATACTTGCGTACCCACCGCAAGGCAGACACTTAATAGTATGTGAGAGTACAAAAATATGTTTAGTTAAAGACTAAAAAAAAAAAAATCAGTTAACGAAAAAAATCGAAAGTGGAATGGAAATTTGTCAAAGTATGTTGTTAATAAAAAATAAAGGTATAGTAAAATTATAAAGAACGGATTAAAAATTGAACAAAGCAAACACAATTGCCATGACAATGAACACAAACAAACTTGCAAAAGAAAAATACTATAGGTATTATCTTCAAACAAAATTCTTAACTAAAGACAAACAAAAAACAAAAGACACATTATGCAATTTAGTCTGTTGTAACTCAATTAACAAAGCAAAGTAATACAGACTTATAAAATAAGGTAAAATCTAAAACAAAACACCTGCAAGCAAAAACAAAATAAAATCCTAGGTAAAATAATATATAATACTGCAGGATAAAAAAATGAAGTCTTACTTAATAGTATATAATATAAAGAATAAAATAAATAAACACTAAAGTCCACTTAGGTTATACCCGTGGTGCGAAAATAAATAATATCCAAGTTTATAATACAAAAAATCATTAAAACCTTCAAAGTTTGATAACACCAAATTAATACCTGATGTAAAATAAATTATTAAACACCCTATCTATAGGAACATGATATATATCAATATTAAACACAGCAAGCCACATCCCGTGGTGTGTAACATAATACCTCCCTATTCTGAAGAAAACAAATCATTGCGCAAATAAAATCACATAGAAAATTCGAATAAAATTGTAATAAATCTTTTCAACCGGGAGCTACCCGTTTCCAAAATAATCCATTTGCTACGGCCAATCCTAAAATATAGAATAAAATCACACACTCGTCGAAGCAAAAGCCAATTTCAACTTAGTGTACAATTAATTCCAAAATAAATTCCTAAACCCCAATAAAAAAGTAAGGATTTACAATAGCCTGCTCACCAAAACAAATAGCAGGCAAAAACCATCTAAGAAAATTATACCACTCATGGGCAACTAATTTCACCAAAAACCAAACCAAAAATAAAACCGCCGATAAAACAAACTTAAAACAAAACCACATAGAAGTTAAATAAATACCTTGCATACAGATATTATTAAACTAACTCCTAAATTTAATGTTATCATAAAATCATAATATTCCACAAAACACATAAATGTTGAGAATTTTTTTTTTTCCAAAGGTAAAGTCTCGATAGGATATACTTAATATTTTCTTTCTCCTCTATGGCCGTTTTTCCAACGACGACCACGAAAGAAAAAATTATCTATATACTCGGGAAATTTATTTCAGTTTCCCAACATACTCCAAAATTATTTTCCAAAAATATCTCTTTTCAATGAAATAAACCAAACAGTGAATCAAACATCTATATTAGCCAAAGTATAGCCAATGTGTCATGCAAAAATACTAATTGATAGACTGTTTAAATTATCTGGGCAAAATTAAAAATTAAAATAATATCTCACGTTTTCAATGAAACTTAATTGAGAACTCTACGGAAATTAAACGTATGAACTCAACTCAAGAAAATCTGTCAAACTTAAAGAAATATAGATTACTTAACTGGATCCAATTGTACAGTAAGCTAGTTCGTAATAAAACAACGGAAAACATTTGACTAAAATATCTCGTGATCCAACAAAAATTAACTCTAAAATAAATGTGAGGGGAAAAAACTTTCAACTTAGGAAATATCCTCATAAACAAAAATATTGCCACAACATTAGCGAACGAAAATGTACCGAAATATACAGCCCTTGACTGTAGGCAGACACGAATACACTTAAATGGGCAACAACAAAAATTTAAGGAATATTAACTTAAAGGTGAATTACGGAAGCAAATCGGTGCTTCAATTAGTATTTATCCATACAGTAATGGTCAAGGTAAGTGACTTTACTAAATGTCATATTGTTTTATTAATTCAAATTACATTTCTACAAATATATAATGATTGTTTTTCTTGTGACTCCTGGAACTCGAATGACGAGAGTCTTGATTGGCTAGCAGTCTCGTGACCTAACGTGTAACCGCCAACATTTGAGAAGACAAACAAACCCACTCAGCAATCTAATCTCCACTAAAGTGCCTCTCTTCGCCTTTGTATTAGCTTGTGCCTTGTAACAATGGTCCATTGTGCAGCAGTGGGATGTAATGCCACTTATGGGGGACAGGTGAGCATGCATAGGTTCCCCATAGACAAGAAAATAAGAAAACTGTGGACGAAAATGATAAATCGTGTTGGTTACGACCCAGACTAAATTAAGGATCCCCGACTGTGTTCTAAGCATTTTGAAAAGCATTCTTTTACTCGAAATGTTGATGTGACAAAGGGGATTGAACATTACTTTGAAGCCTGGGTCTATACCAACAATTTGCAAGCGTCTTTCTGATGTGCAAGAGAGTTCTGTTAAGCCACGAACTTGGAGGTAAGCCTGATTCACAAATATTGTAGCCTATTTGGTGTTGGAGTGAAATTAATAAGAATAGATAAACATGTCAATTATGTCAATATTGGGGGTCAAGGTGATAGCCTAGGCTATTTTGAACCTAGGCCTAGGGCTAGGCAGTAGGGCTAGGGATTGGATTTAGCCTAGGCCTTAGGCTATATTTGTTTATTAATTTTAGCCTAGCCTAGGCCTAGGCAATTGATATTTTTTAGGGTGGGCCAATTTGGCCAAACCCTTCCGAGGCCTTCTCCCCAGGATTTGTTTCTGATTGTCATCATTATAATGCCAGCAGGGGCCAAATAACCGTGTTTATATGTTTTTGACAAATTGCCCCTTACTGACAAAATAGAGGAGAATTTCAATAAGTCCTGGTGCTGGGGCGGTTCTGAACTTCTGCCCCTCCATTGTAACAAATCCTAGGCTAGCCTATATCCCATGGCAAACAATATTTGTCAATTAGAGCTTACTGGTAGGCTATGCTTAGGATATTTGGTACGGTAAGAAATTGTGTTAGCGGGCGTATCGCCCGTTTTGTTTACATAGTCGCACGCTTGCAGTTACATTTGCGTCTAATTGTACTGCTATTATTTGCCCTTGCTGGCCCTGGCATTATATATGATGATGACAATAAGTCATGGGGGGTGAGGGCCCTCAACCCATTATTGTTTCCCACGGCTGGTAACTTAACAATTTACCCAACACCTGGCCGTGGGATTCAATAAGGGGTTGAGTTGAGGGGTGTTTTGCCCGCGCTCACCCCCCATGACTTATTGTCATCATCATTACCAGCAGCAGCAGGAGCAAATAACGGTAAACCTGACTTTTAGCACCAACAGCAATTAGGCATATAGTAAGTATTTTTGGTTGTGTGTGTTTTTGTCCTTCAGATATAGGCTAGTGTTAACTGTGTTATATTAGGCCTATAAAGATTTGGAGCAGAAATTAGTATTTACCCATTTTCCAACTAGGCCTATCTAAAACCACAACCCCCACTATTGGGAAGGGCTATGAATCTCAAGGAAAATGTGGGGTTAAATACAATAAAAACATACAAAAATAAGCTAATGGTTTGCCGTGGGATACAGGACTCATTGTGCCTCACCCCCTGGCCCTCAGGACTTATTAAACTTCTCATCTATTTTGCCAGTAGGGGAAAAAAAAACTAATTTTGGTACATATATATGAGACAACCACACATTTGTTCTCAATAAATACAGAAATGTTTTAACCCGAGGTAAAACCATAAGAAAGACAGTAACAACATGTCTACCTATCGTACTGTAAAAATTTCAATATTCTCCTATAGACGGCACATAGTCAAGGCGAACAGCTGATTATGGGGAGCGGCAGTGCCATACATAGGGAGAGTACTTTTGTTTTTTTATACAGTACCACTACCAGGTATATCTCCCTTATAAGTTATAATACATTTCTGCTCTTATTTGACATATACAGTATAGCAATGATGTATATGATCTACCGGATCTAATAGGGATAACAAGATATATGAAGTAACTGTTGGTGCTAAAAGTCAGTAATACCCAAATAACAGCAGTCAAATTAGACGTAAATCTAACAGCGAGCGTACGACTATGTAAACAAACGGACGGTACGCCTGCTAACACAACACTTACCACTTATTTTGGTAAAGATTTAGGCAAGAATGTAGTTACCGGGTGTACCCACCGTCTTGTTTACACTAAGCGGACGCTCACCATCATGTTCCCGTCTATTTTGACTGCCTTTGGATACAAAAATTCATTACCCTAACCAAACAACCTAACCTAACCTAACCTAGTATTATAGATTTATAAGTATTTATTTTATTAAAAGTATTTATAGATGATTTATGTTGTATGTCGGTAGTGGTACACCCGGTAACTACATCCATCCCAAGATTTATTATCCGGGTGCGCCGTCATCGATTTGCTTACGTAAGTCGGCAAGGATGTAGTGTTCGAGCCGCTCGGGCGTACCGCCCACCTTGTTTACACTACCCGGATCGGGGGCGGCGGACGGTAAAGCTTACCATCATGTTCCCCGGTTCCCGTCTATTTTGACTGCGTTTGGATCCAATAAAAGCCCCTAAATAATGTTTGGTTGTAAAATGGTGCCTGGTTGGATACAATTTATGTTAAGCTTGTCATTGTGATGGAATAAATTGGGGTAACTATGTAGGTAGCCCTACTGTATTTCACTGTAAGTTCAGATATTTAATATGATTATGCCAATATGAAATTATGTTCGAGTAAATCTCAATGTGCCTTGAAGAGAGACCCTCTCAAAAAGCTCAGCCAATATAATATATTACCGGTATTGTAAATCCTTATTATCATTGTTGTACTTAAATTTCTAAGTTCAGGCACACTACTGAGGTGGGGGAATAATTCGACAGTTGCTAGAGGTTGTATAGTTTATTTAATAGAACGAACTCTAAATCTAACTACTAGTCCAATAGCCTACTTCCTGTTCTGGTCGCAATGAATTCAGTACGCGAATTGAATAAAACGTTGTCCCGTGATAGATGGTACGTTGCAACCCAAGAGCTCCCGCACATACTATTCGGATGCCCGCTATTCAGGTAATGCCCCGCTTCGACTTAGATACATCGTAGGTTACCAGACTGATTTATAATGATCGCCGTGTCCTACGATGTCTTCTAAGAGACCTGGACTGCTCTGACTCAAACTACTACTAATTTCTAAATCCTAAATGCAAGTGGACAAATAATATATATTTCTATATCCGCTTCCGAAACCCCCAAATGGCTAACCTTTTCCCGGGCATTACGAACACCCTCTCGGCTCATACAATAGCCCCTCTGAATACAACACTGGCCCGTGGGCCGTTTAACTCTCTATAAAGGATGTAATCTTTAACTCACATTTCCCTTACAATATTGAACGCGTAGTCCGTTACACATGAACATAAAAGCTTTGTCAATACAATAGTACACCTGAATACAACACTAGCCCGTAGGCCGTTTACCTCTCTATCGGAGATATAATCTTTAACTCTTAGTTTCCTTACAACACCGAACGCGTAGTCCGTTACACATGAACATAAACTCTTTGTTAATACAATATTACACCGGAATACAACACTAGCTCGTAGGCCGTTTAACTCTCTATACAGGATATAATCTTTAACTCTTACAACATCGAACGCGTAGTCCGTTACACATGAACATAAACTCTTTGTTAATACAATATTACACCGGAATACAACATTGGCTCGTAGGCCGTTTAATTCTCTATAAAGGATATAATCTTTAACTCTTATTTCTCTTACAACATCGAACGCGTAGTCCGTTACACATGAACAGAAACTCTTTGTTAATACAATATTACACCGGAATACAACATTGCTCCCCGGACAATATTTCTGGTAGCTTCAAGAGCCGGATTCGCCCTTATGTTACTTTCTATTTCAATCTTAACGGTCACTCAACCGTGCTAGGAGGTAACAAGACTAATCATGAAGTTCCTTTATCGATGATAAGTTACGTTAAAAATATTCGGACTAGTGTCCATTCAATATAATTCGGACGTGTGTCCTTGCAATATAATTTCGGACGTGTGTCCTTTCAATCTAACCCGGACGTGTGTCCTTACAATATAATTCCTATAACCCTAGCTGAAGCTCATCTCTAAAACAACTATTCACTATTTTCCCCTGAACCCAAAAGTTGTTATTTAATCTCTGTCCCTCATACGTTAATTAAAGAACTTCCTATAAAATCCTAAATATTTGGTAGCTAATGGCTTGGAGCCCTTTCTATCAATTAACACTAGTTACACATAACACATCATCCGTTTATTCTATTTCTTAGTCAAGTCAATTTCTCTTTTCGGTTGTTCTATTAGAATTAGTCAAATTCCTCTCTCTCTTTTTCTTGGTTCCTCTGCGGGCCCAATATGGGTCCTGATTAAAAGTCTGTTGCTCGTGGTGGGCGTTCTGGCTGCACTACCACTTCAAAGCTGGCCAGTAGTGGTCTGGGAGGTTGTCACTCTTAGCCATCTCCTGACGTCCTGGATGAAGTTGCTGGCTGTGGGTGTGCAGGCATGCAATATGGCGACAGGCCCAGGGATACTGATGGTGTATCCTCCGGGTTGGTGAGAGTGATGCAGGACTCGAGTGCTCTGCTACTGGAACTGTTGTGTGGGCTGGAAGGCTACTGTGGTGATCGCCTTGGTTCCTGGTGTGCCCACAGGAGAGGGGGAGGCTGGGAGGAGAGGTGTTGCTTCCTCGAGGCGTGGTGCCCGTCTGACCCCGAGCGGCTCTCGTCCCCTTCCCTTTCTAGGGGGGGCCGGTGCGCTGATTGGCTGCCCCGCTTCGCGCTGCCAATTATGCTTTAGCAAGCGAGACTTGCAGTTTAGACTCAGTCCTCTCTCGCTTTCCTTCTCCAAAGTAAGTGCCAGGAAGTTGATTGCCTTTGTCATTTAGTGGCTTACGGGAGTCAGATGCTGGCACTAAGTTGTCTGACAAAAGGCAAGTAGAAGATCTTGTACAAGGAGCAAATGAGGTAGAGGTAGGAGGGTCACAGGTGGTAATGCCGGGAATTTGGACGTTTGTGGCCCAAAAAGTTCGACATGAAGGAGCGCCCGGATTGGTCGGACGCTTTCCTACTGTATCATCATCTGTGAAGTTAAGGCGAGCTCCTGATCGCCGTAATACAACCCCCAAAAAATCATGGCCCTGATCCTGCCACTCCACCCTTCCTCCATGCTCACACAGACATTTATGTAGCTGGATTGCAGAAGTTTGATTTCCCAGGGCCGTTTTGGCCAACAAGATTTGGCCGGGTTTATCCAAAAGGACCTTCAAAGCCCGGGTGGTCTGTACTCGGTAACCTTTTCCGTCGACGACAGCGATTAGACGCACGGAGTCGATAGTGGGGTTCAGTGGGGTGAGGCATGGTGCCTTTGAACTGACCAACTCGCGCCTCAGGGGTCGCATTTTTACTCTCGTCTGGGTACCGGATTGGTGGACGACTAACTCTACCACTTCGGGTAACGGTTTCTGCAGGGCCCATTTGTGGAGGGATTAAAGTCTGTGGTTGATTCATACAACCCGCCGGTTTTTCTTTCCTTTCACTCAACCTAGGTAACGACGAATCTAGTGAAATTTTATCCCCAGGAAACACGGTCTCTTCGTTCTCTTCCCCATCAAAGCTTTTCCCTTCACAACTCACAGTATCCGAAAACACGCTTGGGGTAACTGAAATGTGACCGTCTGGGACCGTAGACTTATTGTGACAACTTGGTGTGAAATATTCTGAGTCACCACCTGTAGCTCCTTCTTCAGTCCCCAAAAGACTCCCATTAGGTTACTTCCGTAAGACCACCAGAATGGTATTTCCTCAGTATTTTGGCTGCCGACCTGACTACCACCTCAGTGATGGTCATTTACGTCGTTATGTGGGAGCCCTGCCCCAAATTCTGTGTATTCCTCACTTTCTTCCCCCTCACTCCAGCCACTTAGGTCAGTGGGTAGAATACCTTCGTACCTTTTTGTATGACGTATGTGTGTGGCCGAGACGATACCCCAGTGATGCACAAACAACACCTGATATGGCCCATTTATTTCAACAATCTTAAAAGGGCCCTCATATTTCTCTTCGAGTTTCCCTGTTCGGGTGGGATAATGTTTCCTTACCAGAATATATTCCCCCCGGTAATATGGGTTTTCAAGATCAAGTTTAGGAGGTTGTTGTTGCGTCACACGAGTATGAATTTGTCATTCCTTTACTTTCAAATACTGTTCTGTTTGTGAGTATTTGGTGGAATGGATCGGATAGGTAAAGAATCGTTCCCGAGGCAATTCTGGAGCGACTCCGAAAATAATCTCGTAGGGAGAGTACCCGGTAGTTCTACAACTCGTGGTATTCACCCCCCAGACAATTTCAGACAAGAGTTCTGGCCAGCTCCTGGATATTTCTTCCCCTTGAGAGCTCAGACTGGCCCGTACACAGTTAGCTAGTACCCTGTGGTTCCTTTCGCACACCGCGTTTCCCTGAGGATGATACGGAGACGTTTGTTGGATCGTAGCCCAAGATTTCCCTCAAATGCTGCCAAATGGCATTATTGAACTCTTTTCCCCTGTCACTCAAAAGACAACCCGGGATACCATACACAAAGATCACTTTTTCCAGGAAAGCTTGAGCCACGGTTTCAGCCTTCTTGTCCGAAGAGCACAAGCAACCGTATATTTAGAGAAGACATCAACACAGGTCAAGATGTACCTTTTGCTCGTCTGTCGGGGGAGGGGTCCCATAATGTCCACTAATAATTTCTCCCATGGTTTTCCTGCCAAAATGTGTCCAGGCAACTGTTTAGGTCCTCGACCATCTTTCCCTCTCTGACACCCCAAGCAATTTTGCACGACTTCCTTCACAATTTGGTCGGCTCTCGGGGCCCAGTACCTTTCATTGAATTGTTTAAGGACTCGAGACTGTCCCTTCCCTCTTGACCGTGTAAGATTTGTATCATGTGCTTGGCCTCAAAATAGTCCAAACACCACCCGATCCTTCGAATCCCTCCAGGCTCCCTCAGAAAATTTTACTTTGTCCCTACATCCCCGACTAATTGGTTCCTGGCCAAATGAAGGGATTTGAACGGGGGCCACCGGCAATCTAGATAGGCCATCGGCATTAGTGTGCAATTTCCCCGGTCTATGTCAAATTTCAAAGGAATATTCTTCTAAAATCCCCTTCCACCGAACAAATAAGCCATCTTCCGTTTTCATCTTTCGGAGCCATTGTAAGCTATGGTGGTCCGTAATAACCTCAAACTGGACCCCGGCTAAATAGGGACGGAAATACTGCACAGCCCAGACTAAAGCTAGACATTCCTTTTTGGTAACACTGTAATTTTGTTCGCCCTTGTTAAGCGTCCGGCTGGCGCATGCCACTATGCCCTCTTTCCCATCAACTTTTTGGGCCAGGACAGTGCCTAGTCCTTCATCGGATGCATCGGTATACAACTGGAAAGGCTTGGTGAAATCGGGATGACAGACTATAGGGTTAGAAGTGAATTTGTCTTTCAAGTGATCGAAAGCGGTTTGACAATCATCATCCCAGTCAAACTTCCGCCCTTTTTCCAATCTCTTGGTCATGGGTCGAGCAATTTTCGAGAAATTTGGTATGAATCTCCGGTAATACGACGCCATCCCCAGGAATGCTCGGATCTCTCTGACAGTAGTAGGAGGTTTAATTTCTGCGATCGCTTTGACTTATAGGGGGTCCGGTTGGATACCTTTTTTTGAAACTATATGCCCTAGGTAGGCTACTTTGCGTGCCCATAGTTGGCATTTAGACGGCTTCAATTTTAGTCCCGCCCTCCTAATTCTCTCCAGCACCTCTTGTAGTCGGATAATATGTTCTTCCCAGCTATTTGAGAATATAATGATGTCATCTAAGAAGGTAAACAAGTTTTCCATGCCAACACCCTTAGTACTTCGTCCATGACCCTAGTAAAACTGGCTGGCCCATTACAAACTCCAAAGGGCATAACCGTGAACTGATAAAGTTTCCCCTCGCTCGTAGCAAAAGCAGTTTTCTCCTGGTCCTCTGGTCTAACTGGAACTTGCCAATAACCACTTTGTAAGTCTAAGGTGGAAAACCAGGTTGACCCATTTAATGATTCTAGTGAGTCATCAATGCGAGGTAGGGGTTGGGTGTCTTTAATGGTGACATAATTTAGTTTCCTATAATCTACACAGAACCTAGTGGACCCATCTTATTGTTTTACCAAAACTACGGGAGATGACCACGGACTATAAGATTCCACTACGATTCCTTGTTTTAGCATCTCCTCTACTTGTTCTTTTTCCTTTTGCCTCATGATAGGATTTTGTCGTCGGTATGGTTGTCTAATAGGGGGCCCTTGAGTATGGATCTCGTGGGTATGTCGGGTTTGGGCGGAGTCGTGGTCCCCTTCATCTTGAGCAAAGATGTCTTTGTAAGACCAGAGTAATTCATGCCAAGTAGTGGCCTGGTCGGACGTCAGTTGTTCCGGGATTTCCGGTTAGTTAACAGGTCCGTTTGTTCCAACGGTGGTGGGTTGTGCGGGTGTAACTTGTCCTAAAAGTGTTCCCTTCTGATAACTGATCGTTTCGTCGCCAAAGTTAGCAAGGACTAGTTTCCTCTGCTCGACAGTAATAAGGGTGGGGGATATTCTTACTTTACTTTGAGTATCAGGTTCAAAAATCCCGGCGGTCATTCCCTGGGGCTTCGGAATCTCTATCATTCTCCAAGATCTAGGGGGGATAGAAAGTTTTCCCGTGGTAGCGACCATCTGTGGCCGGAGTGTCGTTGTTGTCTCTTTCTCTCCACACTGTATCGTTACCCCCAACTGGCTCATAAGATCAATCCCCAAGTACCCATCAACTCCGCTATAAGATTGACCGGATAATACACAAAAAGTAGTAGTGAATTTAATTCCCTTCCACTGTATCACTACCGAACTAGTTATCCCTAGGATGGTCAATGGTTGACCACCAGCTCCTGACAACTGAATACTAGTCTGCTGTAACGTCCCTAATTCTCTCTGGTGGTTTCTCCAGAAGTTCTCCAAAAGACAGCTTCTATTAGCTCCCGTGTCAATTAGCATATTTGCGGCTTTCCCATTGACCACAATAGTCTCACAAGGCGTATGTCTCTCCAAAATATTAACCTCACTATATCGCCTTTCTATGTGAGGTTTAGGGGAAAATTTACTTCCTCCTCTGGCATGGTGACTACCGGTTTAGTTTCCGTCTTTTGGTACTCGACCGGAAGCAATCTTCTCTGGTTTGGGTTAGTCACCCTGGGTAAGGGTTGATCATTTTGGAGTTGAGGCCTTGAGTTAAAGCTAGAGGTTTGGGTTTGAGGTCGGTTTGAACAGTTCCTAGCTAGGTGTCCGGTCTGTCTACAAACAAAACATCGGACAATGGTTCTCGGGTACCCTTTGTTCGGGTTTTCCTCTTCCCCTTTCTTTTTCTCCTCTTTTAATTCTCGGGCTTCCATTACCTTTTTGATCACTTCCATAAGTTCCTTGGTGGTAGTCACTTCATGAACAATACAGTGTTTCTTTACTTCCACAGGACATGCTTGAATCATGATTTCCCTAATTTCTGTTTCTTGGCTCTCGGGGTCCATGTGTGGATACACAAGTTTGACATACTTCGTGATTCCCCTCCTCAGGGTTCTCACATTCTGACCGTCCAGTTTCATCGTCTTTAATTTCTCTCGGGCCTTTCTTGTGGAAGTTTCTCGGCCAAACTCCTCAATTAGAGAGGCCTTTACTTCTGCCCATGATACTAGTCCCTCCAGACGTACTCTCACATCGTTTAGGGCCTTTCCTAGGTGTGCCTTTCCATAGGCAAATTTTTTCTCATCATTTCCAACCTCCAGTAACGTGAACTGGCATTCTAATTGTTCAGTCCATACCTCGATTTCTTCTTTACCCTCTTCCCATACCCTGAACGGTAATATCGTCGTCATTATGTCGGTTCTGTCAGATAATCTACACTTAACCCAACAATTTGTAGAATCCCACCGCTTGCCACCAAAATGTTGTACTTAAATTTCTAAGTTCAAGCACACTACTGAGGTGGGGGAATAATTCGACAGTTGCTAGAGTTTGTATAGTTTATTTAATAGAACGAACTCTAAATCTAACTACTAGTCCAATAGCCTACTTCCTGTTCTGGTCGCAATGAGTTCAGTACGCGAATTGAATAAAACGTTGTCCCGTGATAGATGGTACGTTGGAACGCAAGAGCTCCCGCACATACTATTCGGATGCCCGCTACTCAGGTAATGCCTCGCTTCGACTTAGATACATCGTAGGTTACCAGACTGAATTACATCGCCGTGCCCTTCGATGTCTTCTAAGAGACCTGGGCTGCTCTGACTCAAACTACTATAATTTCTTAATCCTAAATGCAAGTGGACAAATAATATATATTTCTATATCCGCTTCCGAAACCCCCAAATGGCTAACCTTTTCCCGGGCGATACGAACACCCTCTCGGCTCATACAATAGCCCCTCTGAATACAACACTGGCCCGTGGGCCGTTTAACTCTCTATAAAGGATATAATCTTTAACTCACATTTCCCTTACAACACCGAACGCGTAGTCCGTTACACATTAACATAAAAGCTCTGTCAATACAATAGTACACCTGAATACAATACTAGCCCGTAGGCCGTTTATCTCTCTATCAGAGATATAATCTTTAATTCTTAGTTCCCTTACAACACCGAACGCGTAGTCCGTTACACATGAACATAAACTCTTTGTTAATACAATATTACACCGGAATACAACACTGGCTCGTAGGCCATTTAACTCTCTATACAGGATATAATCTTTAACTCTTACAACATCGAACGCGTAGTCCGTTACACATGAACATAAACTCTTTCTTAATACAATATTACACCGAAATACAACATTGGCTCGTAGGCCGTTTAACTCTCTATAAAGGATATAATCTTTAACTCTTAGTTCTCTTACAACATCGAACGCGTAGTCCGTTACACATGAACAGAAACTCTTTGTTAATACAATATTACACCGGAATACAACATTGCTCCCCGGACAATATTTCTGGTAGCTTCAAGAGCCGGATACGCCCTTACGTTACTCTCTATTTCAATCTAAACGGTCACTCAACCGTGCTAGGAGGTAACAAGACTAATCATGAAGTTCCTTTATCGATGATAAGTTACATTAAACATATTCGTACTAGTGTCCATTCAATATAATTCGGACGTGTGTCCTTGCAATATAATTTCGGACGTGTGTCCTTTCAATCTAACCCGGACGTGTGTCCTTACAATATAATTCCTATAACCCTAGCTGAAGGTCATCTCTAAAACAACTATTCACTATTTTCCCCTGGACCCAAAAGTTGTTATTTAATCTCTGTCCCTATTACGTTAATTAAAGAACTTCCTATAAGATCCTAAATACTTGGTAGCTAATGGCTTGGAGCCCTTTCTATCAATAAACACTAGTTACACATAACACATCATCCGTTTATTCTATTTCTTTGTCAAGTCAATTTCTCTTTTCGTTTGTTCTATAAGAACACATATTTTTATTGAAGATCCCCCGAATTAGTCAAATTCCCCTCTCTCTTTTTCTTGGTTCCTCTGCGGGCCCAATATGGGTCCTGATTAAAAGTCTGTTGCTCGTGGTGGGCGTTCTGGCTGCACTACCACCTCAAAGCTGGCCAGTAGTGGTCTGGGAGGTTGTCACTCTTAGCCATCTCCTGACGTCCTGGATGAAGTTGCTGGCTGCGGGTGTGCAGGCATGCAATATGGCGACAGGCCCAGGGATACTGATGGTGTATCCTCCGGGTCGGTGAGAGTGATGCAAGACTCGAGTGCTCTGCTACTGGAACTGTTGTGTGGGCTGGAAGGCTACTGTGGTGATCACCTTGGTTCCTGGTGTGCCCGCAGGAGAGGGGGAGGCTGGGAGGAGACGTGTTGCTTCCACGAGGCGTGGTGCCCGTCTGACCCTGAGCGGCTCTCGTCCCCTTCCCTTTATAGGGGGGGCCGGCGCGCTGATTGGCTGCCCCGCTTCGCGCTGCCAATTGTGCTTTAGCAAGCGTGACTTGCAGTTTAGACTCAGTCCTCTCTCGCTCTCCTTCTCCAAAGTAAGTGCCAGGAAGTTGATTGCCTTTGTCATTTAGTGGCTTACGGGAGTCAGATGCTGGCACTAAGTTGTCTGACAAAAGGCAAGTAGAAGATCCGGTACAAGGAGCAAATGAGGTAGAGGTAGGAGGGTCACAGGTGGTCATGCCGGGAATTTGGACGTTTGTGGCCCTAAAAGTTTGACACGAAGGAGCGCCCGGATTGGTCGGACGCTTTCCTACTTTAGTCATCATCATATATTGCCAGCAGGGGCAAATAACATAAAAAATAGACAGGAACTTAACCGCGAGCGATCGACCTATGTAAACATGACGACTGTACGCCCCGGATACTACATCCTTCCCAATAAAAATGTTCAATATCAATTCAATTTCAACAATAAGTCGTAGGGGGTGAGGGGGGCTCCCTTAACCATTATTGTATCCCACAGCCAGCTGTTGGGTAAATTGTTTTGTTACTAGCCATAGGATACAATAATAGGTTGAGGGAAGCTTTGCCCGCTCACCTCCCGGGACTAATTGTCATCATCATGTATATTATCAGCAGGGGGCAAATAACCGCTGGCCGTGATGTAACATCGTAAAATAAGTAGGTACGGTACCGGTAAGGGTTGTGTTAGCTGGCGTACCGTCCGCTTTGTTTACATAGTCGCACGCTCGCAGTTACATTCCATGAAAGGTGACTTTTTCTTTGTTGCATTTATTATTGACCATAGAAATTCTCCGGATCTCTAGAATTCATCCAGTACAGTACAGTACATTGATTCTGTAATGTATTTCCTTAAAAAAAAAATGAAATTATATGAGTTTGCATACTTATGAGTAGCAACCAGTTATTTTTTGAATAATTGACAATGACTTTATTACAGACCATTGCACAGTATGAACAGCTCCAGCCTTCACCTGAAACTGCTGGAGAGAGTAGGATGGACATAGCTCCATCGACATCCCAAGGTACAAACCGAAGACCTGACTGATTGGTAAGAGTCGACATCTGACCAGAAGTCTACTGGTGCTGAGGACAGCGACCCTGAGGGAGACCTGGACCCGTATCTAGAAGAGGACATGGTAGATGTTGATCGGTAAACCACTGCATTGTTAACAAAGTAAATCTGTGAGGTTGATGGTTAGAGTCTCGGGCCAGCCAGTGTGTTATTGGCAGATGCCAGTGCTGTTGGTGAATGGCGCGGTCTAGCAATCTGTGGCAACTGTTCACTGAAGTGAACATCAGATCATCAGGGCACCCTCACTAGCCCAGCTCTTCAGCAGGGAGTGCATGGTGGTATGGTAAAAAAAAACATCATTGTTATGGTAGATGTTCAAATTACTTTGGATCAATTGTGACACTTATTTACATAATTTAAATTTACATCTTTCATGTTAGGGATCAACAGTATCAGTGATGAGATGCGTACTAGTAGGCTTGGGTTGTTTGGGCATGTGGAGAGATTGGATGAACTAAGTTAGGTGAAAAGATGCAAGTTCGTGAATGTGGGGGGAGCTGCACCAAAAAAAGACATGGGATCAGACTTACAGTCTGATCTTGAATAAATATGCCTGGCAAGTGAGGCAGCTATGAATAGGGGTGCCTGAAGCGCCGCCATTAGGACATTAGACCAGAACCACACTCTATGTGGAATACTCGGTCTTAAAATTTATGTATCTATGTATGTTAACCCGGTGAGACCCAGCGTCGCACGTGTTGCGTCGGAAGTATTTGATCACCAACTCCCAGCGACGCATCACGTGCGTCCGACATATAAAAAACAATTACGTGGCTCGTAAGGTAGGAAATGGCGGGAGAAGAGGAGGGGGAGGTACTGTAGTGTGTGTGGGAGCCGGGCCAGTAGGTGTGAGCGGGCCGAGACAGCCGCGCGGCTGGTGGTGGTGGGCTTAGTGGGGATAGTTTACACCCTTAGTTCACCGCCACTTTGAACCTTCATTACTCCGGTCGTATGGGAGCTAGAGGCTTGAGATTTATGTGAGACACTCCTTAGGATGTATGCCGTACAATGCCATACTCAGTTTTTACCTTAGTGCTCCCGGGCAGGTGGTCATGCGGGGGAGACGAACTATTGAACCCCCCCCCCCCAAATGACCGAAATGAGTTTTTTTTATTTTTGTCTTCATTTCTCACCATTCTCTTCCATTTTGGCTCAACAAATTTGTTTGAGGCTCCCCCCCCCCCCCCAACCCCCCACCGGCCCCCCCCCCAAAAAAAAAATATGTCCGAGGTGATTTTTTTTCCTTTTGTTTTCATTTCTCATCCTTGTCTTCCATTTTAGCAAACAAAAAAAAAGAAGTGAAAATGGCTTGGGACTGGGGTGAACAAAATATTATAACTAGCCGGGGCTCAGCGGGTTAATATAGCATGTGAAGAGTGGATAGGTGACACAGAGAACTCTTCTTAAAATGTATGTAACTATGTATGTTAATAGAGCATGTGAGGAGTGGATAGGTGCCACAGAGGACTCAACTAGTCTTACCTGGGCGCTGTCTTGGCTCCACGCCAGAGTCGGCCACAGTGTTCACATAGTGGGAAGCGTTGTGACAGGACTTCATTGTTCTAGTCCAAGTTGCCTGATGGCGGCATACTGGCAATGGATGTCGCCTCCCCGGATCTGGAGCCGTTTTTATTATTTAGATTGTCAGTGCTCAGTAACTTGACAATCACTCCTCCGCAATGCAGAACTTCTGTTCAAAATATGTTCAAACCTTAAATTATCTCTCTCTGGGATTTACTTTCTCAAAGTAGATTTTCATTGTCTTTTTTCCAAAGTACTTAACCCTTTATTGGCGGTGTGCATCATATGTCGAGTGAAAGAAATTTGGACTATGTGGCGGCTCACACCATAAGTCGTGTGGCAATTTCAGCACGTAATGTTGCTGAGAGAGAGAGACAAGTGGTGGCAGGAGAGTAGCGAGCGTATGACTGCTCCAGACCACCGCGGCGGACCAACTGACATGAATCCCACCCTCCTCCACCCTCTCACACTCGCTACATAGTGAAATGTATGGGGAAAGTACCGAATTACATGGTTTTTGCACTCGTGTTGCGCGGTTGTTGCAAGAAAACTAGCGGTCATACAAGGATCGTTGTGGTGTCATTGGAAAGCTCTGTTTATGCCCTTTCAGGCATAGATACTTGTTTTACGCTCTGGGTCTTAATTAGGCATGAAAATAATCACGTATACAGCCCTATTTTGGGTAAAAACACCCCGCTGGTGGCTACATATTATTTACCACCTAGGCCACTCTTTAGGTGTTAAAAACTAATTTTAATAAATTACACGAATAGTGGATATCATTAGGTATATGGATCGTGCGGTCTTTCAATTATTTCCTTCCTTTCTTGTTTTGTTTAAGAAAAATGGGTACAGCCCCCTGAATGACAATATTACATTTTCTAACATTAGGTATATTTTACTGTAGTGGGATAGTCAGACAAATGAGGAAGTATGAGAGCAGTATGGTGTGTATGTAGATGTGCTAGAAAGTGTGAAAAGGAACACCTTGAGATGGTTCGGCCATGTGGGACGTATGAGAAGCGAGAGAATGACTAAGAGAGTGTATGAGAGTGAAGTGGAAGACCAGAGAGGGAGGTGGAAGGATGGAGTCAAGAAGTATATGCGTGAAAGCAGTGCTGGAAGGGAGGATGGGCGTCAACTGACTGGGGACAGAGGTGCATGTCGGCGATTCGTTCGTGGCCACCACTTTGGGGATCACAGTGTCCAGCAATAGATATAGATAGATGCCTTTATATTTTTATTCTGTGCAAGTACTGTATAGAATTCATATTCATTATTGAGTGAACTGCCACCTGATGGAGTGCAATTGGCAGGCGACGCTCGATGCTGTTCTCCTGGGCATACGGCGAAGTATGGCTCTTATTCCTTGTTGGCACTCAATACCAAGAAAGTAATAGACATACAGCTAGTTTAGGTCAGCTTTGTGTGTGCAGTGGGTGTTACCTTTTTCATCTGATATTTTGCTTGCCCTAAGAACGACACTGGTAGAATAATCTCTTCCCACACATGCTTGTCCATAATATTCCTTCCTATTATCTTCTCAATTTTATTGCAATCTTCCAGCTTGTCCCACACATTGCCAGCCTTCTATTCTGGTTACACCTCTCAATTGAAGTATAACACTTGCCATACGCTTATATATTCATCATTAAATCAGTCTCCATCTGTTAATGTTTAGACAATCCATTAGATTGCAAGTGTGGTTTTGTATACTGTTAGGAGATTATATTAAGATACAAATGTAGTATTGATATGGCTTGGAAAGTTAATGGTCTTGCAATAATCTAATTGATAAATTTCACTTCACACACCAAACACCTCCCAACAAAATTAATGAAAGCATGTGATCATGCCGGGATTTGAACCTGGGTTACCACATATAGATCTTAACCCGCTGAGTGCCAGCCAATTTTGACGGTGTGCTTCTGCCAGTGCCAGAGTTTTTTTTTTTTTTTTTTTTTTTGGCTAAATCTATCAAGTTGGGAGAGAAAGGAAGGATAATGGTAAAAAAAACACTCCCCTCGCCAGAAATCAGGTCCCCGATGGTCCCGAAAGTAGCTGAAAAGACACTATAGACTACAGAGACTTTTATGGTATCGGAATGTATGGGTAGGAGGGTGGTTTTGGGGTTGGTGGGGGGGAGGTAGAAGGGTAATTGACTTGTGTTACACATATGAAGCCGATTGGTGAGGTAGTTTCGCCACCACGGATTTTATTTGTTTTTCCTTTTTTTCCTTTCTATGCTGGAAGTGGGTGGTGGGAGGTGGTTGGGGGTGTGGTGGAGGGAAGGCAGAAGGGTATGAGACTTGTCACACAAATATGGAACCGATTGGTCCAATCGTTTCGCCGCCACAGATTTTCTTTTTTTTTTCTTTTGACGGGACCGACAGTCAGCGAGTGGGTGGGAGGAGTGATTTGGGATTTTTGTGGTGGGTAGCCAAAAGGGTAAGGTACATGTGGTAAAAATATGAAAGCCATAGGTGCAGTCGTTTTGTTGCTACGATTTTTTTTCGGCGACGACGTATATATACGTCCCTGGCACTGGGCGTGACAACACCCTAGGACGTATATATACGTCCCTGGCACTCAGCGGATTAAACACACTAACCATTACACCATCAAGACAGCTATAAGTACGACACATGATCAAGATTCATATCCATTTACCGAATACTGGATATTAATCTCAAAAAGAGATAGAAAGATAGGGAATTATGAATTACCCTTGGCTGGGGAGCACAGCAAAGTATTTGTACAGTATTGGTGTCTAAATTTGAATGTAACATCCTTCTGAAAATTATTCATCCTGTGTGTACCTAATGATAGTTTTTTGTGAGACTGTTTATGAAATAAGAGCTTGGATTCAAGTATTCTCTTAACCCTTTCAGGCTCCCAAGATGCTGCTTAGTATTTACATAAATGTTTTTCCTTATCTCATAAATGTATGTATGAATGTATATACTCAGGCACATATCCCATAGCTGGGGGTAGCCGACTCATAATTACCTCTCCACAAATATTTTTCTGCCAATAAGCTCGCTCAAAGGCGACTTCCGGGGTTGAAATTTTGTTTATTACATGTTTCTAAACTCCCATGATGGTCATAAAGGCTTTCAAGTGTCCCAGGAAGACGCAGGCGCGTCTTCACGTACACGAAAGGGTTTATTAGACAGTGATGTAAGGCTAATAAGCTACACCACATAATATATACCATATATTTTCAGAGGAGGGTTACTATCCCAGTCACCCATACCAACCTGGACTTTAAGCTCTGGTTTTCTTTTTCCGGCTAACGAGTGCCATCTACCCTTTCACTGGAGAAGTGGATTTAGACCTGAGCTGATATTTGAGAAAATAAGACATAATTTCAGTTTTCTTTTTGGATTATGTATTATACTGTAATTTTAGTGTGTGTGAATAAGGAAAGGGGTCTTGTTTGTATTGGCTTCATAATAACATAGTGTTTTCAATTTTATTTCATTCCAATCAAGTTAAAATCTTGTATGCCATGGGGCAAGAAGGCCTGAAGAGAGGACTGGAGTACTTGTTGGACAACAGCGTGGTGATAACTAGTCTCACCACTGACCGGCATGCTTCAATCAAGAAATGGATGAAGACAAATCACCCCGGCATCAACCACAATTTTGATGTCTGGCATATGGCTAAAGGTAAGTTGAGTTATGAATATTTATGATGCATTTTAGCCAGTTGAATATGTATTGTCTAACAGATTTGATGAGGACTGGCTTTGTTTAGAGAATTCTACACAGGTTCCGTGTATTATCTTAGTGAAATCGCCGGCACAAGTTTGTTTTATCCAGCTGGTGGGCACGAACGAACCGCCCCCATGCACCTCTGTCCCCAGTCAGTCGACGCCCCTCCCCCCAACCAGCACCGCCTTCGTTCATGTACTTCCTCACTCCATCCTTCCACCTCTCATTCGGTCTACACTCCCTCTCTGTCCCTCCACCTCGCTCTCGTACACCCTCTTAGTCATTCTCTCGCTTTCCATACGTTCCATATGGCCGAACCATCTCAAGTTGTTCCTTTTCACACTTTCCAGTGTTACGACTGGGGTTCAAATATATCAGGGCTCTTATTCATTGGACTAGTAATGGCATAAATGTTACAACAGAAAGCGCTAGCTCCAACCTCTGATGTATATTCCCAGTGAACAAAGAACACAAATACTCTACAGAGTTCTATATGCAATAATAGGCTATCAAACTCTCAATAAATGTGCGTCTACTCTAGGCTTAATGTTATGTGAAAACAGCCTATTACTACCTATAACCGAAGGTGCTTGGTTATGGTATGCAAAGTAAGGTGGTAAGAGAAGTTACAGCTTACGTTACTTTAATCAATAAATGTCAGGCACTCCTGCATGAAAGAAAGTGCACTAAAGTCCTTCAACACTAACAAGGAATCTTCTTTAAATGTTAGATGCTATAAAGATGCTCGTATCGGAAATGGAACCCAAAAAGGCAGGCAGCGGAACAATGCTCGTGCAGGCTATGCACACAAAAAGGCAGAATATATAATGCAGTCGGGGCCAAGAATATCCTAAACGCTACAACAATAATAATCGCCACGACAATGCAGTATTCCTATCAACAAAAAGAGCCTAAGTCGTTTATGTCTCCATACATCAAACTAGGCTGCGAAATGCTTGTGTAATCATAAATGGGTATGCATAAAAAGAGTAATTAGGTTAATATACTTAATGTCTACGGTGACTGATAAAGTCTAGCTAGAGTCAATGATACGAGATACTGGTGCGCATGGCATGCCGCATAGCCTAGTGCAAATCTCAAGTCTGTGCGTCAAATATTACGTTATAGGGAAGGGTAGCTCTCTTGAGAAACCTTAATACCGAAGTATTAAGCGTTCTCCTGGCGTACCTCAAAGACAAACAACGAGCTTAGAACAGTGCAGAATGGTATAGGCAAAAAGCCCTCATTCGTGCATGCTCTACTCTCAATGGCACACAGACTAGAACTTACTCAATTAACTCCAGTTCTCAGGTATGTCGTGCAGCTTTGTCCTAAAGCCAGCACTCATAGGAAGCAATACCTTATAATATCAGACCCCTAGTCTAGCATTATCTAATCCAGCAGAACACTAATATTTATAGGAAGCGGTACTAAACAATATGAATGCCAACCAATGCTTCGTGATCAACTTATCTTAACAACTAAAATACATGGGTTATATCAGACCTTAACGCACAATACAACTGGCCAGCATGAAGCTGATTTTGCAGAGTTAACCAGAGGGGATATAGTCTTAACCCTTAATTAGCGGCGAGCAACATAAGTCGAGTTAAATAAAGCTGGACTATGTGGCGGCGCTCGACATAGGTCGAGTGGCAATTTCAGCACGTAATGAGGCTGAGAGAGAGAGACAAGTGGTGGCAGGAGACTAGCGAGCGTATGACTGCTCCAGACCACCGCGGCGAACCTACTGACACAAATCTCAGCTCCCTCCTCCCTCTCTCACTCGCTACATACTCAATTATGTACCGAAAGTACCGAATTACCTGCTTTTTGCACTTGCGTTGCACGGTTATTGCAAGAAAACTATCCATCATACAAGGATCGTTATGGTGTCATTCGAAAGCTCTGTTTATGCCCTTTCAGGGATAGGTACTTGTTTTACGTTCTGGGTCTTATTTAGGCATGAAAATGATCACGTAAACAGCCCTATTTTGGCTAAAAACACCCCGCTGTGCGGTACATATAAATAAACCGCATAGGCCGCTCGTAAGGTGTTAATAAAAGGTGGTGAAAGATATGAAAAAAGAGAGAGGTAGGCAGAGGAAAAGATTCTCAGGTGCAGAGTAGGGGACAGGTAGCAAGGGATAAAGATGGATGCATTCTAGAAACCAGATCTGAGAGAGAGAGTGGCGAGGAACCAGTATATATACCGGGACTAGGTCGAGCCGCGTGGGAAAAAAGCGGTCACAAGTCCTCTAGCCACTAGCAAGGAAGCTAGCAGCATGGTAAGGACCTCTCTCAACCAACCCCCACGAGGCAGCCAGCCGTGACATCATCGAGCGGGGCAAAAACACTGCACGCCCCCTCTCACTCTGTTCTACTCTCTCTCTCTCTCCCAGATTCCATCATTACTAGTTAATGATATAACATATACTTTACAATTAAATATATAAAGCCTTGACATGGGTGAAAACAAAGAGCCTTTCTGGACTGCCCATGACACGAGCTTTCATATGAAATAAAGCACACTCTAATACATAAACTGTAGCCCCATCCACTGCCCTGGCAATCCTAGCGAGTCACTGTAGGTGTAGCCATGCGGTTCTAACGGAGTGGTTAACGTCACACCAGCACATCTACCTCCACATCACACCTCCTTCTTACTTCCTCATTAGTCTGTCTATCCCTCCATGTAACTCCGCACGCACTCCTTAAGTAATTCATTTCCACTGCTCTCACTCTTGGTCTGAGTCTCTCAACCAACGTCCATGCTTCGCTTCCGTAAGTCAGTGTCGGGATTACCACACTGTCATGCAATGACTTCTTCACTTCCATACTGACCACTCTATTTCTTGTTACTGCTTTTAGCGTTCCTACAACCCTCTTCCCTTGTTGTACCCTCTCCCGCAATTCTCCATCCATAGTCCCATCTTTACTCAACACACTGCCCAGATACTTAACCCGTGGAGCCCCGGCTAGTTTTGTAATGTTTGCGCACCAGAACCCGGGCGGTTTTCAAAAAATGGTTTTATTCCAAAAACAATAGCGAATGGGTTAGGAATGAAGGAAAAACCACGAAAAACCGCTCAAAAAGCTTAACAAATGGTCCTACAGAGCCCCCGAAAACGGATTTTACAAGAGTAAAAAATTGAAGGCAATTATCCCAAAAAACCAGGTTATTGCACGCTCGCGCGCACGCACGTGGACTTTGAGAGTTTTCAACCATCGGCACGGTTGCGTGGGATACGTACACAGTTCCCATACAAATCTGAGCCCTCTTGAGTGGCTACACCTAAGGTTACGGTCGGCGCAATTAGGGCGACGCATCAGGCGCGTCTCTGGGGCTGTGCGTTACATACATCGCCGACGCGTCAGACGCGTCGCTGGGGCTGTACGGGTTAAAAGAGTTGATGATCTCCATAGCCTGACCGTTCAGCTTCACCTCACACTCTGTGACTTCACCCCTTTCGAAGACCATAACCTTGCTCTTCCCCGCATTTACCTTCAAATTCCGTTTTTCGCACACTGTTCCAAACTCATTTACCTACTCATTTACCCTGCAACTCCCATTCATTATCACTCATCAGAACTGTATCATCCGCAAACAGCAGTATAGGTAGATTCCACTCAATTCCCTCCCTTTTCAGCGATACACCAACATCCACTGCTCTTGATTGTATTTCTTTCATGACTCCATCCATATATACAGTAAACAACCACGAGGACATCACACACCCCTGTTTCAAACCAACATTATTATACATCCACTTTATACCTTTCAGTCTACCCTATTTACACTTAACATTAGACTGTGGAAGTTTATTTATTTTACCTGTTTCAGGACAACGAAGCCTGGTCGACCACAATAAAATACCTAAGTTTTATCTATAAACACACACTCCATAATCTGAATATGCTTTAAATATAATATCTGATTTCTACTTACAGTCTCCATGACGGAGGTTGCCTCGTGCATCACGTCGTCAGGGCCGACGCTGTGCAGACGCCTACGCTGTGGCTGGCTACCTCCAGCGGTTGGGCGCGAAGGGCCTGGGACTGCGGCAGCTCCCTCATCCTCCTCCTCCTCCTCCTCGCTCCCACCCTCTTCCGGCGCCGAAGCAGTGGCGGAACGGTTGTGTGCCTGCAGACCAAGAATAGTTTTTATTAATTATGTTAATGTGCCTATCTATGTAGTTTTTATTGAGACTTAATAAAAAATGTAAACAACTCTGTTAATGTATTATATTCCCACTGTGGTAAACTATCAATGGAAGTTAAATATTACTAAGCTATAATGAATCAAATAAATCAATCTAAATGAAAACTACTCCATATCTAAATTGAATTCAATCTGAAACAAGCTAATTTATATCCAAAGGTCTCACATAATAAATTTATATATAGGATAAGGTTATAAGGGTTAAAATTAGCCAGGAATTAACTCACCAATAGTTCCACGTGGCAATGAGGCAAGGGAGAACGTTTTACCCAATATGGTGGTGGACAATGGGGATCGAGACTTCGGTCCCGAGACACGAGTCAAGTTAAAGAAAGAATAAATGATTACATGGGAATGAACATGATTATTATACTTATCTGTCAGTCAGTAATGGCGTCGATGAGAGCGTCGTGATGGTGTAGCTGTGTGTATTGCTGTATTTGTATTGTGATTAGAGGCACAAAAGCACGATCAACTGATGGCGGAAAATTAGATGTTAACTGGTTGGTGTTCATGAAGGCTCTCGTGTTCCTCGAAGGCACACCTTGCTGCCTTGGCAAAACGCCAGGAGCCCAAATTATCGTACCGCATCTAGGTTGCTCTATACGATAAATTATATTAATATATACGATAAATTATATTAATATATACGATAAATTCATATATACTACATAAGACCATGGCAATATTGCTTAATAGCATATTAGGCCTTTTATAACTTAACTTATTTACAATCTTATAATATATGATACACTCGTCCTACGTCGTGCTGTAGGAGCGATAGTGACGTCACAGAGACACACGAGATCACAAAAGAGTCATAGCCTATCGTATTTACGACACACTCCCCCCACAAAAAAAGACCTGAACCCCACCTTAAACCTAAAGTTGCAGTTGCCCAGAGGCTATCTTCTTACGCCACAAGTCGACGGCGCCAGCAGCAGCGCGTCTGGGACGCGTCCCGGTCTGAGAATGATCACCATCAGTAAGAGGTGAGTCGTTCCTTTGAGAATCCTCGGACCCAGCAATAACAGGTGGAGCATCAGATTGCAATGCGGAATCGAGCTCCAAAGCGTACAAACGTGCGATAGGACGAACAGTAGTTCCAGTGGCTGTCTTCAATAGCGCCACCCGCTCTACAGAGTTTGCCCCCTTGTATACCTCCAACACGCGGCCTAATTTCCAGTATAAACGAGGACTATCTTCTTTTATTAAAACAACTTCACCAAATGTAGGTGCCGTTGGTCGACCAGAGGGAGTAACACTCCTTTCCCTCACTGCTAGCAGATATTCACTAATCCACCGTTTCCTAAAATCCTCGATTATCCTGGATATATACTGGTATCTCTTAGACACCGCTACCTCAGAGTACAATGAGGGATCCTCTAACTCTACTATGGACTGAAAATCAGATGGAAACGCAGTCAATGATTTTCCATATAGCAAGTGAGCTGGCGTTAGTGGTAGTGGTTCTTGCAGGTCGGTGTACACATATGTAAGCGGGCGATCATTCACGACTGCCTCTATCTCTGTGAGGACTGTCGTCAACTCACTCTTCTTTAATAGAGCACGTCCTACAACCGCTCTGAGTCCTGACTTTACTATGCCGACACACCGTTCCCACATTCCACCAAACCAAGGTGCCTTAACTGGAATGAACCTCCATTCGCACTTCTTCACTCCCAAAAAAGTGATGATAGTAGGATCACTACTCATATCCTTTAGATATTTTGATGCTTGGACATAAGTGGGAGCATTGTCGCTAAGAATGAGTTGAGGGAATGAACGACGGGCACAAAACCGTCTAAACGCCAGCATAATTTCTTCACTAGACATATTATCACATAGTTTTAGGTGTACCGCTCGAGACGTTGCACAGGTAAACAATAATATATAAACCTTCTCATGCTCCCTCGTCTTCAATGCCCCTGTGTAATCTAATCCTACCGCTTGGAAAGGAATACAACATTGCTCCCCGGACAATATTTCTGGTAGCTTCAAGAGCCGGATACGCCCTTACGTTACTCTCTATTTCAATCTAAACGGTCACTCAACCGTGCTAGGAGGTAACAAGACTAATCATGAAGTTCCTTTATCGATGATAAGTTACATTAAACATATTCGTACTAGTGTCCATTCAATATAATTCGGACGTGTGTCCTTGCAATATAATTTCGGACGTGTGTCCTTTCAATCTAACCCGGACGTGTGTCCTTACAATATAATTCCTATAACCCTAGCTGAAGGTCATCTCTAAAACAACTATTCACTATTTTCCCCTGGACCCAAAAGTTGTTATTTAATCTCTGTCCCTCTTACGTTAATTAAAGAACTTCCTATAAGATCCTAAATACTTGGTAGCTAATGGCTTGGAGCCCTTTCTATCAATAAACACTAGTTACACATAACACATCATCCGTTTATTCTATTTCTTTGTCAAGTCAATTTCTCTTTTCGTTTGTTCTATAAGAACACATATTTTTATTGAAGATCCCCCGAATTAGTCAAATTCCCCTCTCTCTTTTTCTTGGTTCCTCTGCGGGCCCAATATGGGTCCTGATTAAAAGTCTGTTGCTCGTGGTGGGCGTTCTGGCTGCACTACCACCTCAAAGCTGGCCAGTAGTGGTCTGGGAGGTTGTCACTCTTAGCCATCTCCTGACGTCCTGGATGAAGTTGCTGGCTGCGGGTGTGCAGGCATGCAATATGGCGACAGGCCCAGGGATACTGATGGTGTATCCTCCGGGTCGGTGAGAGTGATGCAAGACTCGAGTGCTCTGCTACTGGAACTGTTGTGTGGGCTGGAAGGCTACTGTGGTGATCACCTTGGTTCCTGGTGTGCCCGCAGGAGAGGGGGAGGCTGGGAGGAGACGTGTTGCTTCCTCGAGGCGTGGTGCCCGTCTGACCCTGAGCGGCTCTCGTCCCCTTCCCTTTATAGGGGGGGCCGGCGCGCTGATTGGCTGCCCCGCTTCGCGCTGCCAATTGTGCTTTAGCAAGCGTGACTTGCAGTTTAGACTCAGTCCTCTCTCGCTCTCCTTCTCCAAAGTAAGTGCCAGGAAGTTGATTGCCTTTGTCATTTAGTGGCTTACGGGAGTCAGATGCTGGCACTAAGTTGTCTGACAAAAGGCAAGTAGAAGATCCGGTACAAGGAGCAAATGAGGTAGAGGTAGGAGGGTCACAGGTGGTCATGCCGGGAATTTGGACGTTTGTGGCCCTAAAAGTTTGACACGAAGGAGCGCCCGGATTGGTCGGACGCTTTCCTACTTTAGTCATCATCATATATATTGCCAGCAGGGGCAAATAACATAAAAAATAGACAGGAACTTAACCGCGAGCGATCGACCTATGTAAACATGACGACTGTACGCCCCGGATACTACATCCTTCCCAATAAAAATGTTCAATATCAATTCAATTTCAACAATAAGTCGTAGGGGGTGAGGGGGGCTCCCTTAACCATTATTGTATCCCACAGCCAGCTGTTGGGTAAATTGTTTTGTTACTAGCCATAGGATACAATAATAGGTTGAGGGAAGCTTTGCCCGCTCACCTCCCGGGACTAATTGTCATCATCATGTATATTATCAGCAGGGGGCAAATAACCGCTGGCCGTGATGTAACATCGTAAAATAAGTAGGTACGGTACCGGTAAGGGTTGTGTTAGCTGGCGTACCGTCCGCTTTGTTTACATAGTCGCACGCTCGCAGTTACATTCCATGAAAGGTGACTTTTTCTTTGTTGCATTTATTATTGACCATAGAAATTCTCCGGATCTCTAGAATTCATCCAGTACAGTACAGTACATTGATTCTGTAATGTATTTCCTTAAAAAAAAAATGAAATTATATGAGTTGCATACTTATGAGTAGCAACCAGTTATTTTTTGAATAATTGACAATGACTTTATTACAGACCATTGCACAGTATGAACAGCTCCAGCCTTCACCTGAAACTGCTGGAGAGAGTAGGATGGACATAGCTCCATCGACATCCCAAGGTACAAACCGAAGACCTGACTGATTGGTAAGAGTCGACATCTGACCAAGTCTACTGGTGCTGAGGACAGCGACCCTGAGGGAGACCTGGACCCGTATCTAGAAGAGGACATGGTAGATGTTGATCGGTAAACCACTGCATTGTTAACAAAGTAAATCTGTGAGGTTGATGGTTAGAGTCTCGGGCCAGCCAGTGTGTTATTGGCAGATGCCAGTGCTGTTGGTGAATGGCGCGGTCTAGCAATCTGTGGCAACTGTTCACTGAAGTGAACATCAGATCATCAGGGCACCCTCACTAGCCCAGCTCTTCAGCAGGGAGTGCATGGTGGTATGGTAAAAAAAAACATCAATGTTATGGTAGATGTTCAAATTACTTTGGATCAATTGTGACACTTATTTACATAATTTAAATTTACATCTTTCATGTTAGGGATCAACAGTATCAGTGATGAGATGCGTACTAGTAGGCTTGGGTTGTTTGGGCATGTGGAGAGATTGGATGAACTAAGTTAGGTGAAAAGATGCAAGTTCGTGAATGTGGGGGGAGCTGCACCAAAAAAAGACATGGGATCAGACTTACAGTCTGATCTTGAATAAATATGCCTGGCAAGTGAGGCAGCTATGAATAGGGGTGCCTGAAGCGCCGCCATTAGGACATTAGACCAGAACCACACTCTATGTGGAATACTCGGTCTTAAAATTTATGTATCTATGTATGTTAACCCGGTGAGACCCAGCGTCGCACGTGTTGCGTCGGAAGTATTTGATCACCAACTCCCAGCGACGCATCACGTGCGTCCGACATATAAAAAACAATTACGTGGCTCGTAAGGTAGGAAATGGCGGGAGAAGAGGGGGAGGTACTGTAGTGTGTGTGGGAGCCGGGCCAGTAGGTGTGAGCGGGCCGAGACAGCCGCGCGGCTGGTGGGGGTGGGCTTAGTGGGGATAGTTTACACCCTTAGTTCACCGCCACTTTGAACCTTCATTACTCCGGTCGTATGGGAGCTAGAGGCTTGAGATTTATGTGAGACACTCCTTAGGATGTATGCCGTACAATGCCATACTCAGTTTTTACCTTAGTGCTCCCGGGCGGGTGGTCATGCGGGGGAGACGAACTATTGAACCCCCCCCCCCCCAAATGACCGAAATGAGTTTTTTTTATTTTTGTCTTCATTTCTCACCATTCTCTTCCATTTTGGCTCAACAAATTGTTTGAGGCTCCCCCCCCCCCCCAACCCCCCACCGGCCCCCCCCCAAAAAAAATATGTCCGAGGTGTTTTTTTTTCCTTTTGTTTTCATTTCTCATCCTTGTCTTCCATTTTAGCAAACAAAAAAAAGAAGTGAAAAGGGCTTGGGACTGGGGTGAACAAAATATTATAACTAGCCGGGGCTCAGCGGGTTAATATAGCATGTGAAGTGGATAGGTGACACAGAGAACTCTTCTTAAAATGTATGTAACTATGTATGTTAATAGAGCATGTGAGAGTGGATAGGTGCCACAGAGGACTCAACTAGTCTTACCTGGGCGCTGTCTTGGCTCCACGCCAGAGTCGGCCACAGTGTTCACATAGTGGGAAGCGTTGTGACAGGACTCATTGTTCTAGTCCAAGTTGCCTGATGGCGGCATACTGGCAATGGATGTCGCCTCCCCGGATCTGGAGCCGTTTTTATTATTTAGATTGTCAGTGCTCAGTAACTTGACAATCACTCCTCCGCAATGCAGAACTTCTGTTCAAAATATGTTCAAACCTTAAATTATCTCTCTCTGGGATTTACTTTCTCAAAGTAGATTTTCATTGTCTTTTTTCCAAAGTACTTAACCCTTATTGGCGGTGTGCATCATATGTCGAGTGAAAGAAATTTGGACTATGTGGCGGCTCACACCATAAGTCGTGTGGCAATTTCAGCACGTAATGTTGCTGAGAGAGAGAGACAAGTGGTGGCAGGAGAGTAGCGAGCGTATGACTGCTCCAGACCACCGCGGCGGACCAACTGACATGAATCCCACCCTCCTCCACCCTCTCACACTCGCTACATAGTGAAATGTATGGGGAAAGTACCGAATTACATGGTTTTTGCACTCGTGTTGCGCGGTTGTTGCAAGAAAACTAGCGGTCATACAAGGATCGTTGTGGTGTCATTGGAAAGCTCTGTTTATGCCCTTTCAGGCATAGATACTTGTTTTACGCTCTGGGTCTTAATTAGGCATGAAAATAATCACGTATACAGCCCTATTTTGGGTAAAAACACCCCGCTGGTGGCTACATATTATTTACCACCTAGGCCACTCTTTAGGTGTTAAAAACTAATTTTAATAAATTACACGAATAGTGGATATCATTAGGTATATGGATCGTGCGGTCTTTCAATTATTTCCTTCCTTTCTTGTTTTGTTTAAGAAAAATGGGTACAGCCCCCTGAATGACAATATTACATTTTCTAACATTAGGTATATTTTACTGTAGTGGGATAGTCAGACAAATGAGGAAGTATCAGAGCAGTATGGTGTGTATGTAGATGTGCTAGAAAGTGTGAAAAGGAACACCTTGAGATGGTTCGGCCATGTGGGACGTATGAGAAGCGAGAGAATGACTAAGAGAGTGTATGAGAGTGAAGTGGAAGACCAGAGAGGGAGGTGGAAGGATGGAGTCAAGAAGTATATGCGTGAAAGCAGTGCTGGAAGGGAGGATGGGCGTCAACTGACTGGGGACAGAGGTGCATGTCGGCGATTCGTTCGTGGCCACCACTTTGGGGATCACAGTGTCCAGCAATAGATATAGATAGATGCCTTTATATTTTTATTCTGTGCAAGTACTGTATAGAATTCATATTCATTATTGAGTGAACTGCCACCTGATGGAGTGCAATTGGCAGGCGACGCTCGATGCTGTTCTCCTGGGCATACGGCGAAGTATGGCTCTTATTCCTTGTTGGCACTCAATACCAAGAAAGTAATAGACATACAGCTAGTTTAGGTCAGCTTTGTGTGTGCAGTGGGTGTTACCTTTTTCATCTGATATTTTGCTTGCCCTAAGAACGACACTGGTAGAATAATCTCTTCCCACACATGCTTGTCCATAATATTCCTTCCTATTATCTTCTCAATTTTATTGCAATCTTCCAGCTTGTCCCACACATTGCCAGCCTTCTATTCTGGTTACACCTCTCAATTGAAGTATAACACTTGCCATACGCTTATATATTCATCATTAAATCAGTCTCCATCTGTTAATGTTTAGACAATCCATTAGATTGCAAGTGTGGTTTTGTATACTGTTAGGAGATTATTAAGATACAAATGTAGTATTGATATGGCTTGGAAAGTTAATGGTCTTGCAATAATCTAATTGATAAATTTCACTTCACACACCAAACACCTCCCAACAAAATTAATGAAAGCATGTGATCATGCCGGGATTTGAACCTGGGTTACCACATATAGATCTTAACCCGCTGAGTGCCAGCCAATTTTGACGGTGTGCTTCTGCCAGTGCCAGAGTTTTTTTTTTTTTTTTTTTTTTGGCTAAATCTATCAAGTTGGGAGAGAAAGGAAGGATAATGGTAAAAAAACACTCCCCTCGCCAGAAATCAGGTCTCCATGGTCCCGAAAGTAGCTGAAAAGACACTATAGACTACAGAGACTTTTATGGTATCGGAATGTATGGGTAGGAGGGTGGTTTTGGGGTTGGTGGGGGGAAGGTAGAAGGGTAATTGACTTGTGTTACACATATGAAGCCGATTGGTGAGGTAGTTTCGCCACCACGGATTTTATTTGTTTTTCCTTTTTTTCCTTTCTATGCTGGAAGTGGGTGGTGGGAGGTGGTTGGGGGTGTGGTGGAGGGAAGGCAGAAGGGTATGAGACTTGTCACACAAATATGGAACCGATTGGTCCAATCGTTTCGCCGCCACAGATTTTCTTTTTTTTTTCTTTTGACGGGACCGACAGTCAGCGAGTGGGTGGGAGGAGTGATTTGGGATTTTTGTGGTGGGTAGCCAAAAGGGTAAGGTACATGTGGTAAAAATATGAAAGCCATAGGTGCAGTCGTTTTGTTGCTACGATTTTTTTTCTGCGAGGACGTATATATACGTCCCTGGCACTGGGCGTGACAACACCCTAGGACGTATATATACGTCCCTGGCACTCAGCGGATTAAACACACTAACCATTACACCATCAAGACAGCTATAAGTACGACACATGATCAAGATTCATATCCATTTACCGAATACTGGATATTAATCTCAAAAGAGATAGAAAGATAGGGAATTATGAATTACCCTTGGCTGGGGAGCACAGCAAAGTATTTGTACAGTATTGGTGTCTAAATTTGAATGTAACATCCTTCTGAAAATTATTCATCCTGTGTGTACCTAATGATAGTTTTTTGTGAGACTGTTTATGAAATAAGAGCTTGGATTCAAGTATTCTCTTAACCCTTTCAGGCTCCCAAGATGCTGCTTAGTATTTACATAAATGTTTTTCCTTATCTCATAAATGTATGTATGAATGTATATACTCAGGCACATATCCCATAGCTGGGGGTAGCCGACTCATAATTACCTCTCCACAAATATTTTTCTGCCAATAAGCTCGCTCAAAGGCGACTTCCGGGGTTGAAATTTTGTTTATTACATGTTTCTAAACTCCCATGATGGTCATAAAGGCTTTCAAGTGTCCCAGGAAGACGCAGGCGCGTCTTCACGTACACGAAAGGGTTTATTAGACAGTGATGTAAGGCTAATAAGCTACACCACATAATATATACTATATATTTTCAGAGGAGGGTTACTATCCCAGTCACCCATACCAACCTGGACTTTAACACCTTACGAGCGGCCTATGCGGTTTATTATATGTACCGCACAGCGGGGTGTTTTTAGCCAAAATAGGGCTGTTTACGTGATCATTTCATGCCTAAATAAGACCCAGAACGTAAAACAAGTACCTATCCCTGAAAGGGCATAAACAGAGCTTTCGAATGACACCATAACGATCCTTGTATGATGGATAGTTTTCTTGCAATAACCGTGCAACGCGAGTGCAAAAAGCAGGTAATTCGGTACTTTCGGTACATAATTGAGTATGTAGAGAGGGAGGAGGGAGCTGAGATTTGTGTCAGTAGGTTCGCCGCGGTGGTCTGGAGCAGTCATACGCTCGCTAGTCTCCTGCCACCACTTGTCTCTCTCTCTCAGCCACATTACGTGCTGAAATTGCCACTCGACCTATGTCGAGCGCCGCCACATAGTCCAGCTTTTTTTAACTCGACTTATGTTGCTCGCCGCTAATTAAGGGTTAAGCTCTGGTTTTCTTTTTCCGGCTAACGAGTGCCATCTACCCTTTCACTGGAGAAGTGGATTTAGACCTGAGCTGATATTTGAGAAAATAAGACATAATTTCAGTTTTCTTTTTGGATTATGTATTATACTGTAATTTTAGTGTGTGTGAATAAGGAAAGGGGTCTTGTTTGTATTGGCTTCATAATAACATAGTGTTTTCAATTTTATTTCATTCCAATCAAGTTAAAATCTTGTATGCCATGGGGCAAGAAGGCCTGAAGAGAGGACTGGAGTACTTGTTGGACAACAGCGTGGTGATAACTAGTCTCACCACTGACCGGCATGCTTCAATCAAGAAATGGATGAAGACAAATCACCCCGGCATCAACCACAATTTTGATGTCTGGCATATGGCTAAAGGTAAGTTGAGTTATGAATATTTATGATGCATTTTAGCCAGTTGAATATGTATTGTCTAACAGATTTGATGAGGACTGGCTTTGTTTAGAGAATTCTACACAGGTTCCGTGTATTATCTTAGTGAAATCGCCGGCACAAGTTTGTTTTATCCAGCTGGTGGGCACGAACGAACCGCCCCCATGCACCTCTGTCCCCAGTCAGTGACGCCCCTCCCCCAACCAGCACCGCCTTCGTTCATGTACTTCCTCACTCCATCCTTCCAATTCGGTCTACTCCCTCTGTCCCTCCACCTCGCTCTCGTACACCCTCTTAGTCATTCTCTCGCTTTCCATACGTTCCATATGGCCGAACCATCTCAAGTTGTTCCTTTTCACACTTTCCAGTGTTACGACTGGGGTTCAAATATATCAGGGCTCTTATTCATTGGACTAGTAATGGCATAAATGTTACAACAGAAAGCGCTAGCTCCAACCTCTGATGTATATTCCCAGTGAACAAAGAACACAAATACTCTACAGAGTTCTATATGCAATAATAGGCTATCAAACTCTCAATAAATGTGCGTCTACTCTAGGCTTAATGTTATGTGAAAACAGCCTATTACTACCTATAACCGAAGGTGCTTGGTTATGGTATGCAAAGTAAGGTGGTAAGAGAAGTTACAGCTTACGTTACTTTAATCAATAAATGTCAGGCACTCCTGCATGAAAGAAAGTGCACTAAAGTCCTTCAACACTAACAAGGAATCTTCTTTAAATGTTAGATGCTATAAAGATGCTCGTATCGGAAATGGAACCCAAAAAGGCAGGCAGCGGAACAATGCTCGTGCAGGCTATGCACACAAAAAGGCAGAATATATAATGCAGTCGGGGCCAAGAATATCCTAAACGCTACAACAATAATAATCGCCACGACAATGCAGTATTCCTATCAACAAAAAGAGCCTAAGTCGTTTATGTCTCCATACATCAAACTAGGCTGCGAAATGCTTGTGTAATCATAAATGGGTATGCATAAAAAGAGTAATTAGGTTAATATACTTAATGTCTACTACGGTGACTGATAAAGTCTAGCTAGAGTCAATGATACGAGATACTGGTGCGCATGGCATGCCGCATAGCCTAGTGCAAATCTCAAGTCTGTGCGTCAAATATTACGTTATAGGGAAGGGTAGCTCTCTTGAGAAACCTTAATACCGAAGTATTAAGCGTTCTCCTGGCGTACCTCAAAGACAAACAACGAGCTTAGAACAGTGCAGAATGGTATAGGCAAAAAGCCCTCATTCGTGCATGCTCTACTCTCAATGGCACACAGACTAGAACTTACTCAATTAACTCCAGTTCTCAGGTATGTCGTGCAGCTTTTTCCTAAAGCCAGCACTCATAGGAAGCAATACCTTATAATATCAGACCCCTAGTCTAGCATTATCTAATCCAGCAGAACACTAATATTTATAGGAAGCGGTACTAAACAATATGAATGCCAACCAATGCTTCGTGATCAACTTATCTTAACAACTAAAATACATGGGTTATATCAGACCTTAACGCACAATACAACTGGCCAGCATGAAGCTGATTTTGCAGAGTTAACCAGAGGGGATATAGTCTTAACCTTTAATTAGCGGCGAGCAACATAAGTCGAGTTAAATAAAGCTGGACTATGTGGCGGCGCTCGACATAGGTCGAGTGGCAATTTCAGCACGTAATGAGGCTGAGAGAGAGAGACAAGTGGTGGCAGGAGACTAGCGAGCGTATGACTGCTCCAGACCACCGCGGCGAACCTACTGACACAAATCTCAGCTCCCTCCTCCCTCTCTCACTCGCTACATACTCAATTATGTACCGAAAGTACCGAATTACCTGCTTTTTGCACTCGCGTTGCACGGTTATTGCAAGAAAACTATCCATCATACAAGGATCGTTATGGTGTCATTCGAAAGCTCTGTTTATGCCCTTTCAGGGATAGGTACTTGTTTTACGTTCTGGGTCTTATTTAGGCATGAAAATGATCACGTAAACAGCCCTATTTTGGCTAAAAACACCCCGCTGTGCGGTACATATAAATAAACCGCATAGGCCGCTCGTAAGGTGTTAATAAAAGGTGGTGAAAGATATGAAAAAAGAGAGAGGTAGGCAGAGGAAAAGATTCTCAGGTGCAGAGTAGGGGACAGGTAGCAAGGGATAAAGATGGATGCATTCTAGAAACCAGATCTGAGAGAGAGAGTGGCGAGGAACCAGTATATATACCGGGACTAGGTCGAGCCGCGTGGGAAAAAAGCGGTCACAAGTCCTCTAGCCACTAGCAAGGAAGCTAGCAGCATGGTAAGGACCTCTCTCAACCAACCCCCACGAGGCAGCCAGCCGTGACATCATCGAGCGGGGCAAAAACACTGCACGCCCCCTCTCACTCTGTTCTACTCTCTCTCTCTCTCCCAGATTCCATCATTACTAGTTAATGATATAACATATACTTTACAATTAAATATAAAGCCTTGACATGGGTGAAAACAAAGAGCCTTTCTGGACTGCCCATGACACGAGCTTTCATATGAAATATAGCACACTCTAATACATAAACTGTAGCCCCATCCACTGCCCTGGCAATCCTAGCGAGTCACTGTAGGTGTAGCCATGCGGTTCTAACGGAGTGGTTAACGTCACACCAGCACATCTACCTCCACATCACACCTCCTTCTTACTTCCTCATTAGTCTGTCTATCCCTCCATGTAACTCCGCACGCACTCCTTAAGTAATTCATTTCCACTGCTCTCACTCTTGGTCTGAGTCTCTCAACCAACGTCCATGCTTCGCTTCCGTAAGTCTGTCGGGATTACCACACTGTCATGCAATGACTTCTTCACTTCCATACTGACCACTCTATTTCTTGTTACTGCTTTTAGCGTTCCTACAACCCACTTCCCTTTGTACCCTCTCCCGCAATTCCATCCATAGTCCCATCTTTACTCACACACTGCCCAGATACTTAACCCGTGGAGCCCCGGCTAGTTTTGTAATGTTTGCGCACCAGAACCCGGGCGGTTTTCAAAAAATGGTTTTATTCCAAAAACATAGCGAATGGGTTAGGAATGAAGGAAAAACCACGAAAAACCGCTCAAAAAGCTTAACAAATGGTCCTACAGAGCCCCCGAAAACGGATTTTACAAGAGTAAAAAATTGAAGGCAATTATCCCAAAAAACCAGGTTATTGCACGCTCGCGCGCACGCACGTGGACTTTGAGAGTTTCAACCATCGGCACGGTTGCGTGGGATACGTACACAGTTCCCATACAAATCTGAGCCCTCTTGAGTGGCTACACCTAAGGTTACGGTCGGCGCAATTAGGGCGACGCGTCAGGCGCGTCTCTGGGGCTGTGCGTTACATACATCGCCGACGCGTCAGACGCGTCGCTGGGGCTGTACGGGTTAAAAGAGTTGACGATCTCCATAGCCTGACCGTTCAGCTTCACCTCACACTCTGTGACTTCACCCCTTTCGAAGACCATAACCTTGCTCTTCCCCGCATTTACCTTCAAATTCCGTTTTTCGCACACTGTTCCAAACTCATTTACCTACTCATTTACCCTGCAACTCCCATTCATTATCACTCATCAGAACTGTATCATCCGCAAACAGCAGTATAGGTAGATTCCACTCAATTCCCTCCCTTTTCAGCGATACACCAACATCCACTGCTCTTGATTGTATTTCTTTCATGACTCCATCCATATATACAGTAAACAACCACGAGGACATCACACACCCCTGTTTCAAACCAACATTATTATACATCCACTTTATACCTTTCAGTCTACCCTATTTACACTTAACATTAGACTGTGGAAGTTTATTTATTTTACCTGTTTCAGGACAACGAAGCCTGGTCGACCACAATAAAATACCTAAGTTTTATCTATAAACACACACTCCATAATCTGAATATGCTTTAAATATAATATCTGATTTCTACTTACAGTCTCCATGACGGAGGTTGCCTCGTGCATCACGTCGTCAGGGCCGACGCTGTGCAGACGCCTACGCTGTGGCTGGCTACCCCCAGCGGTTGGGCGCGAAGGGCCTGGGACTGCGGCAGCTCCCTCATCCTCCTCCTCCTCCTCCTCCTCGCTCCCACCCTCTTCCGGCGCCGAAGCAGTGGCGGAACGGTTGTGTGCCTGCAGACCAAGAATAGTTTTTATTAATTATGTTAATGTGCCTATCTATGTAGTTTTTATTGAGACTTATAAAAAATGTAAACAACTCTGTTAATGTATTATATTCCCACTGTGGTAAACTATCAATGGAAGTTAAATATTACTAAGCTATAATGAATCAAATAAATCAATCTAAATGAAAACTACTCCATATCTAAATTGAATTCAATCTGAAACAAGCTAATTTATATCCAAAGGTCTCACATAATAAATTTATATATAGGATAAGGTTATAAGGGTTAAAATTAGCCAGGAATTAACTCACCAATAGTTCCACGTGGCAATGAGGCAAGGGAGAACGTTTTACCCAATATGGTGGTGGACAATGGGGATCGAGACTTCGGTCCCGAGACACGAGTCAAGTTAAAGAAAGAATAAATGATTACATGGGAATGAACATGATTATTATACTTATCTGTCAGTCAGTAATGGCGTCGATGAGAGCGTCGTGATGGTGTAGCTGTGTGTATTGCTGTATTTGTATTGTGATTAGAGGCACAAAAGCACGATCAACTGATGGCGGAAAATTAGATGTTAACTGGTTGGTGTTCATGAAGGCTCTCGTGTTCCTCGAAGGCACACCTTGCTGCCTTGGCAAAACGCCAGGAGCCCAAATTATCGTACCGCATCTAGGTTGCTCTATAACGATAAATTATATTAATATATACGATAAATTATATTAATATATACGATAAATTCATATATACTACATAAGACCATGGCAATATTGCTTAATAGCATATTAGGCCTTTTATAACTTAACTTATTTACAATCTTATAATATATGATACACTCGTCCTACGTCGTGCTGTAGGAGCGATAGTGACGTCACAGAGACACACGAGATCACAAAAGAGTTCATAGCCTATCGTATTTACGACACACTCCCCCCACAAAAAAAGACCTGAACCCCACCTTAAACCTAAAGTTGCAGTTGCCCAGAGGCTATCTTCTTACGCCACAAGTCGACGGCGCCAGCAGCAGCGCGTCTGGGACGCGTCCCGGTCTGAGAATGATCACCATCAGTAAGAGGTGAGTCGTTCCTTTGAGAATCCTCGGACCCAGCAATAACAGGTGGAGCATCAGATTGCAATGCGGAATCGAGCTCCAAAGCGTACAAACGTGCGATAGGACGAACAGTAGTTCCAGTGGCTGTCTTCAATAGCGCCACCCGCTCTACAGAGTTTGCCCCCTTGTATACCTCCAACACGCGGCCTAATTTCCAGTATAAACGAGGACTATCTTCTTTTATTAAAACAACTTCACCAAATGTAGGTGCCGTTGGTCGACCAGAGGGAGTAACACTCCTTTCCCTCAATGCTAGCAGATATTCACTAATCCACCGTTTCCTAAAATCCTCGATTATCCTGGATATATACTGGTATCTCTTAGACACCGCTACCTCAGAGTACAATGAGGGATCCTCTAACTCTACTATGGACTGAAAATCAGATGGAAACGCAGTCAATGATTTTCCATATAGCAAGTGAGCTGGCGTTAGTGGTAGTGGTTCTTGCAGGTCGGTGTACACATATGTAAGCGGGCGATCATTCACGACTGCCTCTATCTCTGTGAGGACTGTCGTCAACTCACTCTTCTTTAATAGAGCACGTCCTACAACCGCTCTGAGTCCTGACTTTACTATGCCGACACACCGTTCCCACATTCCACCAAACCAAGGTGCCTTAACTGGAATGAACCTCCATTCGCACTTCTTCACTCCCAAAAAAGTGATGATAGTAGGATCACTACTCATATCCTTTAGATATTTTGATGCTTGGACATAAGTGGGAGCATTGTCGCTAAGAATGAGTTGAGGGAATGAACGACGGGCACAAAACCGTCTAAACGCCAGCATAATTTCTTCACTAGACATATTATCACATAGTTTTAGGTGTACCGCTCGAGACGTTGCACAGGTAAACAATAATATATAAACCTTCTCATGCTCCCTCGTCTTCAATGCCCCTGTGTAATCTAATCCTACCGCTTGGAAAGGTTCTACGTGCTTTACACGGCATTCAGGTAGAGGTGGAGCTGGTCCAGTTGCATATGGTTTACCCTTTAGTCTCTGGCATATTACACACTTTCTTACTACGCGTAGAGCTACTTGTCGAACTCTGGGTATCCACCATGTGAGACGTAAATTTGATATAATATGACATACCCCGTAGTGTTTTACTTCCCTATGTGCACGTATGATCAATAGATCAGTAATGTGATGTCTTGTTGGCATAAGTATAGGGCGGTTTGTGCTGTCTGGTACACCCGACCACTTCAGGCGACCCTCACACCTGATGAGGCCATTGTCTAGGTGCAACCTTAGTTGACGCACTATATTAGGCATTAATGTCTTATTCGAGCTTTTCAAGGATTCTAATTCATTGGAAAAGGTTACTACTTGAACCCTTTTGATCAAAGTTACTTCAGCTGCTTTTAATTCACGAGCATCAATGTTGTGACCCCTGTTGCATAGTTGGCCCGTTACTTTAAGCTTGAGATTGGATACATATCGCAATACCCAAGCTACAACTCTGACTAGTTTATTATAGTCACCGAATCTTGCCCACTCTATGATAGGACCCGGTGGCTCATTGGGTTGGGCTGTAACTGCCACTGTTTCCAGTGGCAGAAGTCCCTCACCAACAGCATGCCAAATCGTCCATTCACTTTCATGGAGCAGCCACTTTGGACCATGCCACCACAATTCTGACTTCACTAGCTGGCTAGCCGTTATACCCCTAGTTATGAGATCACTAGGGTTTTCTTTTGTATTTACATAATGATAAGCAACATCTGGCAAAAGGGCTCTAATCTCATCTACCCTATTCCGCACATAAACTGGCAGAGACTTCTTGCTATGTATCCAGTTGAGTGCGACCTAACTATCGCACCATACATGAACGATTTCAATATTTAATTCGCTCTCGTATGCTGCACGTACATGTTGCACCAGACGTGCTAATAGCAGCATGGCAGTCAATTCCATTTTAGGGATAGTTACCTTTTTAACCGGGGCTACCTTGACCCGGGCTGTAACTAAATGTGCCCCCAATGAAGTAACGACATATATGGCTACCCCGTATGCCGTGGCGCTAGCATCGCAAACCGTGTGTAACGTATCATCACCGAACGCCGCCACTTTACGAGGTATAGGTTTAGTACATAGGATGGCATATTCATTCAACAACAATGTCCCTTGGTCATTCAGGTCCTCAGGCAAACTGTCATCCCATCCTATTTTACGTCTCCTAACTTCCTGCATTAGAATCCTAGCTCTTATGGTAACGGGTAATGCTAGACCCAAAGGATAAAAAAATTGCGCAACTTTGCTCAACAGACTTCTTTTGGGGTGCGCTTCTGTCTGCTGAGCAAAAGACCTTGTTTGAAAAGTTAGTATATCATGTTTAGGTTGCCAGATCATCCCCAAATTTCTGTACTTTTCCTGGTTAAGAGATGCCGTACCATCCACCTGTATCAAACTCTGAAGATCTTCACTATTAGTAACCCAATCGCGGCGATATAGATGTGCATCCGCAAACAATCTGCGTGCTTGCCAGTTATATTTTGTATATAACAAATCATCCTGACTATCGCTAGAACCCTGCAAATTGTCAATATATAATCCGTGAGATAGTTTACTTGTGTCCTCATGAGTGTCAGCTAGAAGTTTTCTGATTGTGGCATTTAACAAAAACTGTGAGCACGTGGCCCCAAAGAGTACAACCCGAAAACGGTATATTATGCTTGGACTTTCAGAGTCGCTAATGTCGCTCAACCAAAGAAAGCGGGTAACATCTCTATCTTCCTCCCTTAGCTTGACCATCAAGAATGCTTTCTCGATGTCACTGGTATAGGCGTACCTCCCCAGCCTAAACCGCAATAGATGTTGGGACAGGTCCGACACCATGGACGGACCTGTCAACAGGCAGTCATTTAGACTGGGTTGTTGACCTTGGTGGGCAGAACAGTCATACACCACCCATATTGGTGTGGTGACGCTGTCTTTCCTTACCCCATGATGGGCCAGATAGTGAACCCTACCCTCTTAAACGGTTCGTTGACATCGACTCTCTCAATAAAGCCCCTATCTTCATAACTGCGAAATACATCGTTATACGCCTGGCGCGTGCTCGGTTCGTTAGACAATTTACGCTGTAATGTGCGCAAGCGACCTAATGCCAAACCATAGTTGGTAGGCAGGCTTATCTCACTGTTCTTCCAGGGTAAACTAACTTTATATTGCTTGTCTGAGGCACAGTAGCACACAGACTCTTCAAACCTTTGTAGCGCAACTTCCGAGTCATAATCAGTCTCCATAGGATTAATGCCTATGTGATCCAATCTCCACAGTCGTTCCAGGTCGAACTCGGCAGCCATCTTAGGGTCACTAGGTTGGGAATCCTCCCTTCCCAACTTATCTGCCGCGGTTACATTGACTCTATATATCGAGACCGTGTCGACCAGGACCTTTGACTGTGTAGTATGCACCTTTCCGCTCATGCAATATCCAAATTTAGTGGGGATTAAAAATACACCACACATCTTTTTAAATCCAGGGTATACTACTTCATAATAATGATCCACACCAAGTAGAACATGCACCTCACTCTGATTTCCCATGGGATCTGACAAGTTAACCCCTTTGCTACGTAATGCGTGTTCCACCTTCTTCACACCCACAGATACATATTCTGGTATGGTGTCTACTACGATACAAGTCATAAAGTACTGGTTTTTACGGTAGAAATATGAAATCTCCGCTATCTCATAGTCTTGTTTATCAGTAACCCCTGTGAAGCCCTGTAATCGAAGAGTCTCAGCCCCTACCATTCGGTGCTTCAGTCCCACTAGTACGGACCTCTTATAAAGGAACGTTGAGACCCTTGATCTAGAAGTACCCGACAAACTTTGTTACTGTCATTACCTTTCATGGGAATCTGTATTGTGGGCAATATAGTGGTGTCTTGCGTGCTACCTAGTGTCACAGTTGTAGTACCCTCTGTTTTGATGTCTTTGACTTTATCTACTGTAGGACACAACTTATCAAAGTGATGTCCTTTGCAGTGGCGACAGGGCCTTAAATATGTAGCAGTACATTGTCCCTGCTTACCATGTTCTTTACTTAGACAACCTACACATAGCTTCAATCTTTTCGCCTGTGCTAGTTTTGTCTCATTTGTTGGGTACTTTACACAGAAACTCCATTTATGTTTGTTATTACATAGCTTACATAGAATCTGAGCAGGTTTCATATAATTATGTACCCTCTTTCTTTTCTTTAGTCCCCACTGTCATGCTTACTGTTCCCCCCTTCTCCTCATTCTCACTCGCTCCCGACACATACATTCTCCCTTTGTTCAACTGTAGATTATTGATTTCCTTACTGAACTGAGTTTTGAACTCCCCCAGGTCAAATGATCTAACCTTGTCAAGTATTGCCATAGGAAGCTTTTGACGCAAGATAATGACTATAATTGCATGTGTGGTAAGCCCTAGGGTGTCTAGCGATCGAGTATGGCACTCCATATTTGCCCTGAAATTTGTTAACTCCTCAACCTTATACTGTGGTTCTGCGAGCCTTAACAAGGCAACGACATGGGCCATCTTCAACTGCTCTTTATCCCCGTATGTGGGCTCTAATAAGTGTACTGCCTCAAGATAACTACCACCCACTACCGCAAAACCCTCTATCAAATGTAAGGCCTCTCCTTCCATTTGTCCCTTCAGATAGTGAAACTTGCGGACATTATCCAAAGAGGATTCATGAACCGTAGACCGAAATGCGTCCCAAAAAGCTAACCACTCAGTCAACTTGCCCCCAAATGTAGGAAGATTGAGCTTTGGGAGGTGTACAGTATGTTTTGGGTCAGCCCTTCTATGGGCCCCATTATCGCCTCCCTTCTTACTTGCGACAGCACGCTGTAATATGTACTTCGCTCTAAAGACAGGTTCATCATAGAGGACGCGATTATCACAATCTGTAACTATCCCTTCCTCCTCTGTCATGTCAGCCACAATCACCTCACTCAGAGCCGTAATACGACCGTGGGTAGCTTGGACGTTTTCTAATCTAGCCTCCAATTCCTCTAGTTCAGCAGTAGTGATGAAAGTGTTGACGTCCACAATTAGCCTACTTAATAATCCCCGAAGTCCCGCCCTTTGATTTTTAGGGGATTTGATCAGCACCCCACTAGACGGTGTCTCTTTACTGTCTTTATTAATTTTGCAAGTGAGCCTTATAGGCTATGTATCTAAATGTTAAGTTACAAAAACAACGGCAAAAATAGTAGTCTAGTTAAGAGACGCCGACCGGCGGACTTCTATGTTATGGAGAAAAAATAGTACACAAAATAGCAATACCTACTAAAGGATCATATTGAACAAGAAAAAATGTTAGGTCAGGTCATATGTCACAGGAAGTCTGAAATGGAAAAGAAAATTTATTGGGGAAAGATGATGGGTGGGATGCAGGATTTGGGCAGGTGCAACGATGTGACCCTGCATTCCGGCTCTAAAGCAAGCGGCACACCATGCCGACTTGAGCCAAGACTGACCACGACCTTGAGTCGTGGTCAGGAGTGCCGACCTTCGGCGGAGAGATTAAGGATTGGGGGGGATGATTTTTGGACGGGACTCAGTATGGATGGCCACGCCACCTGACGGCGCCTGACGGCGACCTGACGGGGTAGAGCGGCGCCCATGCCGGACTGAATGTGAGTTTTAGGTCGCCGCTGGAGTGCCGATCTGCGGCGTAGTGCGTCGACAACGACCCGACGAACGGCGTCGACAGGAGGTAGGGCGGCGTCAATATGCATTACTGTGCCGATGGGCGGTGACCCCTTCAGTATGGACGGCGACCCCGGCCCGCATGATCCCGAACGACGGCGACCGAACTCAAGGTGGGGTATAGAAAAGCTACACCAAAGGGTGGGCCTCATCAGTATACCTTCAGCCACCATAACGGTTGCATGCAACCATGTTCACCACAGTCCCTAGGAACCCGATACGACATCTACGCTTACTCCAGGTTCAGTTAAATCTGGAAAATGACTACCTACTGACAAATATAGCCATCTGCAAGCTGCTGTTGAGGAAAAGAAGGAGGGAGAATAGAAACCCTCGCGTGTGGATCCGGAACTGGCTTCTCCGTAGGAAAACCTTTGGTATTTATGAGCAGCTACTGAAGGAACTCGCCGAGGAGGATGGGCCAGCCTACAGAAACTACCTGCGGATCGATGTTGCAGCCTTCCGGGAGGTACTAGGACGTGTGGCGCACCGCATAGAAAAGAACGATACTTTTTAACGGAAGGCACTCGAACCTGGCCTACGACTAGCCATAACACTGCGGTTCCTGGCAACCGGTGACAGCTATATGAGCCTCATGTACAGCTTCAGAGTGGCACAAAACACCATATCAAACGTTGTGTATGAGACATGTGAGGCACTCATAGCTGAGTATATGGACGAGAGGATGCCCTGCCCCAACACACCGGAGGAATGGAAGGCAGTGGCAAACACGTTCTCCCAACGATGGAACTTCCACCACACCATTGGTGCACTTGATGGCAAGCACATTGCAATGCGGTGTCCCGCCAAAGGTGGTTCCATGTGATACAACTATAAGGGGTTCCACTCCGTTGTGTTGCTGGCACTCGTCGACGCTGACTACCGCTTCTTGTACGTCGATGTTGGGGCATCAGGGGGTGGCTCAGATGCAGGGATATTTGGCAGGACACCGCTTCATGCTGCCCTTGAACAGAAAACTCTTGGCCTACCAGACCCTGAACCTCTCCCCGGCACTGGCGTGCCACTGCCCTACTTCATCGTCGGGGACGATGCATTCCCCCTTCGGAGCAGGCTGATTAAGCCCTATCCACAAAGGAACCTCTCCCGGGACAACCTCTTCAACTACCGTCTATCAAGGGCTCGTCTGATTGTGGAGAACGCCTTTGGGATCCTAGCAAGCAGGTAAGAGTGGTTCCTATTTATGTATATATTTATTTATTTATTTATTTAAATGACTTAAGATTTATTTGTTAAACAAATAATACTTGTGTATTAATATATCGTTTGATTAATTTGTTATTTATGTATGTTATTTTGTATTCATTTATTTCATTAATTATTTTATTTATGTATTTGTTTTTTGTATTGGGTATTTGTTGGTTTTATTAATATAACTCATATTATATTTTGATAATTATGTATTGATAATATAGTTATTATTAATTTGTGTAATTCTTTATATATTTTGAATCTCTTTATTTCAGTTATTTGTTTTTATTTTATTATTATTATTAATTTAATTATGTATTTAATGGGGTTATTTGTTCTTTTTTCTGTAATTAATATACCTATTCTTATATTTTGATGGTAATTGATAATATATTTATTATTTAATTATTTAATTATGTCGTTTATTTATATATTGACAGATTCAGGTGTCTATTGACCACCATGGCCATACAACCCAAGAGGATGGAGAGTGTTGTGTTGGCCTGCTGTTGCCTGCACAACCTTCTTCGCCAACGTACACCTGGAATTCCCTCCGCCCTCATTGATACTGAGGACCCAGTGACACACCTGGTCACAGATGGTTCGTGGAGGGAGGGTCAGCAGATGGCAGATATCCAGTCTCTCGGTGGAAACCAAATCACAAGGCTCGCCAAGGAACAGAGGGACTTCCTCAGGGGGTACTATACTTCCCCAGCTGGTATGGTATCATGGCAAAACGACATGGTATAGAAGGTAAGATATATACACAGTTCTAAAATACTGATTTTATTATTCACTATTTACATGTTAGTTTGGTTGAGGATGCTCTCCAGGAATTGGCTGGTGCCAGGTGAGTTGCCTGAGAAGGGTAGCGGTGCTGAGGGGCTGGGGAGGTTCAGGAGGTGGCCAGCTGGTGGAGCATGACCGGGTGTGCCTGGGATGGGTGGGTTGCAGCCCAAGCTGGGGCCAGGTGTGCTCCACATGGACTCTTGATGGTGGCCGTAGTTTGTCCTACCCTGATACCCCTGGTCATGCTGGCTGGAGTGGCCTTTCTGGGGAGTGCACTCCCTGGCCGAGTGGAGTACCATTTGCTGTGGTGGTGGGGGAGGACGGCACAACAAAGCCTGCTCCTCCTGGCGCTGGATCTTGCGGGTCTCACCTTTGAAGTGCCGTATGACCTTGATGAGGGCGCCATCCATCTCTTCAAGGAGGGAGGGGTGCACATCAGATCCAAGATTGGTCAGGTAATCAAACAATGATTGGACCTCGACCTCACGCTTTGTCTGATGACGCAGCCGGGTCTTGATCATGGCCTGCATTTCCTCATTGCCACTGGACCTGTCCTGAAGCTGAAAAGTGGTTCCCAATAATTAGTATGTTACATGCCATGTTGTTTATAATTTATGTGGTCTGACAGGCACTCGGTAATGTATTATATGATTTATATACCCACGGTGCTGCACCACGAAGACAGTTATGTAATAATATTGAATGGTTTTCTACAATCTTAAATATGTACAAAATAACTAACAACATTACATAATAAACATGTTATTAACAACACATAATGACAACAAATGACATTAAAAAAATTATAAACCACACACTACAAACATTTGGATTGGGCATGACTATATAATAAATAATAATATGCATGATTCGTTACCTGTCGCAGTAGTGTGTCAACATCGTCGACTTGAGGGCTCGTGCGACGTTTTCGTTTGCCGACGGCACCTGGCCTCATGGGAACTTTGGCAGTGCTGTCGACCACTGCCACCTCATCATCCTCTTCCTCCTCCTGTTCCTCCTCCACGCTGCCACCGCTGGGAGGACGAGGGGCGATACCACACTGAAATTGTCAATTATTAGTATTGATATGTACTATTATAAACATATATATATATATATATATATATATATATATATATATATATATATATATATATATATATATATGGCTTGTTTCATTCATCCACTGCATGAATAATGTATGCATAAAAAAAAAAATACGTTATAATTATATACATATATATATATAACATATTCAATAACTAAATAAAGTAATACAATAATGAAATACAGAAAGTCATCAATCAAAAAATACATACATATATAATAAATAAAGTATAAATAATGACTAAATACCTTATATAAATCAATATAGCAATATTAATTATGGGGACCGACCGGTTAATGTAGGCTTAAAAAACTCGAAATCCTGAAAACACCAATAGGTGTTTACTCAACAAGAGTCAACATCCCTTCATAAGCCAGTGAAATGTTATTAGTGAAAACCCATTGGAAATAGTATTTTTTTATGTTTTCCAAACTTTTCCTGTAATTCTAAAAACGTTATATAGCGAACTTTGAAATTAACATGCTCAGTAACTACTGGTCGTACGAGGAGCATACCTATATAAATCGAAAGAGCGTAAGCTACTCTACAACCTACCATACGCTTTATCTTCTACTTTGCCATGTTCCCTCATAAAATATTGTAAATCTAAAAAACAAAAGTAAAAAATTTCACCTAATGACCTTAGACTTTCACCTGTTTTTCTCAGAACCTATATTGCCGCACTATCGGATGTTATTTTACAGTTATTATTGGACCTATAGGAATGGTGTATATACCATTGGAAAGGTAATTAAAAACACTAAAAGGCCTATCAACCAAATTTACTCTAATAATTTAAAAGAAATCACAATATGTCGTCAAAGTTGTAATTGTCTATAAATATATTCGCCTGAATCAGTCATCACCTAAATCGAACAAATACACAAAATATATAAAATGTGTTTTATAGAAACTATAGATACACCTTTTGTGAGTTGTTTGATCACATAAAACATGTGCTATGGGTATTTCTGTAGGAGTTTATCATTTTCTGCAGTACTATGATTTTCATTTTTTTTTTTACCTAAATTGCAAGAAAAAAGCAAAAATAAAATAAAATAAAAACAAATTTGATCTAGTTTTATGGTCATATACACCTGTGCCAAATTTCATTTAAATTGATAGTAAGACCTGGAAGTAGGGTAATTAACCGGTCGGTCCCCTAATCTAAGTACATGAACAAATTAATTACAAAATATATATATAAAGATATTAAATTAATAAGTAAATCAATACAATAATGAAATCACGAAATTAATAACAAACAGCAGATACCACAACCAGGTCAGGTCAGAAACCTGTGGTATGCACAACGAGTCTCCACAAACATAATTTGTCCACACGTGGCTGGTCAGTGTCAAACACTTTTAAATAATCGAGACATGCAAAACAGTAATTAAAACAAAATTTACCTGGCTATTCTGACGACCACTCTGCCGCACGATGTGGTCCATGAGAAAGCCAAACGTGGCGATAATCCACTTATCCCGTTCCGTGTGTCGGGGTGTGGACTGTCCACTCTTGGTCTCTGTAATGCGGCCATAACGAGTCCGCATTCCCTCTAGGAAGCCCTTCACTTGCATCCCTGTGAGGATTGAGAGATATATACAGTAATAATATATACAGACATATATGTACCATGATAGGGTACCATGCATCACATATTCACATTATGTAGTGATATTTAATGTCTCGGTGAACACACTATTCATTGCACCACGAACAATTGTACCAAATAACAACCATATTATAATATTATTATTATTATGATTATTGTTCAAATACTATAATAATGATATAATATAATAATATCATAATAAAAATTAGCATATTTCAAATTAACACACATATCAACGTGACATTCATAGGTATATGGTATATGAGATAAATGATGGTTCGTTCACTTTCACTTTCAGCATCCTTGGGGTTACATTTATGTGCACATGTTCTCCAACTGTCATGCACTCACGTGCATTTCATTTATTTGCTTGTAATACTCGAATCATCATCGCTCTCCTCAACCATTATTAAAATAAACACATTATGGGCACTACACTCACCTGTAACAGGGGGTTCCATGGACTTGGCCTTGGTCTCGAAGAGGGCAGCTTTGAGGGCGGTGTCCTTAAAATCCTTACGTCCCTTGGCGTATAAAACGGGGTGACGCTCGTACCAGTCGGCCAAGTCAAGCTTCTGCTCGTCACTATACACCACTTTAATGATGTGTCGACGGCGGCCTGGCTTTGAGGACTCCTGTTCCACCTCAATCTCATCGTCAGGGGCATCATTGGGCGGTGAGTAAGTGGCAGGCAGGGCAGGGGCGGCCGCTTGTGGCTCCTCGTGTTCACCACGTACACCAGGTTCAACCGCCGTGTCTTCCTCATTCCTGTTTCCATGGTTGCTCTCATCCTCACTGCTGGATGCGCTCGACTGGTGCATGGGCTTGTTCATCGTCTTCTTGGTTCTCTGACGTGGCATGGTGGCGAGGAACGAGTTGGTGGTGGCTGGTGGGAGCTACGAAAATAAGGAGACTGTGTTGGCAGGCGGTGCTGTTGGTGGCGCGTGGGAAACATAGGGCGGTGCATGGGTCGCCGCAAGCCGCCGCTGATCCCCGCAGGTTGTTATGGTGACGCCGCCTGACGCAGACTTCATTTATGGTGCCGTGTGCCGCCGCACTGACGCCTACCATTTCCCGTCAAGCGTCGTCAAGCGCCGTCAAGCGCCGTCAAGCGCCGTCACACGCCATCAGCCTCTCGTCCCCTTCCCGTCCCATTGTTTTGACCTCACTCCACGCCGACTTGATTTTAAATGTTGTGCTTGTAGAACTTTTGAGGTGAAGACCAATCCCGACCTGTTTGTTATGTTGGCGACGGCCCATGATGCGCTGCGACGTAGACAAAGACTGTCCACGACCCTTAGGTCGCGGACAGTCTTGACCTAAAATCGGCTAGGTGTGACGGGTGCTTAACCATCGCTTGGCTAGCCTTGCCAGTTTATCATAGAGTTGTTGCTGCATCCTGTTATATGTCCCCTTGTTCATTGCCTTAAAATCCCTTACTGGTAGCTAATTCCCGGGTTTGGGTACCAATGTGGTAAACTATCAATGGAAGTTAAATATTACTAAGCTATAATGAATCAAATCAATAAATCTAAATGAAAACTACTCCATATCTAAATTGAATTCAATCTGAAACAAGCTAATTTATATCCAAAGGTCTCACATAATATATTTATATATAGGGTAAGGTTGTAAGGGTTAATATTAGCCAGGAATTAACTCACCAATAGTTCCACGTGGCAATGAGGCAAGGGAGAACGTTTTACCCAATATGGCGGTGGACAATGGGGATCGAGACTTCGGTCCCGAGACACGAGTCAAGTTAAAGAAAGAATAAATGATTACATGGGAATGGACATGATTATTATGCTTATCTGTCAGTCATTCATGGCGTCGATGAGAGCGTCGTGATGGTGTAGCTGTGTGTATTGCTGTATGTGTATTGTGATTAGAGGCACAAAAGCACGATCAACTGAGGGCGGAAAATTAGATGTTAACTGGTTGGTGTTCGTGAAGGCTCTCATGTTCCTCGAAGGCACACCTTGCTGCCTTGGTAAAACGCCAAGAGCCCAAATTATCGTACCGCATCTAGGTTGCTCTATACGATAAATTATATTAATATATACGATAAATTCATATATACTACATAAGACCATGGTAATATTGCTTAATAGCATATTAGGCCTTTTATAACTTAACTTATTTACAATCTTATAATATACGATCTACTCGTCCTACGTCGTGCTGTAGGAGCGATCGTGACGTCACAGAGACACACGAGATCACAAAAGAGTCATAGCCTATCGTATTTACGATACCCACCATGATGTGTCTGTCATAATAGATAACTATTACGAAGGTATGAATTAAATACATTATAAATACTGCTTTTAACCCTTTCGTTGCGGGTGACGTTCTGGAACGTCCTGGCAAGTTACAGCAATTTCCAGGCTTTAAAAGCCTGTAAAAAACTTAAAAATCAAGTGTCAGTGGGCGGGAGCGTGAGGGGCCCACCTCCGACCCTCAGAGCAGCGAGCGGCTCACTGAGGTAGACTGTGTCTCACGCGGGTCTCTCTCTGTGTCTCACAACAGTGTAGCCAAGCTAGCGAGTGCTACCAAATAGCGGGTTTCCCGCGTTTCACTGGCACCGCTGCGGGTGAACCAGACCACGTACGGGGCCCGTTCTGGTCTCATTTTGAAGCTATTTTCGCCTAGTTTTCGGCAGAATACAGTTAATTTAATGCAGATGCTTGATTTATCATTCAGGAGTGCCTGAATATTCCCTAAATAGCCCAAACATAGCCGCAGCCAATGGGTTAAGGAAAGTTAACAAAACATTTCATAGGAAACAATATATATTGAAAAAGGCTAACGGGTTCGAGAACAGTTCAGAAAAAGCCACACAAATAGATGAATTAACTATAACCAGATATGTATCGCAATAGATATAAAGGTATATGCAGAATTATATAGATATATAATTATGTATAAACCCTATTATAAACCAAAGAAATAGCAATACTTGAACATACCTTTTTACAACCAATGCTCCGGGGTTTGTGCCGGACGATGTGGGTGGCCAGGAAGGAGAAGACATTGAAAATCCACTTGTCCCTCTCTGTTGCGGTCTTGGTGGCCCCAGAACCGCTCTTTGGGGCAGTCAGCTTGCCATAGCGTGTCCTTATGGTATCCAGGAAGTGTTTGACCTGATATCCTGTGGAAGAAATGTTTCTTAGTTCACACATACATAAAATCATTTAATATATGCATTGGCTACCTGGCTCAGACCAAATAATGTTTAGCATCTGTTTAGAGTGAACACATGCGTATATCATACAATATTCAAGAGTGAACACGTGGAAATTTAAGACAATTTAACAAATAAAAAACTGAACTTGCACACGCCAATGAATTGTTGCACAATAATGTTATCAAGTATGATGGGTGAATCTAGGGAGTGCCCCTTCTGACACAATCTAGTGAACGCATGGGTATATCATAGAATATTCTAGAGTGAACACGTGGCAATTTCAGACAATTTCACAAATAAAAACTGAACTTGCACACGCCACTGAATTATTACAGAATCATATATAGACTTACCTGGCAGGGGTGGGGACATAGACGACCCCTTCTCCTCGTACAGGCGGTTCTTCTTGGTGCTGTCCTTGTAGTCCCTGCGGGTCTTCTGGTACAAATCAAGATGTCCCTGTACTTAATTTTAATTCACCTGAAATTCCCTCACTTAAGATCCACACCAGACATGTCAAAACTATTTTGCAGAATCTCTCAGTAGATAAGGCTCCTGGTCCAGATGAAATTCCTCCAATAGTACTTAAGAATTGCTCCTTGGTGCTCGCTCCTGTATTGGCAAAATTTTTCCGTCTGTGTACTCATACCTCATGCTTCCCAGTACCCTGGAAAGAAGCAAACATCCATCCATTTCCTAAAAAAGGTGCCTCTTCAGATCCATCAAACTACAGACCAATAGCTATAACTTCCACTCTTGGCAAAGTTTTTGAAATTATATTAAATAATCACATAATTAAGCATCTGGAGAATAATAAATTAATCAGTGATAGGCAATATGGTTTTAGACGATGTCGATCAACTGCAGACATTCTTTGCCTTCTTACGCATCAAATCAACCAAGCTACAGACCAACATGGTGAAACACATACAATAGCACTGGATATATCTAAGGCATTTGATAGAGTCTGGCATCAATCCTTATTGTCGAAGATGTCACACTACGGCCTTGCATCATTAGTTCCACTAATTTCTTCTTATCTTCATAACAGAAAAATACGTGTAATGGTAGATGGCCTTTATTCTCAATTTCACTCAATAAATGCTGGTGTTCCCCAGGGATCAGTTTTGGCCCCAACTCTGTTCCTCATTCATATCAATGATCTCATATCTACCACTCATAATCCAATACATTCCTACGCAGATGACTCAACACTCCACAGTTCCTTCACATTTACCAATTCTTTCACCCAACCCGATCTTATAAATTCAAAAATAAACACTGCAATTTCTCTGAACCAGGACCTTTCTAGAATTAATGAATGGGGACAAGAGAATCTAGTTTCCTTTAATGCACAGAAAACCAAGTACATTCAATGTTCTAACCGACAGAATCTCACTGACTCCCATATATTTTTTAATGATGTAAATATTCCCACTTCCCCTAGTATTGACATTCTCGGTGTAACATTAACTACTAACTTGAGCTGGACACATTATGTTAGAAGCATTGCTAAGAATGCCTCTAAAAAACTGGGACTCCTGTACAGAGTTCGAGAATTCTTCACTGACGAGCAGTTGGCCGTAATATATAAAAGTCATGTGCGCTCTCAGATGGATTACTGTTCACCTCTGTGGGGTGGAAGTGGAGTGGTTGCATTGAGGCAGTTGGACAAAATTCAAAATAAAGCTATTAGATTAATCAATAACCCTGCAATCACACAGGACCTTCCTACATTAGCCATACGAAGAAACGTTGCATCCCTTGCATTATTCTACAGATATTTTCACAGCAATTGTTCCGAGGAACTTGCTTCAATTGTGCCGCCTCTCCACATCTTTCCCCGTAGAACTAGGGCAGCTGAGAGCGCCCATGAATTTACACTTTCTCCTCCACAATGCAGAACTTCTGCTTATCAGAATTCATTTATCCCCAGAGCTACTACTCTTTGGAATTCACTTCCCTCGAATTGCTTTCCACAAACTTACAATCAACAAATGTTTAAATCCAGTTGTTACAAACATTTTATGAATGGAGGATGCCTTTAGGCACATGGACCTTTTTGTTTTATCTGTGTTTTTCCTTCCTCCGTTCATTGTCTCTTAAAAAAAAAAAAAAAAAAAAAAAAGTAAAGGATTTTCTTTGTACCGCTCCCCCAGATCCAACTCTACGTCCTCCTCCAGGAGCACGGCCCTCATGGGGGCCTTCTTCGGGCGGGAACACTTCTTCCCACGAGTACCAGCCACAGCAGCCACCTGGGTATCAGCCTCGTCATTATCATCATCGGATGATGTACTCGGCTGCTCTTCTGAATCGTCTATGGGCGTGTCGACAACCTGAGATTCGTCGTCTAGGCTTACGACAGGCGTGGGTGACACAGGGGCACCCTGCTGCTCTACAGCATCAGGGCACTCCTGTGTATCCTCTACTTGTATCACCTCTGTCTCGTCATTCACCTGGCTGTCGGTGGTGTCCTGTGAGTCCTTGGGCGTCTTGCCCTTGGTGGTGAGGGCTCGCCTATTCTTGGGCTCAAACTTTGCTGGCATGACGAAGGAGCTTGTGGAGGCAGGAGCTTGTGCGAGGTGGTGAGTTGTTGCTGGGGTGACGGCGGCTTGGGAAGTGAGACCGAACCACACGCCGCTCCCACTTTTATGGACGCCCAGAGGCGGGACCAGGCTGGGTGCGCACGGCGTGGTCACGTGACGCGACGTTGCCACATTACCGTCTCAACTTTCAAGTAGACCACTCCCGTCTGCGGGCATCTAGGCTGCGCATAGACGTCACCAGACTGCGTCAATGCGCAGACCAGTCCCGTGGGTGTCACGTCCTATCCCGTTTTTTGGCGGTTGGCCCGTCCTGAGGGGTTTGTTTATGGCATACCAAAAATGTTCGCCGCCTTCGCTGCCCCGGCCCGTGTTGTGGCGTCACTGTACGTTCATAAATCGACCATACCCGTTTATGTCTGCATCCTTGCACATTTGCATACGAATTCACTAGTCGGGGAAGGACAGGAGCTCAGGACGGGTATGTGTGAACCGAGCTTAAGTACCTCCATATCCACCGGGTAAATCTTCTATAGGCTAGATGTTGCACAGTTCTGAAGGGAAAGACAGACAAATTATAGTTTTAGTTTTGGGTAGCACTAGTACCATTTTTGGAATTTATAACAATGGTTAAGTACTAAGTACCAGTAATGGCTATAGAATAAAACATACAGTATATACTGACAAACTAAAGTAGTAACCTGCAAAAACTAATTGGCCCACAAGAGGCAAATCCATTTCACATTCCCCAAGACCCCAACCTTCTTTGTAACACGACAACCACCACATGTTACTTTTCCTTGCAAAAAATTAAACCAATTAACTACTGTAACTTCCATGTTGTGGAAGGGACATTGTGGCACGGGCAAAGGAAGCATGTCTTGACAAAGTAGCCTGGAGACGTTTCTGTCATGGCCATCATTTAGCGGGGGTTTCCCAGTGGGAAACAAGGTGTCGGAGATGATGATGATAACTACTGTAACTACCCGTACCCTAGAACACTCCCTAGCCATAACTTACAATAACAATGCCTTGCTTATCATCACACCTTGAAAGTGTAAGGTAGGCACTGTGGATCGAGGATGAACAGAATTAATTGATTTGGATGTTGGTTATGGTAAACTTAAGTAATGTTCCAAAGTTGATCAGTATGCATATGCATGGAGTCTTGAAGGAAATGCAAGAGTAGTAGTGGATGTCGAATCTCAGAACACACTTATTGAGGGAAGGAAGCGAGTGGAAATTACATACACAAGATAAAAAACACATGAAGCCTTTAATTACTTTAGAAACATCAGAAATCATGCCAAAACTGTATTAAACCTAACTAAATCAAACTTTCTCCACAAGCAGGCAAATAAACTTCTAAATAATCCAAATGATAACAAAATATTTTGGTCTACTCTTAACTCATTCAAATCCAACTTCACTACTGCTTCATCCATTCCACCATTACAATCTCTGACTGGCAATCTTGTAAGTGACCCACGAGGTAAAGCTAACCATCTTGCGGATATTTTCTCCACCAACTCAACCTTAGATGAAATAAATCAAGATGTCCCTGTACTTAATTTTAATTCGCCTGAAATTCCCTCACTTAACCCGTACAGCCCCGGCCGGTTTTATTATTTTTGCGCACCAGAACCCGGGCAATTTTCTATTTTTTTTTTTTTTTTTTATAAATATATCAGAATGTGTTAGAAAATAATGATAGACATGAAGAAATGTGAAAAAAGTACTTACCTAGGCCATTTGGGGGTCCTGGGAGGTAGTGGGGGTCCCCAGCCTCAGAGGAGCCTTAGCACCATTTCAAATCTCCGGCGCCAGCAGCCAGTTGCCAGCCACCAGGCAGCATGTGTATATACATTGTTTTACGCACTTATTGTCTCGTATTCTTATAATTATTTGCACACAGTTTTATAAGTTTAGAATTTACTTAGTGTTTTATATTGTTCGGTACTTTGCACTCACTTTGAAACTTTGAACACTTAGAAGTGCTCGAGGGTGTGATAATCCCTGAAGCAGGTGGGAAAACACAGTCCCACATCACATTCTTCACACATCGTCCGGGTGTCTGTCCGTTTTGGTGTGCGTCTGCCTGTGTTGCGACACACATGACACCGTCTGCGTGGGTTGGGTTTTACTTGGTTGGGCGGGACAAAATCGCAAAAGTGGCATTGTGTCAGTCTGGCGGGGCCTTCTGGTGCTTGAAAACGAGCTGCGGTACGTTGCTGGCGGCGTGGACCATCCCTGAAGAGTAAATTATATATATATACACACTGTTTTATATTCACTTTTTGCGTCTTTTATATACACTGTTAGTATTACATTATAGCGTCTTTTATCGCAGTCTTTGAACACTTTGAACACTTAGAAGTGCTCGAGGGTGTGATAATCCCTGAAGCAGGTGGGAAAACACAGTCCCACATCACATTCTTCACACATCGTCCGGGTGTCTGTCCGTTTTGGTGTGCGTCAGCCTGTGTTGCGACACACATGACACCGTCTGCGGGGGTTGGGTTTTACTTGGTTGGGCGGGACAAAATCGCAAAAGTGGCATTGTGTCAGTCTGGCGGGACCTTCCGGTGCTTGAAAACGAGCTGCGGGACGTTGCTGGCGGCGTGGACCATCCCTGAAGAAGAACAGAAGCTCCCGTGCAAGTTCGATGCAGTACGACTCCATCGTCTCAACTTCACCTGTTATTTCATGATATTGGATGTGGCAGTTGTAGAGGGTGAGGTCGAGTAGGTGGAAAAATAGTTTTTTATACCACCTCATCGTCTTCCTGGCACACTCGACCGACGATATGACAGAGTCTGACTTGTCAACCAGCCGCATGTTGATGTTGTAGTCAATGATTGCAACTGGTTTTTTGACCGCCTCACCTGGGGCTCTATCACGGCGTTTGGTGTCCTCTAAGTGGGGCAGGTGGATACTGGTGAGGATATTGACGTCACGATTGTCCATCCACGAGAGCATCAAGATATTATTTGCCTGGAGGTGGATGATGGAGCCCTTCTCCCGCCTTTCGGGTAGCTCTGGCATGTAGACACGATTCCTCCTGACGGTGCCACAGATGCCAGTGTTTCTGCTGTACAGGAATTTGGCAAGGGAAGGGCTGGTGTACCAGTTGTCGAGGTACAAGATGTGGCCCCTGTCCAAATATCCCTCCAACATGGTGATGACAACGGCCCCAGATATCCCATATGTCCTCTCCTCTACCAGTTCAGTGACCTTGCCCATGTAGAGGATGATGTCCTGGATGTAGCCGGTTTTGCAGTCGCACATCACGAACAGTTTCAGGCCATAACAGTGACGCTTGCTGGGGATGTACTGTCGGATGCTAATATTCCCCCTCCATAGCACCAGACTCTCATCAATGATTAGTTTTTGGTAAGGTTTGAAGGAGGCTGCAAACTTAGTTTTCAGGTATTCAAATATAGGTCTTATCCTCTCCATCGGGTCTTTGGTATTCCTGGGGCGTTCCTGGTTCCTGGTGTGGCTTGCCAGGCTATCAATAAAGTGCAGGTTTCCCATGATTGCCGTGAATCTATTCCTGCTCATGACTTTCCCAAAGAAGGGGGTTGCGATGAGGGGATCACATGACCAGTACTTCCTGAGAGACGTCTTCTTGGTGACCCCCATCAGGATGACCAGTGCCAGGAATGCGTAGAACTCATCGGAAGACAAATCCACCCATGAGAGACGTGCCGAGTTCCTCTTCTGCTCCTTCCCTGCCATAAAATAATAGTTGTACCAGTTCGTCTGGTCAACAATCAAGCCGACAAGGTTGGCAGTGAAGAACTGCAGAAAAACACCCAGTCTTGTGGTGTCAGGTCCACGATTGGGCATGGTAGGGCCGGCCTCAGCTGCCCCCAAAAAGTGGTATTGTCCTGGTAGATAGTTCTCCCCATCCACCCAATCCCACCTATCAGCGCCTTCGTCGTCGCTAGATGGGGCATCGGGCTCATCAGGGTCATCGTCAGGTGCACCGGGGCGGGTTGGGCGGGTGCGGGTGGAGCGTGGGCGGCGTGGGCGAGAGGTGGACCTGGGTCTGGAGCTAGACCTCGAACTTGATCGAGAGCTAGATCTAGAGCTCGAGTCGTTGCTGGGGCGTCTTATTTGCTTCACCTTCTGCATTCGGCCGCGGGTGGCACGCCCGCGAGATATGACACGCCCACGTCGTTTGCTTGCAGGGCGTTGGGGCAGATCAGGGCGTTGTGGAGAGGCTGGTGATAATGCAGTGGCGCGGGAGGGGCCTGGTTCAGGTGAGAGAGACATTCGTGGGGGGGTGTAGGGGATGGAGCCTGAAGGTGATAGTGGGGGGGAAGAATGGCGAGGCGGAGAGTCTGGTAGTAGTGGTGGTGGTGGTGGTGACTCATCCCCCCCCTCGTGCTCTGGGTCAGGAGGGAAGAGGGAGCGTTTTGGGTCACGTGACTGCCCTTGTCTCGCACCACGTTGTGCCATTTCTCCATCACCAGGTTGTTCTATTTGTCCATCACCACGTTGTTGTTCGTCACTATGTTTATGACGACCATAGAACCTCCCCGGGGTATTTTTCTTGAGTGGGGAGATTATGCGAAGTGGGGGAGAAGGCAGGCGGGGTTGTGGGGGTACCTCCTCTTCACTCCCAGACTCGCCCCTTCTTCTCTTCAATCCCTTTCGTTCTTCCCCAGGTACACGCACGTAATTTTGAGGGTCAGCAGGTTCATCTGCAACAACAACCTCTTCCCCACTTTCTGAGGATTCAGTGGGGTCTTGGGGAAGTGGGCGGCGGGGAGGTGCACTTGCCCCTTGCTGTCTTTGTGACGGCCTACGCCGCCTGACAGGAATCTGAGCAAGCTCTTCCTCTAGCTCTTATTTCGGCTTGGGAGGGGGCATACTCGTCCCCAGACTCGTCCAATGCCGAGTCAGTGTCACTATCAGGGCTGTCAGTGTCGTACAGTATATCTATGACCTCTTCTGTACTGCAGGGGCGGGTAAGGCGGGCACTATAACGTCGAGACATGGTGTTTCACTCGAGAGGGTGCGCGGTAAACTGACCATGAGGTGTGGGAAGGCGGGTGCCCTCTTCCGTCCCCGCGCGCGCACGCGTATGGACAAAACGTTTTTGGAATTAGTCCGCCGGATCCCAAAGTAGTTCCCATATAAATCTAGAGCCATTCTGAGACTTACGACTGGAGCTATAAGGGTGATGCGTTAGCCCCGCGTCTCTGGGGCTGTGCGTTACATACATAGCCGACGCGTCAGACGCGTCGCTGGGGCTCCACGGGTTAAGATCCACACCAGACATGTCAAAACTATTTTGCAGAATCTCTCAGTAGATAAGGCTCCTGGTCCAGATGAAATTCCTCCAATAGTACTTAAGAATTGCTCCTTGGTGCTCGCTCCTGTATTGTCAAAAAATGTCCGTCTGTGTACTCATACCTCATGCTTCCCTGTACCCTGGAAAGAAGCAAACATCCATCCAGTTCCTAAAAAAGGTGCCTCTTCAGATCCATCAAACTACAGACCAATAGCTATAACTTCCACTCCTGGTAAAGTCTTTGAAATTATATTAAATAATCACATAATTAACCCCTCCAACCCGGATGGGCTCTTGAACGCCCATAACAACCTCGGCCCGCGCAACCCGGAAGGGCTCTTGAACGCCCATTGCTTGCATGCGTGCTTTCGAATGCCGCGCGTACATTTTCGGTACCGTGGGAGGGTAGGTGGCGCCACCAGGCGTAAACTACGCCACAGCAACAGTATCTACCCCGACGCCATCATGGACAGTACGTCAAATAGTGATTCCGCTGTGTCCGATACCATGCTTCCTAGGACGCCCTTGCTTGTTCGTCGCGCCTTACCACGACGCCATCGCCTAAATGTGTTATCTCCCGGAGGTATTGAGACGACATTGAGACTTTATGAGCGAGCTGATGCCAAGCATAATGTTGATGATGAAGTCAGTGACGACTCCAGTAATTATAAGTCGAGTGATTATGGCCATGAGAGTGACAAAGAAGAGCAATTCCTGGGATTTGCGAGAGAACATGACAGTGATGAGAGTGATGAAGGTGATGTACCAGTTGTTGAGGAAGCTGGTTTACCTAAAGACAGTGAACTTGAGAGAGTGAGCGAGTGGGAGAGTTCAAGGTCACTCACCAAATTTCGCTTAAGTGACACGACGCCAAGCCCTTCCCCAGGTAAATCGAATTTCAAGCTACATTTGTATAAGCAGAAAATACTTGAGAAGGCGGCCGCGGCAGCTAGGGAACAAGCAAAACTACTTGGTGAGGATGAGGCTGTGAGTGAGGGTCAGCGTGGTGACCCTTCTCGTCCGCCATTGTCTCCCTTATCTACCAACGCCACCCAAGATGACCCGGATGCCCCGCATTCTTCCCCACCACCCCCACCATTGCCAAGGGTTGAGGACCCCACACTTTCGGCCTATTTGCCTCCTAGGTCCCCCGACAGGAGACATACTGCTGCCGAAAAGGGGAAAGGTAGGAAATATACCAAGAAAATTAAGAAAAGTAAGAGAGTTTTGTTCGAGGCTCCCGCGGCGTCCACCCCGGCCGGCCCCAGCCATACGTCCCCGCAACTTTCCCCACGGTCCTCCCCACCTCTCCCGCCTTCAACATGTCTTCCTGAAGAAGTCTTTGAGCTCGCATCACCAATACCTGGGCCTAGTGACAGTGAAACATTGCTTTCTGTCACTCGTCGCAGGCCAAGGAGCCCGGGACCTCGGGGGGACACAGCCTCACCTGCCACTCCTTCCCCACCTCGCCCACCCGCACGCCGCCCACGCATCACTGGTTCCCCGCCAGATTATGTGGGGGCCACTGATGATGAAGGGCACCTCTCTCAAGACTCTGGCCATGATTACATAGGTCCACCGTCAGGGCAAGATGACCACTCTGACGATGACTATATGGACATCGACGACCCTCGACCCATCCGCTTGGCCCGGCGTCGTGCTGCCCGTCGTGCTGCCCACCGCCCTGGCCGCCGCCCTCGCCGCCCTAGGGCGCGCGCCTCCCGAGTTGGCCGTGGGCGTGCTGGGCCACCAGCTGGAGCTCCTCGTCAGCGTAGACAAGACCCATTCTACGTTTTTCAGTGGCAAGACGTAGTTGATGAGGATGGATACAACCCTAATGTGCCAGCTTTTGATGAGGTACTGGAGGGTTCAGGCGTTACCCCCAATTTTCCTGCAGGCCCCAATGCTCCACCACACGAACTGTTTGAGGCCTTCTTTGATGAGGAGGTGGTAGGCTATGTTGTCAAAGAGACAAATAAGCAGCACCAATTCCAGGTCCACTTTTTGGGAAAGGTGACCAAGGGCCACATGAGGCAGTGGACCCCAGTGACTCATAAAGAGTTCATGGTGTTCCTGGCACTCACCATGCTAATGCCTCATGTCAAGAAGCATAGGTTGCCTGACTATTGGATCACCAATGATCTGATATCCACCCCTGCCTTCGGGAAATATATGTCTCGCGACCGGTACCTTGATATCCTCGCAGCGCTCCATCTTGTCACCAACCTTGACGTCCACCTCCCAGACAAGCTGTGGAAGATTAGGACATTGTATGAGATGATGCGAGAACGCTTCACCTCCTACTTCAAGCCCTTCCGCAAGGTCGTCATTGATGAGTCTCTTGTGCTGTTCCGGGGAAAACTCAGCTTCCGGCAGTACATCCCCTCAAAAAGACATCGCTTTGGCATAAAATTCTTTGTGCTGTGCGACTGCCAAACTGGCTATGTCCTGGACTTCCTGGTCTACAGTGGGAAGGAAGGGGACTTGCTTGTGGACTCCCTCATTGGCTTTGGCGGAGCAGTGGTGCAAGCCATGATGGACCGCTACTTTCACAAGAATCACGTCCTCTACACGGACAATTATTACACGTCCCCCACTCTCTCACAGTACCTGCATGAGCGCAAGACGGGGACTGTAGGCACAGTACGAGGGAAAAGGAAGGGCATGCCACCTTTCCCTCCATAGACCAAAAAAGGTGATGTGTTCAAGAAGAAGTCGGGGCCCATTCTGGCTATCCACTGGCACGACCAGCGGAAGGTCAACCTCCTGACCACCATCCACAAGGGGGAAATGGTGGAGACTGGCAAGGTGGATCGCCGCACCCAGGCCAGGGTGACCAAGCCCGATGCTGTCCTGGACTACAACATCAACATGAGGCTGGTGGACAAGTCCGACATGCAGATAGGCTTCATTGACTGCCTGCGTACCTCGTGCAGATGGTACAAAAAGTTCTTTCTGCATATGGTGGACATGTCAGTTCTGAATGCCTACAACATATACAAGCTTCGGAATGTGAACACACCCATGAAGTTCAATAGCCTGCGGATGTTCCAAAAGCAGGTGTTGACGGAGCTCCTGGAGAAGTATGCTATGCCACAGAGGGCAGTGGCACATCCTGGGCCCGCCGTTATTGACCGCTTGCAGTGTGCTCAATACTTGATTAGGCACAGGCTTGGTTCCCTGCCTCAGAATGAATCCGGAAGAATACAGCAGAAGCGGTGCCATGTCTGCTACAACAGCAGGGTGAAGCCGAGGTCAGGTAAAAAGTCAACCCTGGAGTGTGTGGAGTGCAAGGTGGCACTCTGTGCTTTAGAGTGCTTCTTTGATTACCACTCCAAGCTGGAGTTCTAATAATCATACTGAAATTGCCAAATAAAATGACAATATGTACACTATAATTATATATAGGCAAAAAGTGGAAGAAAACCAATGTATTGTAATACAAAAGTCATGTATTATGAGAACATTGATACAAATACAATTACACCATAATAATATGTGAAAGTGACACATATGTATATACCAAGTGACATTCATATGATTAGAACCTATAGAAATATATAAATCAGTGAAAAAAGACACAATAAATTGTATATAAAACGTTTACAAATCATATAACTAAGTGAAAGTGACACAAGACCTAATATTTGATGGCCAAAGTATAATAAACACCTGTGATAACGAATAATCAGTGCCTAATACAACAATAACCTACCTCAATTACTAATAAAATGTACGGTATCGAGTGAAAATTAGCATTATCAGTGACAGTGACACTCTCTAAAGCATATTTGTCAAAGTGAAAGTGACACAAGACCTAATATTTGATGGCCAAAGTATAATAAACACCTGTGATAACGAATAATCAGTGCCTAATACAACAATAACCTACCTCAATTACTAATAAAATGTACGGTATCGAGTAAAAATTAGCATTATCAGTGACAGTGACACTCTCTAAAGCATATTTGTCAAAGTGAAAGTGACACAAGACCTAATATATGATGGCCAAAGTATAATAAACACCTGTGATAACGAATAATCAGTGCCTAATACAACAATAAGCTACCTCAATTACTAATAAAATGTACGGTATCGAGTGAAAATTAGCAATATCAGTGACAGTGATACCCTAATAAACATATTTTATATAATTGGCCTCAAAATAACTAGAAAATATCAAATAAACATCACATTCTCAATATCAAACACTAAACTCGTCTAAGGGAGATAAATACTTTGGCGCGACGAGCGGCTAGGTGCGTCGTAGCCATGGCCGGGGCGACGCGTCCGAACGCGGGAAGAATTTGCCGCCGAAAAGCACTCGTCTTCCCGCGCTCACCATTATGCAACCAGAGGGGCTAGAGATCTCTACTCAACGCCATTCGACAGAGGAAGGTTTGTGGAACATTATTCTTTTTTATTCACAACATTACATGACATATTCATTGACTTACAGAGTAGTTAACATAGGCCAAAGATCGTCAAAACACCCGGTACCGGAGCACAGTCGTAAGCTATAGCCCCCGGGGCTGGAGGGTTAAGCATCTTGAGAATAATAAATTAATCAGTGATAGGCAATATGGTTATAGACGATGTCGATCAACTGCAGACATTCTTTGCCTTCTTACGCATCAAATCAACCAAGCTACAGACCAACATGGTGAAACACATACAATAGCACTGGATATATCCAAGGCATTTGATAGAGTCTGGCATCAATTCTTATTGTCGAAGATGTCACTCTACGGCCTTGCATCATTAGTTCCACTAATTTCTTCTTATCTTCATAACAGAAAAATATGTGTAATGGTAGATGACCTTTATTCTCAATTTCATTCAATTAATGCTGGTGTTCCCCAGGGATCAGTTATGGCCCCAACTCTGTCCCTCATTCATATCAATGATCTCATATCTACCACTCATAATCCAATACATTCCTACGCAGATGACTCAACACTCCACAGTTCCTTCACATTTACCAATTCTTTCACCCAACCCGATCTTATAAATTCAAAAATAAACACTGCAATTTATCTGAACCAGGACCTTTCTAGAATTAATGGATGGGGACATAAGAATCTAGTTTCCTTCAATGGACAGAAAACCAAGTACATTCAATTTTCTAACCGACAGAATCTCACTGACTCCCATATATTTTTTAATGATGTAAATATTCCCACTTCCCCTAGTATTGACATTCTCGGTGTAACATTAACTACTAACTTGAGCTGGACACATTATGTTAGCAGCATTGCTAAGAATGCCTCTAAAAAACTTGGACTCCTGTACAGGTTCGAGAATTCTTCACTGACGAGCAGTTGGCCGTAATATATAAAAGTCATGTGCGTTCTCAGATGGATTACTGTTCACCTCTGTGGGGTGGAAGTGGAGTGGTTGCATTGAGGCAGTTGGACAAAATTCAAAATAAAGCTATTAGATTAATCAATAACCCTGCAATCACACAGGACCTTCCTACATTATCCATACGAAGAAACGTTGCATCCCTAGCATTATTCTACATATATTTTCACAGCAATTGTTCCGAGGAACTTGCTTCAATTGTGCCGCCTCTCCGCATCTTTCCCCGTAGAACTAGGGCAGCTGAGAGCGCCCATGAATTTACACTTTCTCCTCCACAATGCAGAACTTCTGCTTATCAAAATTCATTTATCCCTAGAACTACTACTCTTTGGTATTCACTTCCCTCGAGTTGCTTTCCACAAACTTACAATCTACAAAAGTTTAAATCCAGTTGCTACAAACATTTTATGAATGGAGGATGCCTTTAGGCACATGGACCTATTTGTTTTATCTGTGTTTTTCCTTCCTCCGTTCATTGTCTCTTAAAAAAAAGAAAAAACAAACATATACAGTACTATATTTACTGATGATACAGTCCTGATGAATGACATTAAGTGGGATATGCAGGTCTTAGTAAGTTTGGATCTCAGTGTGAAGAACAGAACTTGGTGGTCGATGTGATAATGAGTAAGGTTATAGTAATTTTGAGAAATTTTGTTTACAAAGTGTGAAAGGAAGTTGACCAAATGCTGAGCAGTAATACTGTACATTGTGTGAATGCCAAGAGCTGTTTAGTACAAAAGTATCATAAGGTTGGCCTTTGACTAAGGAATATATACTGTACAAGGACTAAAGTTTCATCAATAAAACATATAAATAAAGAATAAAATAACACAAGCAACGAAATGCATGCGTTTGCTTACTCATGAAGTGGGTCTTCATCATCTTGGGGTCCATCAAGAGCTATGTGATCTAGGTAGGCAACCTCAAGAACCACTGGCTTAAGCAATTCTCCTGAAACCCTAGGTGGCCTGTGATGCAGTGAATGCTGGCATCGCATTGTTCTTGATAGGCATCAAGCTTCTCGAGAATAGGCTCATAAATCCTGCAACACCGGTTCTCTTGAGGTGTAGGCATTACTGCACAGACCCCACAAGTACACCTGCCAAACAGAAGACACACTATAAAGCATATCAAATTGATGACAAATTGAATAGTAGGTCCTAATAACATTTTTACTTAAATATACTATATACTGTATACTGAGGAGATAGTTAGGTATCAAGATATGCAGTGATGAGATGTGTTACAGCGTACTAGTTGGCTTGGATGGTTTGGAGATGAGGGATGGACTAAGTTGGGTGAAAAGATGCAAGTTAGTCAGCGTGGGGGGAGCTACACCAAGGGACAGACCAAAAAGATGTGGGATCAGACCTAACAGCCTGATCCTGAATAAAATAAATAACTGACAATTGAGGCAACTCTGAACAGGACTAAATTGGAAAATCAAAGGCAAACCATGTTTTGACAAATGTTGGCTTGAACACTAGGTTTAAGCTTAGGACAGGGGTGGCAGCAGATAGTTAGGAGAATAGAATAGGTTACTCAGCGGGGTTTTGGGGGCAACAGCCCCCAGTTAAAAGACTGGAGCTAGATTTGCTGTTCGGTTAGGCTTAGATAGGTTAGTCAGCATGGGTCTAATGTTGGTTAAGTTAGACAAGTTTGCTTTTTTGTTTTATTACTTTGAAAAAATTGAAAATACGGGCCAACATTTGCCAAAATTAGGCTCTGATATTCCGAATATAGTCCTATGTAGGCTACTTTATATATTTGTTTTTGGTAGCCTAGGCAGGCTAGGGTATAATTTCCAAAGCCTTATTAGTTTATCCTAGGCCTACTAATATTTAGGTAAGGATGTAGACTAGTATCAGGGTGTACGGTAGTCATGTTTACATAGGCGGGCGCTCGTGGTTACGTTCCCGTCTATTTTTTCAGTTATTTCCCCCCTGCTGGCAATATACATGATGATGATGACTGTTGACATAATGTCATGGGGGGGTCAGTGGGCAAAGCCCCCTCTCAATCTATTCTATTATTGAATCCCACGGCAGTCAAAATAGATGGGAATATGATTGCGAGCGTGGGAGTAGGGTAAAAAAAACAAGGCGGGTGGTAGGCCTACGCCCAAATACTACATCCTTACTAATATTTTATTAGGCTATTCAATTCAACATTTTCTATGGTATTCATAGCCCTTCCCATTAGCATATTTGGGTGTTTTTAAGATTGTTGATGATCAATCTACAGTTATAATTTATTGTGTCGCTATTCTGTTGGTACTAATAGGTTAATATCGTTAGTAGTAGACTTAGTATGGTTTTGTGACGCTTCTGCATAGTAGCCACGTGCGGGCATGCGCGCGCGTCGCCTGCCCAGCCATTTAGAAACCGGCTGGCGGCAGCCGGTCGGCAGGCTTTTCCTTAGTATATATCCTACGACAACGTAACTAATGTCTGGGATATTCTTATGTTGTTTCACAGCTTGAAGCTGCCCTTATTCTTAACCAACGCATCTTAGTATATTTTATTCTCGATAGTTGATTGTTTCATTATAATATATAAGATGTAAGTTTAGTGAGGGCGGGAGGAGACGAGCGGGAGAGAGAGACCGGCTTGGGACGGTGCTTCGCTTGCCAGCTTGGGACGAGCCTGAAGCGTTGCCATATGCATTTGATTGCAACGTTAGGCTTAGTTTCGACTCACGCACGGGGTAGAGGATTTTGACCCGGCAACTGTGTTGAGTGTTGCCAAGCATGGGATGTATTCTGCATGCCTAGGGTGGGGTCCAGACAGATTCAAGACTCAGACCTCACCTCACTGTCGTACCCTTCGGACCCCCTTGATATCTATCCCTCTCAACCCAACTTAGAAACTTTCTCTCTTACTTTGTATACCTTCCTTCCACTACTTCACCAATCTATTTAATTATCCCATCCCCTTTATAGACCTTATATCTATGGTTGTATTAATGACGAGCTCTCAGATAACTAGATAGGATTTTGGGCCTTATGCAGAGACGTAATTGTTAATGAGACCTAGGAAGCTTTTTTGTTGTCTCATATTTGGTGGTTTCATGCTTGCTAGTGTGTTCTTGTGTCAGGTTAGCAGGGGCTAGACCGGAGGGGAGGCTTTTTGCGATCCTTTAAGTAAAGTCTGCTGGTGCGAGTCCTGTGGACCCGCACGACTTTACTAGGATACCCGTGGGAGTCTGGGGGCATTTTCTTGTCTGTGTCCCTGTGTGTCTAGTGTTGTGTTGTGTGAGGGCCCTTGCCTAGTCCACTCAGCACTGCGCTAGCACGTCTTGCTTTTGTTTTAGGGTCGCCAGGAGAGAGTCAGATACTTGCGATCTGAGTCTCTCAAGAGAGCACCCTTTCAATTAGAGTAATTTGGCGCACAGACTTGGGAACGTCACTAGGCTAGAGCAGGTGGCTCAGCCCGGGTATCCGAAGCCTATATCCTTCCGGCTAGACCTCTGCCACCTGGCAGATTAACATCTGGGGGTTTATCATCTCTGTATGCTTGTTATTGTGCCACAGTTTACCGTTTTTGTGAGCATTGTGAGTCAGGGTGTGGCTTAGAGACTCTGTCCGAGCAGGCTTGCCTGACTTATGCAAGGTTCACACATTGGCGAGTCGGAGCGCGAAGCCAACGCGAGTGATGAAATTCTTGCACTCGCCAATGATTATCCCAAATTCGCCGACACTCGCCGACACTCGCACAGACTCGCGTTGACTCGGGCTGCACCTCGTACACTCGCGAACGGAGCCAAAAATTTCATGCATGCATGAAATTTGGAGAGTCAAGTGGGAGTAGGACGCCATACTGCATAGACTCACGTAGACTCGCGTAGACTCGCGTAGACTCCTGTAGACTCGTGTGACACTCATGTAGACTCGCGTGACACTCATGGAGACTCGCATTGTACTATTTGTAAATTAACTGATCGCGAGTATATAGGAGTCTACGCGAGTCTACGCGGGTCTACGTGAGTCTACACGAGTACAACATGAGTCAACACTATATGCATATAACCATGTGGGTGCCAATACTGGCAAAGGCGAGTTAAACAGGAGTCAAACAGGAGTCAACACGGCCCTAACGCGAGTTAACACCGGGTAACGCGAGTGTAACACGCGTAAACGAGAGTACCCACGTGGTGGTCTGAATTTCACAGTATGTGTGGCGAGTCAATGCGAAACCAACATGAGTATACAGGAGTTTACGCGATATTAACACGGGTCTATGCGAGTCTACGCGAGTTACGGCGAAACCAACGTGATTCTACGCGAGGAACGGCGAAAGCAACGTGAGTCTACGCGACCGGTGTGCGACTGCTGGCAACACCGCGCGAGTAGGTGGCACCACCGTGTGATACACCCCCTATATAAAGGACTGCCCACGCTGCATACTCCACTCTCCACAGTGACCCCAGCAAGGGCCCATCGACCCGTGCCGCACATCGACCCACGCTGCCCTACCACGCTGCCTGCCCTACCACGCTGCCCTACCTGCCTGCCCTGCACCATGCCTTTGCCCAAGGAGAAGGTGGCGGCCACCAAGTCTCGGAAGGGTGGTGTTGGTGTGTTGAAGAAAACCAGTAAGGCTACACCACCCGAACAACCCCGCATCGCACCCACGAAGGCTACACCACCCGAACAACCCCGCATCGCACACCCTGCCAGGAGGCCTGCTGCGTCGCAAGAGTTGGATGACTCTGAAGAAATTAGCTCTAGCTCCTCCATAAGTTGTTCGTACACACCGAACTGTGGCCGTCTCAGTAGCCACCTCCTAGCCCAAACTGTTCTTTGTGGCCTTTCCCCTTGACGTCTTTCTTCAGCCTCCTTCTCCTCCAGCTCCTCTAGGTCTACGAGATGCATCTGCATCTGCATGAGTATGACCACAGCGGCCGCTCTGCGCCTCGTGATGGACATGGTGTGTGGGTGGGTGGATGGGTGGGTTGGTTGGGCTGTAACCTGCAGAGTAACACGTACGTCCGTCCGTGGTGGTGTTGCGTGGTGTGAGAAATGGTGCCAGTTTGGGCCTCTTTATATACGTTTCCTGACACTCGCCAACACTCGCACACACTCATGTTAGACTCCCAAACACTCCTGTTAACTTCCTGTAGAATCGCGTTCATCTCGTGTAAACACGTGTAAACTCATGTAAACTCCTGTGAAACTCGTGTAGACTCGCACTATTCGTACCCTGGAATGTGACCGTTATTTTTCAAATTTCGGCGGTGCATGTTGGGGTCGTGTTACACTCGCCGACACTCGCGGATACTCCTGTGAACTCGTATAAACTTGTGTAAACTCGTGTAAACTTGTGTTATTTTCGTGTTATATGCGTGTTTACTCGCATCAGATGCTACTCGCGTTGGGTTCGGGCTCCATCATGGTGAGTATGCGGCGAGTGTGACTCACGTTGGCCTCGCGCTCTGACTCGCCAATGTGTGAACCTTGCATAAGAGTGAGAAGCACACCTGTATGTGGTTATGTTGCGAGTTGCTACCTTTATTTAATTATACCTATGCCATTATACACTGTATGGCCTATCACTAGTATTTATTCCTGCTTATGAGTTAAGAGTTCTCTAAATCCGTAACGTACTTTCTTTGCTAAGCATCAGATCCTACAGTAGCCGCATGCAGTTTAGAAACCCGCATCTTGTCTACCTGTACGATGTTTTGAGGACTGTTTGCTTTCACCTTCTTTCACGCAGGGGTGATTAGTTGTATTAATTAACGTAACATTAAATGTACTTTCTTCTAGTTTGTTATTAAATTGTTTCTGCAATTTAATTCTGTTATCTATCTTTTCCTTGAAGCTTTAAGTCAACTTAAGTGTGTGATCTTTTATATAGCCTGCTTGACTATCAGCAGTCTATAGTGCGTGCACCCTGTAACCGAGTCATAGGATACCTTGTTGTCCAGGCAGGACTCTTGACGGTTTAGGGTGGTTTGTTGCCTGGGTTTATAGATAAGGGTTGGATCTAGCGTTTTCCGTTGTTGCTTGTTGCCGCATACCTAGTCCAATAGAAAGAGCCCAGTGTTTATATATCCCAGGACGTAACAAATGGCGACCTTGCATACGATTTACTGAACAGAGGAATATAGTGGTCATTTGTTTTGTGATTCCTTATGATTAGAGGAATACAGTGGACATAGAGTTTTTTTTTTGGAGCAACCAATATAACACATTAAAAGACTTTAAATAACATTAGTATATACATACTTGCATAGGAGATAAGGCACATTCTATAACCGTGATAATTACTGCAGTACACAAACATGTCTAATACATCAGAACACAGTGATGGGTCAGGTCACGATACGGGCTCGGAGGGAGAAAGACCTGTGGAGTGGCTAGTCGATAGCGAGGAGGGTGCTAGAAGATTTTTAGAGGTGCCCCTTACCGCTGCCAGGGTGTTGAAGCTGAATAAGTATGGCTTAAAGTGTGTGGCAGGTCTTCAGGGTCACCAGGGTTTAAGTGGCATGAGGAAAGATCAGCTGAGGACTTTGATATTGGGTTTAGAAGGGAGAGACCTGGGTGGAGAGGCGACTGGGGACCCCGGACCCCACCCCCCCCTCCACTCTACCCCCGTATCAAACGTCAGGGTGCCTGAATTTAGTACATACCCCCAAGTTGATGGTCAATGTCAGCGTGGAATTCAATCACAGGGACCCTCTCCATTAAATGCACCTTCCCCTCCTCAAGGGTTGACTCCAGATTTGTTATTTCGGCTTGAGATGGCCAAGGTTGAGGTTGCTAGAGCTCAGGTTGAGGCTGCTAGAGCTCAGGTTGAGGCTGCCGAGAGACAGGCTAGTGTGCAGGCTGAGGTTGCTAGAGCTCAGGCTGAGGATGCAGAGAGAACAGCTATACGAGAGGCTGAATTGCAGGCAGAGTCTACTAGGTATCGGGCTGACAGGGAGCTGGAGAGATCTCGAGTGGAGGTAACAGGGCGAAATATTGGGGGAGGTAACAGACATCGGGACCAATCATTGTCGCACCTGCTTAAACTAGTTCCTGTGTTCGATGAATTAGGTGTGACTGAGTTTTTTATGCGATTTGAGAAGAAGTGTCAGGAACACCAGTGGCCTCAGGAAAAGTGGGCAGCATTAGTTTCATCAAGACTCCTAGGAAAGGGGCTAAAAGCATATGATGCACTACCTTTAGAGTCCTGTGTAGTTTATGATGAGCTAAAGAAGGCTGTGCTACGGGCCTATGAGTTACAACCAGAAACTTACCGCTTGAAGTTTCGGGGTGTTACTAAGGGCAAGGATAGTACCTTCCTAGAACACGCCCGGGACTTGTTTGATGCACTACGACATTGGCTGCATTCTGAGAGGGCAGCTACTTTTGAGGAGTTGAGTGAGCTGGTTCTCTTGGACCAGTTCTTTAAGTGCACAGGCGGGGACTTAACATTAAATATAAAGGAAAAAAATACTAGAACTCTCCAGGAGGCTGCAGAAATGGCTGACCGCCGACTGTCATTAATTCGAGGGTGCGGAGCAGCAGCTAGGAGTGAGTCGGGTGCAAAGGATCGTACCCCTCCCCCTCCCAAGAATTTTGATACACATAAATACACAAAACCATCTAGCACTGACAATAAAACTGAACATAAACCAAATACCGTCCCGCATAAGAAGTCTAATGGTACCAAATACCGTCCCGTATAAGAAGTCTAATGGTACCTCCCACTCCCAAGGGAAACCAAAGAGTAAAGAGTGCTTTGCATGTCACAAGGAGGGTCACTTTGCAAATGCTTGTCCGAACAAGCCACCAAACAAGGTTGTGTCATTGGCCCGCAGCATAGGGGTGTCGCCTATATCTTCTGAGTTTGCCAAAGGTAGTTCGTCAGAGGGTGGGACTCAGCCTGTGTTCAAGAGTCCGGAAGGCTCGAACCCTGTCCGTGACGTCTTTGGGGGTCATAGAGGGCATGGTTTTGTGAGGTGGGCTGGCGAAAGGCGAGGAGTTAAGCTATTGCGTGATACAGGGGCTTCTCAGACCTTGTTAAAGAACTTTACTGGTAGGCCGATTAACGCTGCTCGGGTGGTGGTAGTTCAGGGGATCAATGCTACGAAGTCCTACCCGCTGGTGCGGATGGAGCTGGAGGTGGGTGGTGTGGCGAAGGAGCTGGATGTCGGAATTGTAGAGAACTTGCCTGTTGGGGGCGTCGACCTCCTCCTCGGCAACGACTTTGCGGTGCCTGCTTCTAAGGTTTCACCCTTGGTCGTTGCCGAGAAGGCGGCCGACGTTAGTAGGGAGGAACAGGAGTGGGTTGAGAAGTGTAGCGTACAAACTATGGCGTGTGTTGTGACGCGTTCTCAGACATCCGGAGCCTTGCAGCCACCACCTCAGTCTATCAAACCGCGGAGGAAAGGTCACAAGAAAACGGGAAGTGTTGGTCAATTGGAGAGTTTTGAGCCGGCAGTGTTTCTTGGTGACTCATTATTGGCACCTATGTTAGAGTCTGGAGAGGCCCCGGGGCCTGTCACCGCTAGTGCAGGTGCAGGGCAGGAAGAGACTCTGCGACAGCATCGTTATGCGCAGCGTGAGGAAAGGATGGCTCAGCGGGACATTGGAGGTGGAAATAAATTATTTAAGATGAACTTGGATAATCTCGCACCTGCTGATATATGTTCCTTGCAGCTGGAAGATCCTGAAGTCAGGGCGTGTGGTAATGGTGCTATCGAACTGGAGAGCGATGGGGATGCGCAGCCTGGTGATTTTTTCTTGTCCGAGGGGATCTTGTATCGGAGACATCAGGATCCCAAGAAAAAGTGGGATGGCGGGTCAGGATTAGTGGACCAGTTAGTAGTACCGAGGGTGTGCCATGGGAGCTTATTGAGATTAGCTCATGATGTGCCTTTGGGCAGGGCACCTGGGGGCACGTAAGACGGAGGCAGCTCTGAGCAAGCTTTTCTGGTGGCCTGGGTTAAAGGCGAGTGTCGTGTCATGGGTGTCACAGTGTCACACTTGTCAAGTTGTTCGGAAACCCAATCAGGTCATCCCGAGAGCCCCGTTACAACCCTTCCCTGTCATTGGGCCGCCCTTCAGCAAAGTAGTTATCGATATGGTTGGCCCATTGCCCCCCACTAGTGCCGGCAATAAATTTTTACTAACTGTAATGGATGTAGCAACACGGTATCCAGATGCTTACCCCATGCGCAACGGGATGGCTAAGACTGTTGTCAAAAACCTACTTGTCTATTTCTCTCGTTATGGCTACCCTCAGGAGATCCAGTCTGATCAGGGATCCAATTTTACTTCTGCTCTGTTTAAGCAGACCATGCAGCAACATGGGATAGTGTCTGTGGTGTCATCTGCCTACCATCCCGAGAGTCAGGGAGTTTTGGAAAGGTGGCACTCGACTCTCAAGAGTATGTTGCAGTGTTATTGCATGGAAAATGGGAAGGACTGGGATCTAGGTCTCCCATACGTTTTATTTGCTGCGAGAGAAGTACCTGGGGAGAGCTTGGGATTTAGCCCAAATGAGTTGGTTTTTGAACACAGGGTCAGGGGGCCCCTCCACATAGTCAAGGAGATCTGGGAGGGAGTCACAAAGCCATGCTCGCTTCTAAAGTATGTAGTTGAAAGCCGTGAGAGAATGCTAAAGAGCTTGGAGGTAGCAGGTCGGAACCTTAAGAGTTCACAAGCTCAGATGAAGGACAGATATGACCAGAAGGTGAAGCTGAGGGAGTTTGAAGTAGATCAGGAGGTACTGATACTACTGCCTCTGGTGGGACACCCCTTGTCTGCCAAGTATTCTGGTCTGTATCGGGTTGTAAGGAAGGTTTCTGATCTAGACTATTTAGTAGCTACTCCTGATCGTAAGAAAAAGAACCAACTTTGCCATGTAAATCTGATGAAACAGTATGTGAGGCTCCCCTCCGAGCCTCTCACTGTCCCGGTGTTGATCTGCAGCGATCGTGGTGGAGAAGGAGGAAGGGACAGTCAAGCTGCGGGGGAGGATAATTGGGATTGTCATGTTTCCGCGGATCAGTGGGCGGGGAATTCTAGACAAGTGGCTCACGAGTTGATATTGCACCTGCATGAGCAACAGCGTGTAGCTGTGCAGCACTTGTTTGATTCAAACCCAGCTGTTTTCGCGGAGCATCCTGGCCTCACTACTCAAGCAGTGCTCTATGTCGATGTTGGGGACCACCCGCCCTTTAAATCAGTGCCATACCGTGTTCCCCCTATTAAATTACCAGCACTTATAGAAGAGCTGGATTATATGCTGAAACGTGGGCTGATTTCTGAGGGTGCAGTAAGGTGGACTTCCCCCGTCACACTGCAGCCCAAACCAGATGGCAAGGTGCGGTTTTGTATAGATTTCCGCAGGTTGAATGGTTTAACCCCCACAAATGCCTACCCTCTCCCTCGCGTGGACGACAGTGTGGATAAGATAGGAAAAGCCAAGTTCCTCACTAAGATAGACCTTGTTAAGGGTTATTGGCAAGTGCCCTTGTCTGAGCGAGCGCGAGAGGTGTGTGGGTTTGTGGTGGACGGTGTCACATATCGTTGCCATGTTATGCCATATGGGCTGAAAAATGCCCCTGCAACGTTTCAGAAATTAATGAAAGACATTGTAGCCGACATTCCCAACTGTACGGTGTACCTAGATGATGTCATAATATACGACGATGATTTTAACAGTCACTGTACTCACATCGGACAGCTTTTTAATAAACTGAATGAAGCAGGTTTGGTGGTAAACCTGGGTAAGTGCGATTTTGTCAAAGCCACAGTTTTGTACCTGGGGTTCGAGGTGGGGATGGGTCAGGTGTGCCCTCCACAGACAAAGATCAAAGCCATCGATCAGTTTCCCCAGCCTACGACTAAGAAACAAATCATGCGGTTTCTAGGTATGATAGGCTATTATCGTCGCTTCATCAAAGGCTATTCGACTGTACTTGCACCTTTAACTGACTTATTATCTAAGGACAAGAAGTTCCGGTGGGTTCCTGAGTGTGCAGAGGCGTTTTCCTTGGTGAAACACCTGTTATGTACCCACCCCATACTCAGGGCCACGGACTTCAGCAGACCTTTTCAGCTGGCGACTGATGCCAGTGGCGTAGGGGCTGGGGCTGTCTTGTTACAGACAGATGATGAAGGTATCGAACATCCAGTGAGTTTTTACAGTAAAAAATTCAATAGTGCACAAAGGAATTACTCTGTAATTGAAAAAGAACTCCTGGTGATAGTGCTGGCGCTCAGGCACTTCGCTGTATATGTTCCTGCTTTCGGACCAGTCGTAGTGGTTTATACCGATCATCACCCTCTGAAATTCGTGAATCAGTTTCATAACCGGAATATGAGGCTGACCAGGTGGTCACTCATGCTTCAGGAGTATAATCTGGACATACGCCATATTGCCGGTTCTGACAACGTGATAGCGGATTGTCTATCAAGGGTGGATGATGTTGGATTAGACTGCCACAGGATTGAGGGTTGAGTGTAGAGGAAAAATAGGCTGTCACTGTAGTTCAGCCGAAAAAAACAAATTAAATACGCAAAAACCTTATAAAAAACTCTTTATTTTTATAACGTGTAGAATTTTGTATAAGATGTTGTAGCAGTATCTAAGTTGAATGTTTTCGCTTATTGTCGCTAAGTTAGTTGAACTTGCTCGGTGGAGCGCAACAGTCTTTATTTTGTTTATATATAGTGCCTTGTGTCGCAACAGTGTGTGGTACTATAGAGAAGCTTTCTGTTAGATATGAAGAACTTAGTCAAGGGTCTTATATCTTGGGGGAGGTGTGACGCTTCTGCATAGTAGCCACGTGCGAGCATGCGCGCGCGTCGGCTGCCCAGCCGTTTAGAAACCTGCTGGCGGCAGCCGGTCGGCAGGCTTTTCCTTAGTATATATCCTACGACAACGTAACTAATGTCTGGGATATTCTTATGTTGTTTCACAGCTTGAAGCTGCCCTTATTCTTAACCAACGCATCCTAGTATATTTTATTCTCGATAGTTGATTGTTTCATTATAATATATAAGATGTAAGTTTAGTGAGGGCGGGAGGAGACGAGCGGGAGAGAGAGACCGGCTTGGGAAGGTGCTTCGCTTGCCAGCTCGGGACGACCCTGAAGCATTGCCATATGCATTTGATTGCAACGTTAGGCTTAGTTTCGACTCACGCACGGGGTAGAGGATTTTGACCCGGCAACTGTGTTGAGTGTTGCCAAGCATGGGATGTATTCTGCATGCCTAGGGCGGGGTCCAGACAGATTCAAGACTCAGAGCTCACCTCACTGTCGTACCCTTCGGACCCCCTTGATATCTATCCCTCTCAACCCCACTTAGAAACTTTCTCTCTTACTTTGTATACCTTCCTTCCACTACTTCACCAATCTATTTAATTATCCCATCCCCTTGATAGACCTTATATCTATTATTGTATTAACGACGAGCTCTCAGATAACTAGATAGGATTTTGGGCCTTATGCAGAGACGTAATTGTTAATGAGACCTAGGAAGCTTTTTTGTTGTCTCATATTTGGTGGTTTCATGCTTGCTAGTGTGTTCTTGTGTCAGGTTAGCAGGGGCTAGACCGGAGGGGAGGCTTTTTGCGATCCTTTAAGTAAAGTCTGTTGGTGCGAGTCCTGTGGACCCGCACGACTTTACTAGGATACCCGTGGGAGTCTGGGGGCATTTTCTTGTCTGTGTCCCTGTGTGTCTAGTGTTGTGTTGTGTGAGGGCTCTTGCCTAGTCCACTCAGCACTGCGCTAGCACGTCTTGCTTTTGTTTTAGGGTCGCCAGGAGAGAGTCAGATACTTGCGATCTGAGTCTCTCAAGAGAGCACCCTTTCAATTAGAGTAATTTGGCGCACAGACTTGGGAACGTCCCTAGGCTAGAGCAGGTGGCTCAGCCCGCGTATCCGAAGCCTATATCCTTCCGGCTAGACCTCTGCCACCTGGCAGATTAACAGCTAGGGGTTTATCATCTCTGTATGCTTGTTATTGTGCCACAGTTTACCGTTTTTGTGAGCATTGTGAGTCAGGGTGTGGCTTAGAGACTCTGTCCGAGCAGGCTTGCCTGACTAAGAGTGAGAAGCACACCTGTATGTGGTTATGTTGCGAGTTGCTACCTTTATTTAATTATACCTATGCCATTATACACTGTATGGCCTATCACTAGTATTTATTCCTGCTTATGAGTTAAGAGTTCTCTAAATCCGTAACGTACTTTCTTTGCTAAGCATCAGATCCTACAGTAGCCGCATGCAGTTTAGAAACCCGCATCTTGTCTACCTGTACAATGTTTTGAGGACTGTTTGCTTTCACCTTCTTTCACGCAGGGGTGATTAGTTGTATTAATTAACGTAACGTTAAATGTACTTTCTTCTAGTTTGTTATTCAATTGTTTCTCCAATTTAATTATGTTATCTATCTTTTCCTTGAAGCTTTAAGTCAACTTAATTGTGTGATCTTTTATATAGCCTGCTTGACTATCAGCAGTCTATAGTGCGTGCACCATGTAACCGAGTCATAGGATACCTTGTTGTCCAGGCAGGACTCTTGACGGTTTAGGGTGGTTTGTTGCCTGGGTTTATAGATAAGGGTTGGATCTAGCGTTTTCCGTTGTTGCTTGTTGCCGCATACCTAGTCCAATAAAAAGAGCCCAGTGTTTATATATCCCAGGACGTAACAGTTTGATGATGCGCGGAAATGTATATTTGACTTGAAATAGATACATTGAAGTATTACAAACCTTAGGCAAAGTGAGACTCGTCCGCCGCGGTTTCTTCGTACGAGGTTTCTTTAACTGGGTGTACAATTGCTTGGGTCGTGCCGTACTTGTTTTATTGCCCCCTGCTGTCGATATATATAATAATGACCATAAGTCTTGGGGGGGGGGGGTGAGGGGGGCAAAGCCCCCCCTCATGGGGAAAACGTTTTTTCAGAGGCTTGTAATTACATTAAATCTACAGTTATACTACCCCTATATTGTCGCTTTTCTGTTGGTACTAATGGGTTAATATTATTAGTAGTAGACTTAGTATGGTTTGATGATGCGCGGAAATGTATATTTGACTTGAAATAGATACATTGAAGTATTACAAACCTTCGCGAACCCATAAACAAGGAACGTGAGCAGGGTTTAGACCGTCGCGCATCCATAAACAGTGAACGTGAGCTGGGTTTAGACCGTCGCAGAGACAGGTTAGTTTTCGGTTAGGTTAGGTTAGGCTAAGTTAGGTTAGGTTAGGCTAATGTTCAAAATACTAAAATTCGACGGTCCTCGGTATTAAACAACACTGTATATATATTTTTGTTTTAAAACAACAACAAATTACCTGAAAAACTTGTATCTGGTTGGTGATAAATTTGTATCAAAATGCGTTTTTTTCCAGTGTCCGCGTTTGCTTAACCATCCAAAAACACGCTAAAAGGCATGTTTTGAAGGGGGGAGGTGGTGGGGGGTAGTGGAGGAGGGGTATCTTGTTGGTGATAAATTTGTATCAAAATACGTTTTTTTCCAGTTTCCGCGTCAGCTTAACCATCCAAAAACACGCTAAAAGGCGTGTTTTGAAGGGGGGAGGTAGTGGGGGAGGGGTAGTATAACTGTAGATTTACCGTAATTACTTCCAAACACTATATAATTATAAAAAAATAACACAGAAAACTATATAAATCCATGGGAAAATTAATGACATTACCATAGGCCTAATATAAAAAACAAAATCAGTTTCCGTGTCTGCTGAACCATCCAAAAACATGCTAAAATATGCGTTTTGAAGGGGGGAGGTGTGGGGGGTTAGTGGGCGAGGAGTAGTATAACTGTAGATTTACCTTGTTGCTATCTATAAAAAGACCAAATTCCCAATCAAACAATAGGCTAGGCCTAGGCCTGCTCAAAATATGAATGACACCAATTGCCATTTGAAAAAAACAATTTGTGAACTCAATTTCTAAATCCATAGCCTGCAGCTTAAGTTGCAAGTGCAAATTGACCATAGAGTGGTAAATGAGTGGAACGCACTGCCCCAGTATGTAGTAGATTCCGAAACAGTAA